>LR750146.1:318993-446181 GCA_902729485.2 Mus minutoides | reverse complement strand
GCTATCAAGACCTCCATACCAAGATCCAGATCAGAGACTTCTATATCCAAGCCTCCAGGTTAGGGTCACTGGTGAGCCTTCCAAATCTGGATTGTAGCTCATTCCAAATATAGTCAAGTTGACAACCAGGGATAGCCACTACACTAACTCAATTACTTAACTCAAAGATGTGTCATACCAAAATTGTACCATCAGCTTCTGGAGGGTAGAGAAGAATATTGAATTCATTTTGGTTCTTCGTGTGGTTTTTGGAAAGTACAAAAGTCCTCACGTCATGTTTTACACTGATGTGTCTAATTGTGAACTATTAACAGTTCATTACATATTCTGATAACAATTTCTTTTTTTTTTTTTTTTTTTGGTTTTTCGAGACAGGGTTTCTCTGTGTAGCCCTGGCTGTCCTGGAACTCACTTTGTAGACCAGGCTGGCCTAGAACTCAGAAATCCGCCTGCCTCTGCCTCCCGAGTGCTGAAATTAAAGGCGTGCGCCACCACGCCCGGCCTGATAACAATTTCTTTTGTGATAAATGTTTGCAGAATCTATTCTTCCTTATCTATTGGGTTTTTTGTTTTTGCTTTGTTTGTTTGTTTTGTTACTGCCCCCCCTCCCGCCGCCTAACTTCTTAATAGAGCCTATAGAAGAACATATTCTACTCATGAATATCACCTATTTTAGGTTAATTTTGCTTTTGGAAATGAATGAAGCCATAAGTTTGCTGCTTCTATGTTATATCTAAGTTTTTCCAAATTATAAAAAAATAGTTTATATGTCTTAATGTGAAGGTAATCTTAATACATTTGTCAAAAGTCAACTGACTATAAGTTTTGTTTACTTCTAGACTTCCTTTTACATTCTAATAATCTATAATTAGATCTTTGACTAATAGTATGTTTTGATTATTGTTCCTTGAAAGCAGATACTATGAGTCCTTTAAGATGTTATTAAAAAAAACTCTTTTGTATATTAAAGTGTCTGTGAATTTCATGTAAATTCTACAAAATTAATCTCAACAATAATGAAATATGAGACTGTGAGCAGGGTTTTATCAAATTTAGTAATTTTGTGCTAGCATCAGATTCCCAGAAATTGTAGTTGCAGCAGATATTACACTGCCACAAGGTTTCTAGGTATGAAACCCAGTTCCTCTGTAAGAACAACAATTACAATTAACCACTGAGCTACCTCTCCAGTTCTATTCAACTTGATTTTAAGCTAGTGCTTATGAATATATAAATCTTTTGAGAGAAAATTAGAAACAGTATATTTATTACCTTGAGAGAGTTTTAAAGTTTCAAGGATCAAGATTTTCACATGTTTTAAAATACACGTCTCTATGTTATTTTATAGTTTAGATTTATTTAAATTTTTATTTCTGATTGTTTACTGCTAGTTGTGATAGTTAACTTTGACAGTAAGTTCTTTGGAATAGAAATGGTTGGGGGGGGCCAGGCGTGGTGGCGCACACCTTTAATCCCAGCACTCGGGAGGCAGAGGCAGGCGAGTTCGAGGCCAGCCTGGTCTACAGAGTGAGTTCCAGGACAGCCAGGGCTATACAGAGAAACCCTGTCTCCAAAAACCAAGAAAAAAAAAAAAAAGAAATGGTTGGGAGATAAGAAGTATATATCTCTATGTCTGTTAGAGTATTTCCTTAAACAATTAAATCATAAGAGTATCATGTAATATATGGTTTAATCCATTGATGAATTCAAAATTAAAATAAACAATTAGGAGGTAGTTCAAGTTTATAATTATAGGGACTAGTTGGAGTAACTAAGTAGCTTGGGATTCGTCTTTAGGGGAAATATCTTGCTCTGGTCCCTTCCTGTTATGTCTCAGTGTGTTTCCAAATCTCTATTAAAGAGTCTGCTCCTCTCTACTTTCTGTTCATTAGGCTGACTCTCTACTTCTTCATACACTGTCAAGCTGTGATTTTCCTCTTGTTGAATGGGTCTAAAGTTCAATTAGAGAACTGTTGTTTACCACCAGAATATGTATGTCATTATTGTAGAATTAGGGTTATGATCACTATGATCTGGGTAGAAGTATTGGCTGCTTCTTTCTTTTGCAAGCTTGCATGGAGACATCTGGTATTGTGAAAGCTAATCCTCAGGGAGAAAGCATTCAGGTATGTTCCAGCTCAGGGGTCTTTGAATATTGTTTCTGAAGTACATGGTTTCTTCAGAAATCGAACCTTACCTTAAACTTCTGGAGCTTAACCAGTGGCAACAGAAATGAGCCCCTTGATTTAGAAAGCTCTTGGTCAGACATGGAGAACAACTCAAAAGTCTGTTACTCATGCCAGTACTGAGAGATTTCTACTTGGTATTTATTTCTTGGAGAGTGTTGACTTTCCTTGTAAGCCCCACAGTTACTTTGCAACAGCCTGACTCACTATAAAAGGGGCTGCTTGCCCCCTTCTCACTCTCTTCTCTCTTCTCTTGCTCTCTTACCCTCTTTCTACTCTGTCCCTTCTCTCCCCACTCCTCCCTCTCTCTCTCCATGTGTTCATGGCTGATATCCTCTTCTCTCTCCCCCTACCCCCTCTTTCTTTACTACTCCCTAATTCCCCTCCCCATGACCTACAAACTCTATTGTATACTATACTGTCATGTGGATTGTACCTCAGTGGGAAGTGATACCTCAGCATGGGCCTGCAGAGGTACCCCCTTTCCCCCACACCATACTGTGCCTCCACCAATCATATCCTTGGCTTCTTCATCTTTTTTTATAAGACACATTATTTCTATGACTCAGAATTAGAAACTCACAGGTTCACATCTCTTACTGACATGTGGATAGCCACTGGATTGCTCGCTAGATATATCCATCTGAACTTTCTAGAACTGTTAAGCCCCCGTCCCCACTAGCCAGCATAAATGTCCCCTGGTCCCAAGAAGCAGTTGTTGAGCTCACAGATAGCCCCTCTGCTGTCCTTGAGGACAAAGACATTCAGTGTTTACGACTGGTCTTTTCACTGAACCTCGTTCTAGGACCCTAACCCCTGGGTTCTCTTGGAAGTGGTTTTCTCTCACTGCCATAGTAAAATCTTAAGTTTAGGTAAACTATTCTCTTGTGGGCCCTGGCCCACAAAGGCACTAGCTTATGTGTGATGACCTAGCAAGTCTAGACATGGCTGCTTGTTCTTGTTATTATTTTGTTCTTTCGATGCTAGTAGGAACATTTTAATAATGTCCACACTCAAAGGGAAGGTCTTCACCACTGCATCCCTACTTATTGGGACATCTCCAGGTCTAATTCACAGTACTCAAGCAAGCAATATAGCCACTTAACTGGCACTTTATAAACAACTCTCTTGCTAGCAATCTCTAGGCTTTCCCCAAGCCCCCTCATTCTCTCACCACTTGCTCTGCTCCCAATTCTGCCCCACTTCCAATTCCCTTGCTCTGCCTGGGACTTCGTTCTGTCAAGTCATTGCATCACACTTTTGCCCCGTTCTTCCCTCTCTTGAGCCACTCAGCTCTCCATATTCTCTCTTGCCCTCTGCCTGCTCAACTCCACCATCAGTTGATTATTTGAAGCATGGGTATGAGCTCTCTCAAACTGCCTGAAGCAAAGTTGCTAAGAGACAAAGAGAACAATACTTCAGGCACTAGTTCTCACCTGGCCCTGCTCATGGCTTTGCACCACCCCCTTTATTCTGCCCCTGCCATGCATTCCTGCAGCCATCTGCTCAGTCTGGCACCAAGTCCCCAGGCTACCACTGCTGGCCACTCTGTGGTGTAGGCCAATAAATGGGCCTCAGCACCAGATTGGCCAGAGCTACTCTGCTCCATGGTTCAAGCTTGAACCAGCCTGGGTATGCTCACTTTTTGTCCCTACCTAGTACTTGTCTCAGTGGAGCTGCTGTATAGCCCACTGTTAACTCTCTGGTTTCCATTCTGGTCCACACCAGCAATAAGGCAAGTGTGCACCAGACAAAACATGGCTGTTTGTCTCTTTGTGCGGGTGTCTCTTTATATGTGTTGTTTTTTTTTTCTCTGCTGATATAACAAACACATGACTTTCCTACAGGCAGAGCTATAACCTCAGTGCCATGTTAGGTAAGGGCAGTTGTGTGGCTGGCTGCCTTTTCAGCACCATCTTTACTAAAGGCAGTCCCAGGACCATCCACCATTCTTGTTACAGGCAGATCCCAATTTGATGCCAGTAGGAATTCAATATGTCAGTTAAGAAAAGGTTTTAGCACAGGGCCTCTAAAGGAAAAGCTAGAGAAAGTACCCCAGAAGCTGAAGGGGCCTGCAACCCTATAAGAGGAACAACCATATGAGCTAACCAGAACCCCCAGAGCTTGTGTCTCTAGCTGCATATGTAGCAGAAGATGGCCTGGTCGACCATCATCGGGAAAAGAGGCCCCTTGATATTGCAAACTTTATATGCCCCAATATAGGGGAACACCCCTAGTAACTAAACTACCAACTAAAGACTGCACATGAAGGGACCCATAGCTCTAGCCACATATGTAGCAGAGGATGGCCTTGTCAGACATCAATGGGAGGAGAAGCCCTTGGCCCTGAGAAGGTTCTATGCCTCATATAGGGGAATGGCTGGGTGGGGAGTCGGGAGTAGGTGGGTGGGTGGGTGAGCATCCTCATAGACCATCTTCTCTCAGAGGAAAGAAGGATGGGATAAGGGGCTTCTCTAGGGGAAACTTAGAAAGGGGATAGCATTTGAAATATAACTAAATAAAATATCCAATTCAAAAACGAAAAAAAAAAAAAAAAAGAGAGAAAGAAAATCAACCTAGGCCCTTCCCTTAACATAATCTACCACCATATTAGTTCATTAGTTAATTTGTTAACTAGTTAAGATTACAAGATTTCTTATCAAAGATAGGTTTGCCTTGCTCACAGGCTTCATGATAAAGCATATACAAGTTCAAATATAATCTTTCACAGTTAGCTTTCTGTTACTCCCTTTTAAAACCTCAGTTTCCAATGACTAAGTGCTTCATATTTCTTCTTCAAGCTATGCCACTGTCCCAATATTTATCAGCATAGTTCTTATAAATTAGCCTAACCCTAATAAAATGTAGGAAGCCGCACCTGGGCTTCCCTGCAGCAGCGAATGCCGCTGCAACCAGGCCTCCCCAGCGAACGCCTCTGTAACCAAGGTCCAGCGCTTGTCCACACTCTGACCGGCAAAGCTGCCCCAGGCCCCGCCTCCGAGAAGCCCTGGGCTCTGAGAGGCCCCGCCTCTGGGGATCCCCGGGCTCTGAGAAGCCCCGCCTCCGGGGATCCCCGGGCTGCAAGAAGCCCGGGCTCTGAGAAGCCCTGGGCTCTGAGAAGTCCTGGCTCTGAGAAGTCCTGGGCTCTGAGAAGCCTTGGGCTCCGAGAAGCCCCGGCTCCATAAAGCCTTCCATTCAGTGATAGCCCTCCGGCCCTCTGCCATTACAAGATGGCGGAGGACCGGCCGGCTGTCAGGGAAGAGAGCCTAGTGCGCATGCGCAGCTCTCTCCTCAGGCCCTCCTCAGGCAGTAGCCCCGCCCGAAGGGAAAATATGCTAATGAGGCACTGCTTGTAGTACCAATGAAGGGAAAATATGCTAATGGATGTGGCTTGTGGCACCAATGAATGGGCCACATGCAAATGAGGTATGGCTTGGTGCACCAATCAGCAACCACTATGACACCCCTCCCCCTTCCCTGGGAGTGTATAAAAGCAGGAGCTCTGCTGCTGTCCAGGGTCCTGGGAATCAACTAGCAAGGCGCTCCTGAATAAAGCTGACTGAGAAGATCCTGGTGGTGGCGTGTCTTTCTTGCTGGTAGACGGAGGCAGGGAGGTGCACCACAATAAAACATTCCACCATTTGATCCGACTGTATAATCACAAGTTCAAATTTTAAGTTTCCTTTGATTGCCTTTTTTTTTTAAAGATTTATTTTATTTATTATATGTAAGTACACTGTAGCTGTTTTCAGACACTCCAGAAGAGGGCGCCAGATCTCGTTACGGATGGTTGTGAGCCACCATGTGGATGCTGGGATTTGAACTCATCACCTTCGGAAGAGCAGTCGGGTGCTCTTACCCGCTGAGCCATCTCAAAACTTAAAGTGTTTCTCATGCTGAATCTACACTATAGGCTATCATGCTCAAATATAAGTTTCCTTTGGTTCTCTTTTAACTATAGACTTAAGGTGTTTCTCTTGCTAAAACTATATGATCAACTATATTATTCACAAGATCAAGATTTTTAATTTTGTCTCTCAAACATAAAATTAAAATTGTTTCTCATTATGCTAAGTTTATGTATATTCAGTCTCCTAGACAGAAGAAAAAAAAACTTTCTTGTTCCTTCTGCTCCATGAAAGCTTTTGTTTTCCCTAAGCCCATCTTAAAGACTGTTATTTTCCTGGTTTCTGTACTTACTACATTCTATGCATTCATGTTTTAAGATTTGTAGCTAGGAGTGTCAAATGGGAGGGAATATATGATGTTTATCTTTCTGGGTCTTGGTATCGTCAATAAGAAGTTTTCTCGTTCTACCCATTTACATTCAAAGTCTGAGATTTCATTTTTCTTTGTAGCTAAATATGTCACATTTTCATTACCCATTCTTTAATTGTAGAACATTTAGATTGTTTCCATTTTTTACTGAGAAATGAGCTGCAATGAACTTGGCTGAACAAGAAAACTAAATAGCTTTAAGAATTCTTTACATCTTTGTTTATATAAGTAATTGCCCTTCAATATTATATCCATAAGCTCTCATTTTGTAGTCTAAGCGCAATGGTTATTTTTGGTTTTATGTGCTGCTTCTTCCCTCAGGGTATCCAGGCACTGCTGCACACCAGGCTGGAAGGATGAAACAGAAGCCACAAGCGGTGTTTTTAGGATCCCAGTACAGCTGTGAGTGAGTGAGTGAGTGAGTACCTTGCAGGGAGGTTGAAATTGGAAGGGGAGAAGTTTTTCTCTGAAT
Organism: Mus minutoides; assembly: GCA_902729485.2. Taxonomy (NCBI): domain Eukaryota; kingdom Metazoa; phylum Chordata; class Mammalia; order Rodentia; family Muridae; genus Mus; species Mus minutoides. Next base: position 439,245 of record LR750146.1, on the reverse strand, counting down.
ATTTTAGTGTTATAGCTCTTTTAGGCAGTACTCAATGAAACGGCTCTCTTAGAAGTTCTTCATGAAACAGCTTGTGCATATAACACTTTTTTGGGGTGGATAAAGGGCATATATATATTTTGGATAATGAGAAGTTTTCAGGCTGATTTTAAACCATTGGCTGGAGTTTACCATACTGTGAATGCTTCATTTTCATTGAGATGCATTTCAGGAATCCCAGGTACTTGCTGGACAGGTTCTTATGGAAGTTTGGAGGAGAGGAAGTTGAACTTGAAGTTTTGCCAAGGATTATATAACATTCCTCAGGTAGAAGATTGGGGATTGACTCTCCTTATCAGGCAGAGAAGAGGAAGCCCTGTTATGACAAGAGTCCTCCATTTTGCACTGAGCTCAGGAAAGCTGTCCAGACATGATAGTCAACAACGTTAGTAGCAAGGTGCAAAAGTTATTGTGATGTTGAGCAACATGTGAGTATTATCTCATAGCTGTTGAAAAAAAATAAAAAGATATAAAATGTAATTGGCATTTAAAAAGACCTGATAAAAAATAGAACTAAGTCTGGCGTGGTGGCGCATGCCTTTAATCCCAGCATTCAGGAGGCAGAGGCAGGTGGATTTCTGAGTTCGAGACCAGCCGGGTCTACAAAAGTGAGTTCCAGGACAGCCAGGGCTATACAGAGAAACCCTGTCTTGAAAAACCAAAAAAAAAAAAAAAAAAAAAAAAAAAAAAAAAAAAAAAAAAAAAAAAAAAAAAAAAAAAAAAAAAAAAAAAAAAAAAAAAAAAAAAAAAAAAAAAAAAAAAAAAGAACCAAATTAGTAGACAATGAAAAACAATAGGACAGTTTAATATTTCTTCTTGTCATAAGACCTGAACAAAAAGAAGAAAGTCTAACTCTAAAGTTAAACATGAATGACAACAATAATAATAAAGGTCTTGATACTCTAGAAATAAATCTAAACATGGTGATGAAAGGATGCACGCAGCCAAAGCAAAAATCCTGAGCTCTCAAGTCCAGGTTCCTATTATGACATAAAGGAAGCACTGGCCTAACATGTTTCCTGAGGTTGTTTCCCTTATCAATTTAGGTTTTCAGAGACAAACCTGGTAAAGAAAAACAGAGGAAATAATCTAAAATAGTATTATTCTTAATATATAAAATTATGAACACCTGCCTATATATATTTTAACATCTTACATATGATGTACTCATAATACCTAAAACAACCTACTTTACTTATTTGGTGATGTATCAGCTTAGCTGATAAAGACAAAAAGCAACTCAGCAAAGAAAGGGTTAATTTGATCTTAAAACTCTAGGTTGGTCATCTATATGCCATCCACAAGCTTAAGCTGTCCTTTGTGGTTGTCTTATCATCTCCAAAATCCTGGGTTCTTTGCTGCAACTTATATTCACCCTCACCAATAGACTCTCGATAGTTCTCTTTAGAGATTATGATCCTGCCATATGCTGCCAAGCCTCACCTCTTCTCTACAGCCCCTTTCGTCCTGGAGCTCCTACTACCACTGATGCTTACCCTTTACTAATGACTTCACAAGGCATCTCAAAGTGCCAAGGCTCAGCTTCACCACCAGTACTGGTACCACATGAGAGATTCTCCCAAATTACTAAATTCAGCTGCCAGAATGAGCTATAGACATGGATCCCTGTAGGCCACAGTTTCTGTGTAATTCCCCAGAAAATACATCTCACAGATGTTCCCTCAATAATCCTGGTCTCATCTTACTCATGGATGATTCTTCAGTCCTACCTGAACTATTGATAGTCTCAAAAAATAAAAATAACAAAGAAGTTTATTGTAAGAGCTGTTTTTATTTTGTTAGTCACAGATGATTCTTCAGTCACAGCTGATTATTAATTCAAAATGTCAAATAGTTCAACCTTCTCTCACAAACTTCACCATTAACTCCTACATTGTCTGTAATCCTATTGGCATTGTCTTCAAAGCTCTCACAGAAAAAAGTTTGTCCCAAAGTTCAAATGTCACCATAATCTTACCAAAACACAGGGTTGGGCCCATCACAACAATATTCCATGTGTAACATCAATTTTTGTCTATTTCCATTATAAAGAAACTGGACAAAAGGAACTTAAAGATGAAAGGGATCATTTCATTGTATACTTCTATGTAATGCTTTGTCACTGTCATGGTTTGAATATTCTTGGACCAGGGAGTGGCACCATTTTGGAGGCGTGGCCTTGTTGGAGTAGGCGTGTCACTGTGGGTGTAGGCTTAATACTCTTACCCTAGTTACCTGGAAGTCAGTCTTCCACTAGCAGCCTTTGGATGAAGATGTGAAACTCTCAGCTCTGCTTGTGCCATGCCTGCCTGGATGTTGCCATGCTCCCACCTTGATGATAATGGACTGAACCTCTGAACCTGTAAGCCAGCCCCAATTAAATGTTGTTTTTATAAGACTTGCCTTGGTCATGGTGTCTGTTCACAGCAGTAAAACCCTAACTAAGACAGTCACTAAGGGAAGTCAAAGCAGGAGTGGTAGATATATAGCTGGAGGAAGGAGATGAAACAGAAGCCATAGAGGAGTGCTGCTTTCTGGTTTCCTTTCCATGGCTTGTTCAGCCTGCTTTACTATATATAGTATCCAAGACCATCTGCCCAGAGTTGGCATCAACACAGAGATTTGGGGCTTTCTCTACTAATCATTAATCAAGGAAATGCCCAACAGACTTGTCTAAGTCCCAATCTAGTGGATTCAGATTCCTTCCTTCAATACATGTGCCAATATCTTGTGGTGCCAGGTTGTCAAAAATAAACAAACATAAACAACCAGGATTTATAATAATTTACCAAGTCAAAAGCAGAGAAATATACACTAAGTATTAGGCCAGCCTGATATACCATGCATAAGGCAATAGTAAGTTAGATTCTTTCTTTTCTAAAATCTCTTTTGTGTTGCAAATTTCTTTACTGTTACTTCTCAGATGATTTGTAAGACATACTAGACATATCTATCATAGATATTACATATCTTTGGATGAAGTTTGTGATGCTTAACTAACAATAACAGGGGTGAAATCATTTTAAAACTAAGGAATCTTGAGACAGAGAGATGACCCAGTGGATAAAACATCAGCTGCAAAAGAATAAGAGCCTGAGTTCAAATCTTGGTACTCATATAAATCTTGGTACAGTAGCATATATCTATAATTTAGTGTTCCTATGTTTAGTTATAGGGCAGGCAAGATAATTCCTGCAAGCTCATGGCATATATGGCAGTAACAACAAAGAGATCCTATCTCAAACAAAGTAGAAGATCTGAGGTTGTCTTCTGACCTACACACAACAGATATCACACACACACACACACACACACACAGTCAGAGAGAGAGAGAGAGAGAGAGAGAGAGAGAGAGAGAGAGGACTAAAAATATTAAGAATCTATAAAAAGAGTTCCAAATCATATAATGGAACCTATGCTTGAAATGATCAATATTGATCATTGATATTATAATTCTAATAATGGCAATAAACCAAACTGATAGTATTTGAATTTGATTTTGACAAGATAGCTTAGGTTAAATGAACCACTCATGAATTTGCCTGATAGAGTAGATCATTTCTATATGTAAGGATTTCCACTGAACCTGTAAAATGTGGAGAACCAAACTGGGAGAATCATCTGGCCTTTGTTCACTGCACATGTAAAGAGTAATGTAAGAGAGATAGTATTGCCATCTTGAAACATAATAAAATAGAAGTATATATTGGCTGGTTTTTCTTTTCAGCTTGATATATGCTAGAGTTATCAGCAAAGAAATATCAACTGAGATACTGGCTTTATCAGATTGTCTGTAGGCAAGGTCATAGTGTATTTTAGTGATTAATAGTTGATGAGAGTGGACCCAGCTCATGGTAAGTATTACTTCAAAGAAGGTGATCCTGAGTTTTGTAAGAAAGTAGGTTGAGTAAGCAATGAAGAGCAAGCCAGTAACAGCACTCCTCCGTGGTTTCTGCTTCAGTTACTGTCTCCAAGTTCCTGACTTCCCTCTGTAGAGAGCCTCGCCCGAGCTGGTTCTGCCGCCATTCCAAGATGGCGCCGACATCCTGTCACCACCCCCAGCCTGGGACAAGCAAACAAGTTCAGTGCGCATGTGCTCGTTACAAAGCCACGTAAGTCACCGCCCATCCCGGGGTGTAACTTGAGGTAATGGGCAGTCAGCCAATCCTGACGACACACATCACACTGAGGTGTATTTAAGCGGGATCCATCTTAGGCTCACTCTCTTTCTCCACATGGTGTAATAAAGGTATGCTTGCAGAAGGATTCTGGTCCACGTCCTCTTGCCAGCGAGGCTGTAACGTGGGCATTTACATCCCTCTATATCCTGAGATTTATAAAAATAAATAAACCTTATTTTCCTTAACTTGCTTTTATTCATGATCTTTATCACAGCAATGGAAATCTAATGAAGACATAACATATAGTTCTTTGTAAACTGTCTTATATGTATACATGCAAGTACATGTGTACATACTAGATTATCTCACACACACACACACACACACACACACACACCATACACATGTTCCTCATCAGATGCAAAATAAGATTGTGTATTTCTAACTCTGCTTCTCTTTGCCACTAATTATCTCCATTCTCCTTTCCTACCTATGAAAGAACAGTTTTATTAATTATAAGAGCAATAAAGTTAACATCAGTTCTTTAATCTCAAATAAAGAGTGACAGACTGTTATGATAAAAAATATCCTAGAACAAGAAAAATGTACTTCACAGGTATATATGTAGAAATGTAGAAAAATATGTAGAAAAAACAAAGGTTGTCTAAACTATGGCTTTCCTATCTAGGACTTAGTGTTTTCATCTAGGAAGGATATTTTGGTTCTGACAAAAGTTCATCACTACAACATACAATTTACAATCATATAACAAATATGGCTGCCATTGGAAGACTAAGAAAATAATATCTTAATCTGTACATAATGAGAAAATACTAAAAGTAGGATAAAGTTTAATTATGAGTTTGCTACAAACTAAATATCCATGTGTTTTACTAGAAAATATTTTCTTTATTATAAAGGTTGTGTTCGTTTATTGTATAAAGCCAAATATAAATAAATGGGGAACAACACATAATACCATTAGTGAAATTGTATCATTTGCCCATCTACTTCTAGATATTTTCATTTTATTCATTCAATGCTATTTAAATATTGCCATTAAACTAACTAAAACTTCAAATATTTGAAGCTTTAATGAGTATTTTAAGTATAATTAAAATTCATATATTTAATAAAACATGATAGTGGGCATATATTTTAGTATTATGTTTTTCACTTAAAATAATAATATTTTTCCATTAAAATCATGTTATCTTATAAATATATTTTAGTGACCATATTGATTATAGTCTATAGTCTATAGTGCTATAATAGTTTGAATAATATTTTTTTTCATTCTGTTATATTTTTAACAGTTAATATTGAGATAAATTTCTTGGTAATGATTATTCATTGTGCATTGAATAAAAATTATTAAGTTTTTCTGGATCAATGTAGCAGAATTTCCCCCTAATTGATTAAATAATAAAGACAAGAAGCCAATCACTGGGCAAGTAGGAGGCAGGCCTTCTGGGTCTGAGAGAGGAAGAGGGAAGGGAGCAGGAGAGCACTTCCTTTTGGATGACAGGAGCAAAGCAGACAAGATGTAGCTTGGAGACTGATAGTTCTGGTGGCAGAGCCATCAGGATCATAACTGGTTTGGAAGAGGTAATTCATTTGATTTTGTTTTTTCTTTCTTTGATTAATAATGAACTTTGTATATAGCATTTTTCTTGGTCATTTTCTCATTTTTTACTTTTTTTCCATTTTCTAATGTAAATTCTTGACACATTTTTATTAAGTTGTTGAGTGGTTGAAATAAAGAGTTGAGCCTTATTTTCTTTGGGGAAGTAATATTTGAATCAAACAAACATCACTGAAATAAGCAAAGACTCCTCATATGCAATCTAATGTATTTTAAAAGTTCAGAAATATGTTGATAAGGACTGGACTTCATAAAATGCTGAGGTAGAGCATAAAGCATCTAAGCACTGGATAAACTAGCTAGATCCCTGGGTCAGAATCATGGTAAACAGGCAGAAAGACACCTGGGTCAGTGGACCATGCTAACAATGAATCAAAACGTTGGTAATAACATGTGGTGTGAGTAGATGCTGGGAGGGATATTTCTCAGGTCAGAACACTTTTATTGATAAGTTAGTTTTAAAAACGATGAAACCTATTATTTCTGCACCCAAGTCCAGCCATAAAATCTATTTTATTCTCCCCCACCCCACAACAAGAAAGATCCATGTGTCCCCTCTAATCCCATTTCTCTATAATTAACCCGTCTGGGTCTATATAAGTGAATATATACCATATTTATCTTTGGTATGGGTTTTCTCACTCAGGGTAATTTTTTACTTGTTCTAGCCAGTTACCAGCAAATTTCATGATGTCATTTTTAACAGGCTTGTAATATTTCATTGTGTAAATATATCACATTTTCTATGTCCATTCCTCTCTTCACAGACATCTAGGTTGTTTCCAGTTTCTGGTTATTATGAATAGAGCAGCAATGAACATAGTTGAGCAATCACCTTTGTGCTGGAATAAAGAGTCCTTTGGGTATATACCAAAGAGTGAGGTATTCATTGTGTGTGTGTGTATAATATATAACATAATATATATTATAATATATATGCAGCCTGCATGTAATTCTAATGCATTCCATATATATATGTAATGTGGAATTTATTGGAATGACCTACAGGCTATTGTCCAACTAATCCTACAATGGCCAGGTGTGAATGGAAAGTCCAAGATTCTAGTAGTGGCTGAGTCCCACAAAGCTGGGTGTCTCAGCTGGTCTTCTGTATAAACTGAAATACTGAGAAGTAGGGATGTGCTGCCAGGTAAGTGCAAGCAGAAGAACAAACCCGTCCTTCTTCTGTTGTCTTTATATAGGCTTCTGACAGAAGGAATATCCCATATTAAGGGTGTGCCTCAAGATCTAGAATAAAGGTTTGTATCAATCTAGCTTGAGAACATGTGTCATTCCCACATCAAGATATGAATCAAAAGCTTGTGTCTTCCAGCCTCAAGATCTACATCACATGTGTGCCCTCAATTTCTGGATTGTAGTTTATTTCATATACAGTCAAGATGACAACCAAGAGTAGACGTCACAAGTGGTATAGCTGGATCTTGAGTGAAGTAGATCAATTCTGAACTTTCTGAGGAACATCCCTATTGAGTTCCATAGTAACTATACAATTTTCTACTCCCACAAACAATGACTGAGTGTTCCCCTTGTTCTACATCCTTACCAGCATGAAGCTCTCAGTTGTGTTTTTGATCTTAGTCATTCTGACATATAAAATGGAATCTCAAAGTAGTTTTGATTAGTCTTTCATTGATGGCTAAATATGTATTGTTGTTGAGAATTCTCTGTTAAGATCTGTGTACATTTTAAAATTGGATTATTTTCTAATGATATTCAGTGTTTTATGGGCTTTATGCATTTTGGCTATTAGATTATGATTGATGTGGACTTAGTAATCTTTTCCCATTCTAGGCTTCAGCTTTGTTCAAATGGCAGTATTCTTTGCCTTATGGAAGTTTTTCAATTTCATGAGGTAACATTAAGTACTGATCTTAGTTCCTGTGTTAAGTACTGTGTTCAGAAACTCTTTTTCTGTGTGCATAAATAGATTATTTCACACTTTCTCTTTCATCAAGTTCACTATATTTGATTTTATGTTAAGGTCTTTGATCCATATGGACTTGAATATTGTGCAAGATTTTATTTTATTTTATATTTTGGCTTTTTGTTTTATTTATTGAAAAATTGAAACAATGAGATATACATTTTTCTTTCTTCTGAAGAGATGTGATATTTTTACATTTAATTATATATCTAATTCTCTTTAAAATATTGTTTACTGTTTTAAAATAAATAAACAATATTGCCCTCTGAAGTCCATAGTTTCAGTTTCTATAAATGTTAAAAATCAATTTAGAGGCAGAGGCAGGCAGATTACTGAGTTCGAGGCCAGCCTGGTCTACAGAGTGAGTTCCAGGACAGCCAGGGCTACACAGAGAAACCCTGTCTCAAAAAAAAAAAAATCAATTTAGATAGGCAGAAATAGCAGATACATTAGCATGGTTGTTCAGCAAATGTTCATGTTCATTGAGGTTTTGTCATCTGCAAGTACAGACTTAATGAACTTTGATAACATTATAGTAGGTAATTTTAAAGAAGAACAAACTGTTCCTAGTCTACATAGTTTTTTTTTTTCAATTTTTTTACTAGGTATTTTTTTCATTTACATTTCAAATTCTATCCTGAAAGTTCCCTATACCCTCCCCTCCCCCTGTTCCCCTACCCACCTACTCCCACTTCTTGGCCCTGGTTTTCCTTTCTACTGGGGCATATAAAATTTGCAAGGGGCCTCTCTTCCCAGTGATGGCCGGCTAGGCTATCTTCTGCTACATATGTAGCTAGAGACACGAGGTCTGGGGTACTGGTTAGTTCATATTGTTGTTCCACCTATAGAGTGGCAGACCCCTTCTGCTCCTTGAGTACTTTCTCTAGCTTCTCCCTTAGGGGCCCTGTATTCCATCCAATAGCTGACTGTGAGCATCTATTTCTGTGTTTACAAGGCACTGTCATAGCATCACAGGAGACAGCTATGTCAGGGTCCTTTCAGCAAAATCTTGCTGGCATATGCAATAGTGTCTGCATTTGGTGGCTGATTATGGGATGGTTCCCCGGATGCAGCAGTCTCTGGATGGTCCATCCTTTCATCTCAGCTCCAAACTTTGTCTCTGTAACTCCTTCCATTGGTGTTTTGTTCCCAATTCCAAGAAGGGGGAAAGTGTCCACATTTTAGTTTTCATTATTCTTGATTTTCTTATGTTTTGCAAATAATATCTTGGATATTCTAAGTTTCTGGGCTAATATCCAATTATCAGTGAGTACATATCATATGAGTTCTTTTGTGATTGGGTTACCTCACCCAGTATGAGAGCCTCCAGAAACATCCATTTGCCTAGGAATTTTATAAATTTATTGTTTTTAATAGCTGAGTAGTACTCCATTGTGTAAATGTACCACATTTTCTGTATCCATTCCTCTGTTGAGGGACATTTGGTTTCTTTCCTGCTTCTGGCTATTATAAAGAAGGCTGCTATGAACATAGTAGAGCATGTGTTCTTATTACCAGTTGGAACATCTTCTGGATATATGACCAGGAGAGGTATTGCTGGACCTTCCAGTACTACTATGTCCAATTTTCTGAGTACCCGCCAGACTGATTTCCAGAGTGATTATACAAGCTTGCAATCCCACCAACAATGGAGGAGTGTTCCTCTTTCTCCACATCCTCTCCAGCATCTGCTGTCAGCTGAATTTTTGATCTTAGCCATTCTGACTGGTATGAGGTAGAATCTCAGGGTTGTTTTGATTTGCATTTCCCTGATGATTAAGGATGTTGAACATTTTTTTTCAGGTGCTTCTCAGCCATTCGATATTCCGCAGTTGAGAATTCTTTGTTTAGCTCTGTACTCCATATATTAATGGGGTTATTTGATTTTCTGGTGTCCAGCTTCTTGAGATCTTTGAATATATTGGATATTTGTTCCCTATCAGATTTAGGATTGGTAAAGATCCTTTCCCAATCTGTTAGTGGACATTTTGTCTTATTGAAAGTGTTTTTTGCCTTACAGAAGCTTTGTAATTTTATGAGGTCTCATTTGTCAATTCTCAATCTTACAGCACAAGCCATTACTATTCTGTTCAGGAATTTCCCCCGGTGCCCATATCTTTGAGGCTTTTCCCCACTTTCTCCTCTATAAATTTTTGTGTCTCTGGTTTTATGTGGAGTTCTTTGATCCACTTAGACTTGAGCTTTGTACAAGGAGATAGGAATGGATCAATTCACATTCTTCTACATAATAATCACCAGTTGTGCCAGCACTATTTGTTGAAAATGCTGTCTTTTTCCCACTTGATGGTTTTAGCTCAAGTGACCATAGGAGTGAGTGTTCATTTCTGTGTCTTAACTTCTATTCCATTGATCTACCTGTCTGTCGCTGTACCACTATGACGCAGTTTTTATCACAAATGCTCTGTAGTACAGCTTTAGGTCAGGCATGGTGATTCCCCCAGAAAATCTTTTGTTGTTGAGAATAGTTTTTGCTATACTAGGTTTTTTATCATATCAGAAGAATTTGCAAATTGCTCTTTCTAACTCAGTGAAGAATTGAGTTGGAATTTTGATGGGGATTGCATTGAATATGTAGATTGCTTTCGGCAGAATAGCCATTTTTACTATATTAATCCTGCCAATCCATGAGCGTGGAGATCTTTCCATCTTTGAGATCTTTTTTGATTTCTTTCTTCAGAAACTTGAAGCTCTTATCATACAGATCTTTTACTTCCTTAGTTAGAGTCACACCAAGATATAGTATATTATTTGTGACTATGGTGAAGGTGTTGTTTCCCTAATTTCTTTCTCAGCCCATTTATCCTTTGTGTAGAGAAAGGCCATTGATTTGTTTGAGTTAATTTTATATCCAGCTACTGCACTGAAGCTGTTTATCTGTTTTAGGAGTTCTCTGGTGGAATTTTTAGGGTCACTTATATACACTATCATATCATCTGCAAATAGTGATATTTGGACTTCTTCCTTTCCAATTTGTATCCCCTTGAACTCCTTTGTTGTCTAGTTGCTGTGGTTAGGGCTTCAAATACTATAATGAATAGATAAGGAGAAAGTGGGCAACTTTGTCTAGTTCCTGATTTTAGTTGGATTGCTTCAAGTTTTTCTCCATTTAGTTTGATGTTGGCTACTGGTTTGCTATATATTGCTTTTATTATGTTTAGGTATGGATCTTGAATTCATGATCTTTCCAATACTTTTATTATGAAGTGGTGTTGGATTTTGTCAAGTGCTTTCTCAGCATCTAACGAGATGATCATATGGTTTTTGTCTTTGAGTTTGCTTATATAGTGGATTATGTTGATGGATTTCCATATATTAAATCATCCCTGCATCCCTGGGATGAAACCTACTTGGTCATAATGGATGATCATTTTGATGTGTGCGTAGATTTGACTTGCGGGGATTTTATTGAGTATTTTTGCATCGATATTCATAAGAGAAATTGGTTTGAATTTCTCTTTCTTTGTTGGATCTTTGTGTGGTTTAGGGATCAGAGTAATTGTGGCTTCATAGAGTAAATTGCATAGAGTACGTTCTGTTTCTATTTTGTGGAATAGTTTGAGAAGAGTTGGAACTAGGTCTTTTTTGAAGGTCTGATAGAACTCTGCACTAAACCCATCTGGTCCTGTGCTTTTTTTTTTTTTTGGTTGGGAGACTATTAATGACTGCTTCTATTTCTTTAGGTGAAATGGGACTGATTAGTTCATTAATCTGATCCTGATTTAAATTTGGTACCTGTTATCGGTTTAGGAAGTTGTCCATTTCATCCATATTTTCTAGTTTTTTTGAGTATAGCCTTTTGTAGTAGGATCTGATGATGTTTTGGATTTCCTCAAATTCTTTTGTTATGTGTCCTTTTATGCTTTCTCATTTTGTTAATTAGAATACTGTCCCTGTGCCCTTTATTTAGTCTGCCTAAGGGTTTATCTATCATGTTGATTTTTCTCAAAGAATCAGCTCCTGGTTTGGTTGATTCTTTGAACAGTTCTTTTTTTTTTTTTCCACTTTTTGATTTCAGCCCTGTGTTTGAATATTTCCTGCCTTCTACTCCTCTTGGGTGAATTTGCTCCCTTTAGTTTTAGAGCTTCTAGGTGTGATGTCAGGCTGCTAATGTATGCTCTATCTTGTTTCTTTTTGGAGGCATTCAGGGCTATGAGTTTTCCCCTTAGGACTGCATTCATTGTGTCCCATAAATTTAGGTATGTTATGGCTTAATTTTCATTAAATTCTAAAAAGTGTTTAATTTCTTTCTTTATTTCATCCTTGACCAAGCTTTCATTCAGTAGAGTGTTGTTCAGCTTTCATATCAACGTTGGCTTTATTTTACTTATACTGTTATTGTAGATCAGCCTTAGTATATGATGATCTGATAGGATGCATCGGATAATTTCAATATTTTTTAATCTGTCTAGGCCAGTTTTGTGACCGATTATATGCTCAATTTTTGAGGCGGTACCATGTGGTGCTGAGAAGACAGTATATCCTTTTGTTTTAAGATAAAATGTTCTGTATTCATCTATTAAATACTTTTTTTTCATAACTTCTGTTAGTGTCAATGCACCTCTGTTTAGTTTCTGTTTCCACAAACTTTCCATTGGTGAGAGTCGGGTGTTGAAGTCTCACATTATTATTGTGTGAGGTGCAATGTGTGCTTTGAGCTTTACTAAAGTTTCTTTAATGAATGTGGCTGCCCTTGGAGCATAGATATTCAGAATTTAGAGTTCTTCTTGGTAGATTTTACCTTTGATAAGTATGAAGTGCCCCACCTTGTCTTTTTTGATGACTTTGGGTTGGAAGTCAATTTTATTCGATATTAGAATGGCTACTCCAGCTTGTTTCTCCTGACTATTTGTTTGGAAAATGGTTTTCCAGCCTTTCACTCTGAGGTAGTGACTTTTTCCCTATGGTGGGTTTCCTATGAGCAGCAAAATATTGGGTCCTGTTTGTGTAGCCAGTCTATTAGTCTATGTCTTTTTATTGGGGAATTGAGCCCACTGATGTTAAGAGAAATTAAAGAAAAGTAATTGTTGCTTCCTGTTATTTTTGTTGTTAAAGTTGGGAATCTGTTCTTGTGGCTATCTTCTTTCAATTTTGTTAAAGTATTACTTTCTTGCTTTTTCTAGGGTATAATTTTCATCTTTGTGTTGGTGTTTTCCCTTTATTATCTTTTGAAGGGCTGGCTTCGTGGAAATATATTGTGTGAATTTGGTTTTGTCATGAAATATTTTGGTTTATCCATCTATGGTAATTGAGAGTTTTGCTGGGTATAGTAGCCTGGGCTTGCATTTGTGATCTCTTAGGGTCTGTATAACCTCTGACCAGGATCTTCTGTCTTTCATAGTCTCTGGTGAGAAGTCTGGTATAATTCTAATAGGCCTGCCTTTATATGTTACTTGACCTTTTTCCCTTACTGCTTTTAATATTCTATCTTTATTTAGGGCATTTGTTGTTCTTATTATTATGTGTCAGGAGGAGTTTCTTTTTTGGTCTAGTCTATTTGGAATTCTGTAGGCTTCTTGCATGTTCATGGTTCATCTCTTTCTTTAGGTTTGGGAAGTTTTCTTCTATTATTTTGTTGAAGATATTTACTTGCCCTTTAAGTTGAAAGTCTTCATTCTCATCTACTCCTATTATCCATAGGTTTGGTCTTCTCATTGTGTCCTGGATTTTCTGCATGTTTTGAATTAGGATCTTTTTGCATTTTGCATTTTCTTTGATTGTTGTGCCCATGTTCTCTATGGAATCTTCGGCATCTGAGATTCTCTCTTCCATCTCTTTTATTCTATTGCTGATGCTCTTATTATGTTTCCTGATTACTTTCCTAGGGTTTCTATCTCCAGAGTTGTCTTACTTTGTTGTTTCTAATTCCCTTTTTAGGTCTTGGATGGTTTTGTTCAATTCCATATTTGGTTGTGTTTTCCTGTAATTCTTTAAGTGATTTTTGTGTTTCCTCTTTAAAGACTTCTACCTGTTTTGTAGTGTTCTCTTCTATTTCTTTAAGTGAGTTATTAATGCCCTTCTTAATGTCCTCTACCAGCATCATGAGATATGATTTTACATCTGAGTCTTGCTTTTTGAGTGTATTGTGGTATTCAGGTCTGGCTGAGGTGTGAGTTTTGGGCTCTGATGATGGTGAGTGGTCTTAGTTTCTGTTATTAAGATTCTTACATTTGCCTTTCACCATCTGGTAATCCCTGGAGTTTGTTGTTATAGTTGTCTCTGGTTGGAGCTTGTTCCTCCTGTGATTCTATTAGCCTCCTTCAGCAGTCTTGGGAGTCCAGCTCTCTCTTGAGTCTCAATGGTCAGAGTACTCTCTTCAAGCAAGCTCTCCTCTTGCAGGGAAGGTGCACAGATGTCTGGTGTTCAGACCTGCCTCCTGGCTGAAGATGAAGGCCGGAAACAGGCCCTGTCCCAGAAGTTGTGTCGTTTTTGCAGTCTGTACTTTCACAGACTGCAAAGTGCAGAGTGGTCTCTGAGGGACCTGGGACACAAGATGGCTCCCTCACCTGCTCCAGCAATCAGAGCCCTCCCAGTAAACCCCTCTCTTCTGCAGAGAAAGGTGCCTGGATATCTGGAGCCTGAAACAGGGTCTATCCCAGAAGCTGTGTTCCTTCTGCCTGTCCCAGAAGCTGTTTCATTTCTGCAGTCCACACTCTCACCTGCACAGACTGGTCTCAGAGGAACCCGGGACACAAGATGGCTCCCTCACCTGCTCTGGCAGTCATAGCCTTCAATATTATCACTTTCAAATTAGTATTTTTATGAGTGTATGAATAAATTAGTCTATGATTCTTGTTCCCAATCTTGTGGCTATTTTCTTACTGTTGGGTTGCCTTGTATAGCCTCTATGTGATAAGTTTTGCTTTATTTTATTTTGCCACAAAATAATCAATCAAACAAACAAACAAGTGATAAAAGTTTAGGCCTCTAAACATTCTGCCATGGATGAGGAAGGATGTAGCAAGGCTGCGCCCTAAGTACCTACTGGCAATCAATAGTTATTTGACAAAGCAACATTTTTTTTTAGTGGTGTAGCCACTGGTCAGATACCCATGTATCAATAATCCTTCACTCTTAAAAATAATCTTGCCCTGAGCTAAGGAAGTGGAATGCACTGTAAGCAACACTCACGTTTAAACATTATTGTAAAGTAAATAAAACTGTATTGAATGACGATAAAAATAAAATAATGTAACAAAAATTTAGCAATAATATCCATTACTTGAAATTTTCATTGATCAAAATATTTAATCTATGTAAATTGCTATGAGTTTTGTAAGTATTTTATGCCTACATTTTAATCAAGTTAATGAAAAAAAACTACAAAAATAAACAAACAAAAAACACCAACCAATCAAACAAACAAACAAAAAATCTTGGTAACAAGTAGTTTGCAGGATTTAACTCATTTAGATATCCCTGTGGCCTGTAAATTAGGTACACTTCATATCCTGATTTTATAGATGACAACAGTGAGATCCAGAGAAACTAACTAAATGGATCATGTTACCACATTGAATGAATAGTAAACTGTCAACCAAGAAAGTTAGGCCCCAGAGTACCTGCCTTCTGAGCATCGGGTCTATTACTGTTTATGGTAAATGGTCACAGTAGTTGACATTCAAGTGGTGACTTGAAAATATAAATCTGACAAAATGAGCTATAATGCTATTTCTAAAGTGGTCGCCTGCAAGTTTGCAGAATGTCAGATGGTCACAGATACCATAAAATAGTAGACGATTTTTTTCTGAGGTATTTCCATAAAGTCTGGGGAAATGGTCTTCAAGTAGAAAGCAATGATCGTCTAGGTTAAAAAGTCATTAATTCAGATTAGATTACATTTCTTTAAAATGCAATAATAGCTTAAGATTTAATTTCTTTACTAAGTTAAACAGAATTTGATAAAGACAACAGTTTATTTTAAGTGCTTAACAAATGAAAATGTTACTAACTTAAAAAAAAAACAAACAAACCAACTCAGCAATATAGCCACAAAACCAGAATTTATTTCCTGGAATTTATTTACTGGAATTTATTTACTGAAATTGCAAATGTTTGAGGAATGAATGCTCAAATAAATGTGCATGTATGCAGACACACACACACACATGCATACACACACACACACACACACACACACACACACACATACCTTTCAGTACAGCAACTTCTCTGTCCTAGTCACCTGGACAGGACATTAAGTCTTCCTTTTCAACTTACTGTGCAATAACAGATATAAATATAACCCCAAACAAAACATTTCATAATGTGTGAGTTCAGTGGTTAGTGAATTGAACATTTACTTCTGAATCCAAGCAAGTTTTGGAATCTGTGAAAAATCAAACTATTTTTATGGTATAAAGAATATAAAAATGCAACACTTTCAATATAGCATATGTAGCAAAATTACATCTGTATTTAGAAGAATTATTTGTTCAGAAAGTGGTAATTTTCATTTTTAAGAAATCTGAAATTTCAACTATTTTTAGTAGTATGAAATTTTTACAGCCTTTGACTCAGAACCACCTACTAAACACATCCTTTCAAAGACATGAAATGTTGAAGGTCTGTCTGTATTATTCAAACCAGCAATTAGAACATGACATTTCAATATACAAAAAAGAAAGAAAATTTATGGAGGACAGAGAGAATAATTTAAAATGCAATTAAAGAATATTGTTTAGTCTCCTAAGTAATTTACTTGATTACAAAGTAAAATTAAATGAATTCATATTTAAATGTGAAATTGGGCAAATGAGTAATGAAAAGTTTTATCTGTGAAGTATCCAACTTTTGAGTCAGACACATTTCTTCATTAGTTTTAAACTTTTACTGTACTATCTTCCATCTACTTTGCAAGCCAGAAATATTAAGTTAATTTTAATGAAAATACACTGACTTCTTATAAAAAAAAAAACCCTTCAAACTAACTACATGCTATATACAGTAGCAAACCTTTGAAAATAGATCTGTAAATATCAAATACCACATGCTTTACCTTTACTTTGAATGTTTTTCTTTAATTAGGGAAACAATAAAATGAAAGCTTTGCTTCATTCAATCCTACTAAAGCCTTCTCTATACATATGGAGAATAGAGTTGGCATGAAATACAAAATAAAATTTACCCTCAAAGTTTGGCTTACAAAGAATGGAATGGCTAAAGATTTTAAGACATTTTCACAACAATGAGATTTTTGAAATATGATATTTATTTTGGCTAATATCAAATGGGTTGACCTTTTCAGAATGCATGCCAATTGCTAGTGGCAGAGTGGCAACTTGCCAACTTCTTTGTCATCAGAGGATCCTGCAGTGCTTTAAAAACTTCCTGTAATGACAAATGCACAAGGTTTAGAGATAAAACAAATAATTATGTGAGCAGATAGTCAGTAGTAAACTACCCTTGCTTTCTGTAGATATAAGCCCAAAAGATACTATCATATCCAAATAATTATGAGAAGACAAGTCTAATAATTCTTTTTTTGGTTCTTTAACTCTTTTGTTCATAATTCAAGAGGCCAATGAATGTGACAGCATTCTTTAAAGTCCTAATATGGTTTCTTGTGGTAAAACACTCTGACCAAAAGCAACTAGTTTTATTTAATTGTATATTTCGTGTCCCAGTATATTAAGGGATATCAGGGCAGAAACTCTAGCAGGAATTGAAACATAAACTTGTAATTTTTTTCCTGGCTTGCTTATTATGGCTAACTGAACTGGTTTTCATATACAATCCAGGCTGTAGTGATTAGGGATACTATTATCCATAGTGGTCTGGGCCATCCTACATCAATTAGCAACCAAGGAAATGCCCCACCTCAAACAAGCCCACAGCCAATTTGACTAAGCCAATTCTCCAACTGAGACTCTTTCCAATGATTTGGGCTATGTTAAGCTGACAGTTAAGATTCACTAAAAGATTCACTATTAAATTTTTCATTTAATGTGAAATTATAGCAGATAAAGTTAACTCATTGATCCTAATAATCAATAGTACCAATACTGTACTAAGTACTAATATATGGTTGAACATTTAAATAAGTTGTAATTATTTGTAGCTTTAAAAATGTGAAAATGACAACTATTACTTATATAGGGTTTATGATATGACAGATACTGCCTATTCACTTACATATATTTTTTTCATTTTATCTCCATCATGTTCTCATGAGTAGTAATTATTGCTAGCTCATTTTCTTAATGCAGATATGGAGGATCATTTGCTATAATTTTCAGTGTCACATAGCTATCAATAAAGCCAAGATTCAATAAAACTTCATTTGGTTTCAGAAACCTAATTTTTTCTGAACTAAAAATACCATGGAGGAAGGAAAGGAGGGTTGCCATAGGGAAGAGTAACTGCAGCATGTTTTTAAAAAATGAGATGGAGATGGGGAATACTAGGATAGAAAAAGTTTAATTTGGTATGATTGTTAAGGAGATAGAGATGAAGGCATGGGAAAGGGACAGATTTACCAAAACAAAGAAAGTATGGAAAAGCCACAAAGAGAGCTACTATTTAATAAAGAGAATATAAATCAAAAATAAAAACTAAAAATAATAATAAAAAAACACCTGAAGGCAAGTACCTTACATGTATCATTTAGATAATGCTCCTAGAAGCAATGGGTCATTTAAAAAAAATTCATACTGATTATGGGATACATCCTTTTAAGAATTATTGGGCACAAATGCTCCAAAACTATTCAGGTTTTGCCAATTCTCTTCATTGCCAACTAGAACTAGGTGATAAAGACCCTATTGCTAAAGATAGCACATATCTTGATA
This sequence comes from Mus minutoides, assembly GCA_902729485.2. Taxonomy (NCBI): domain Eukaryota; kingdom Metazoa; phylum Chordata; class Mammalia; order Rodentia; family Muridae; genus Mus; species Mus minutoides. The sequence goes on along the minus strand of LR750146.1, from coordinate 420,687 downwards.
GAGATAAAGAAATCAAGTTATAAACTGCACTGAAAGCTATGCAGGGTGTTGGTGAAGTAACAGTATCATTGTTACTCAGCCATGACCTCCATGAATGTCAATATCAACTTAATAGGCATGAATTTTAAATTGGGTTTGGAATCTGCTCTATACATCTTGTGCCCTGAAGGGAAAACTATTACTGTTGCATAGCTAAACTTGCAGAGCATCAAACCACTATATAAATATGCTTTCATCCAGCCACTGAAAGACTATTGTAGTACATAAAATTTATATTCCATGAGTCGCTTACAAATAAAGGAGACGCTGACTATGGTTATTTTATTTAACTTTGACCATTATTAGTTACTCTTCTAACTGCTGGCCTAGCTATCTCAGATACTTGCTGTTTTTCCTGACCATGTGCTCATTGTTCATCTTCTCTCATGGCAGCTCTCTCTCTCTCTCTCTCTCTCTCTCTCTCTCTCTCCCCCTTCTCTTTCTCCCCCTTGTTTCTCTTCCTCCAATCAGATCACTCCAAACCCACATATCTGTAAAATCTCCAGTAATTGATTGTACCCAATTTTATTCAACCAATAGTTTAAAATCAAAGAACAAGGTTTACACAACAAAAGCTTGTAAACAAGAGAAGTCACTCTTAGCCCTAGATCTTCAGGTATAGAATTTAGCATTACAATATATAGCAATAGACCAAACCTCATCAGGTTTCTGCCAGTATTAATCAGAGAATCCTCTCCTTACAGTGAACAGAGGTGAATACAGAGACCAATGGATACAAAAGATGTTGAAAATAGATGCTATCATGGATGAGGTGGTGGGAAGAATGTAAGAGGCAGAAGATATATAGAAAGACTTCTTCAAATAGCTATGCAACAGTAATAGTTTTCCCTTCAGGGCACAAGATGTATAGAGCAGATTCCAATCCCAATTTAAAATTTATGCCTATTAAGTTGATATTGACATTCATGGAGGTCATGGCTGAGTAACAATGATACTGTTACTTCACCAACACCCTGCATAGCTTTCAGTGCAGTTTATAACTTGATTTCTTTATTTCTATATGGTAATGGAAATCATGAACTCATAGAAGCTGCAGTAAACAACACTAATCCTAAACAATAACAGGTCAACCAACAGTCTGCTGGGAATGAAAGCCTCTGCAATGATAAACTATGGGTAACAGACTTTGGAAAATGGGGAGGCATAGTTCCCAGTTATGTAGCTAATGGTGAGCCCACCAGATTCCCAAACTCATGGTTCAACTTAAACTTAACAATAATAAAAAACAAGGGGGGAGAGGGGAGGGGACATTCAGAATAGTATTTGAAATGTAAATTAAGAAAATATCTAATGAAAAAATTGAAAAACAAACAAACAAACAAACAATGGTGCCATTCCGGTCCACACCGCACCAGCGCCAGACTCCGGTACAGGGGCTGTGCACTCTCCCAAGGGCACTACAGGACTCTGCAAGCGATCTTAGGACCACTGTCGAGCAGAAAACAACATCTATTCCAATCCAATTGCGTGGGACTTGAGACACCAGCTGGGAGATAGACAAAGGGCCAGACCAGGGCAATGGGTCCCTTCTGGTCTGCACCAGCGCCAGGTCTCCTCGGGCAGAGATGGCAGGAGGCAAGCGTAAGAACAGAAGCAACAGAAACCAAGGGTACCAGAACCAAACTCTCCCACCATGGCAAGTCCTAGATAAAACATCACACCTGAAAAGCAAGACATGGATCTAAAGTCACTCCTCATGATGATGATGGAGGACTATAAGAAGGAAATTCAGGAAAACACAGATAAAAAACTAAAAGCATTTAAAGAGGAAAAACTTATAGAGTTACAGGAAAACAATACCAAACAGGTGATGGAATTAAACAAAACCATTCCAGGACTTAAAAATGGAAGTAGAAACAATAAAGAAAACCCAAAAGGAGATAACCCTAGAGATAGAAACCATAGGAAAAAAATCAGGAACCATAGATACGAGCATCAGCAACAGTATACAAGACATAGAAGAGAGAATCTCAGGCACAGAAGATTCCATAGGGAGCATAGACACGACAATCAAAGAAAATGCAAAATGCAAAAAGATCCTAACACAAAATATCCAGGAAATCAAGGACACAATGATAAGACCAAACTAATGGATAATAGGAGGAGATGAGAATGAAGACTCTCAAACTAAAGGGCCAGCAAATATCTTTTAAAAAATCATAGAAGAAGACTTTCCATACCTAAAGAATGAGATGCTCATGAACATACAAGAAGCCTACAGAACTCCAAATAGGCTTGACCAGAAAAGAAATTCCTCCAGACACATAATAATCAGAATAACAAACACACTGAATAAAGGCAGAATATTAAAAGCAGTAAGGGAAAAGTGTCAAGTAACATATAAAGGCAGGCCTATTAGAATTACTCCAGACTTCTCACCAGAGACTATGAAAGCCAGAAGATCATGGACAGATATTATACAGACACCAAGAGAACACAAATGCCAGCCCAGGCTACTATACCCAGCAAAACTCCCATTTACCATAGATGGAGAAACCAAAGTATTCCATGACAAAATCAAATTCCCACAAAATCTTTCCACAAATCCAGCCCTTCAAAGGATAATAACAGAAAAAGACCAATACAGGGATGAAAACTATGCCCTAGAAAAAGCAAGAAAGTAATCCTTCAACAAACCTAAAAGAAGATAGCCACAAGAACAGAATCCCAACTCTAAAAACAAAAATGACAGGAAGTAACAATTACTGTTCCTTAATATCTCTTAATATCAATGGACTCAATTCCCCAATAAAAAGACATAGACTAATAGACTGGCTACACAAACAGGACCCAATATTGTGCTGCTTACAGGAAACATAGCTCAGGAAAAAAGATAGACACTACCTCAGAGTGAAAGGCTGGAAAACAATTATCCAAGCAAACGGTACGAAGAAAAAAGTTGATGTAGCCATTCTAATATCGGATTAAAATAGACTTTCAACCCAAAATTATCAAAAAAGACAAAGAGGGGCACTTCATACTCATAAAAGGTAAAATCAACCAAGATGAACTTTCAATTCTGAATATCTATACTCCAAATGCAAGGGCAGCCACATTCATTAAAGAAACTGTAGTAAAGCTCAAAACACTGATTGCATCTCACACAATAATAGTGGGAGACTTCAACACCCCACTCTCGTTAATAGACAGATTCTGGAAATAGAAACTAAACAGAGACACAGTCAAACTAACAGATGCTATGAAACAAATGGATTTAACAGATATCTACAGAATATTTCATCCTAAAACAAAAGGATATACCTTTTTCTCAGCACCGCATGGCACCTTCTCCAAAATTGACCATATAATTGGCCACAAAACAGGCCTCAACAGATTCAAAAATATGGAAAATTTCCCATGCATCCTATCAGATCACCATAGACTAAGGCTGTTCTTCAATAACAACATAATTAGCAGAACACCAACATTCACGAGGAAACTGAACAACATTCTACTCAATGATATCTTGTTCAAGGAAGAAATAAAGAAAGAAATTAAAGACTTTCTAGAGGTTGATGAAAATGAAACTACAACATACCCAAACTTATGGGACACAATGAAAACATTCCTAAGAGGTAAACCCATAGCTCTGAGTTCCTACAAAAAAAAAAAAAAAGTGGAGAGAGCATACACTAGCAGCTTGACCACACACCTAAAAGCTCTAGAACAAATGGAAGCAAATTCACCTAAGAGGAGTAGATGGCAGGAAAGAATCAAACTCAGAGGTGAAATCAACCATATGGAAACAAAAAGAACTATACAAAGAATCAATCAAACCAGGAGCTGGTTCTTTGAGAAAGACAACAAGATAGACAAACCCTTAGCCAGACTAACTGGAGGGCACAAGGATAGTACCTAATTAACAAAATCAGAAACGCAAAGGGAGACATAACAACAGATCCTGGGGAAATTCAAAATACCATTAGATCATTCTACAAAAGGTTATATTCAAAAAAAATTGGAAAATCTAGATGAAATGGATAACTTTCTAGACAGATATCAAGTTCCAATGTTAAACCAGGATCAGATTAATGACCTAAACAGTACTATATCTCCTAAAGAAAAAGAAGCAGTCATTAATAGTCTCCCAACCAAAAAAAGGCCAGGACCAGATGGGTTTAGTGCAGAGTTCTATCAGACCTTCAAAGAAGACCTAATTCCACTTCTTCTCAAACTATTCAATAAAATAGCTGAGAAAGAGATTAGGGAAACAAGACCCTTCACAATAGTCACTAACAATATAAAATATCTTGGTGTGACTCTAATGAAGGAAGTGAAAGATTTGTATGATAAGAACTTCAAGTCTGAAGAAAGAAATTGAGGAAGATCTCAGAAGATGGAAGGATCTCCCATACTCATGGATTGGCAGAACCAATATAGTGTAAATGGCTATCGTGCCTAAAGCAATCTACAGATTCAATGCAATCCCCATCAAAATTCCAACTCAATTCTTCAATAATCTAGAAAAGACAATTTGCAAGTTCATCTGGAATAAAAAAACCCAGGCTAGAAAAAACTCTTCTCAACAATAAAAGAACCTCTGGTGGAATCACCATGCCTGACCTCAAGTTGTACTATAGAGCAATTGTAATAAAAACTGCATGGTAATGGTACAGCAACAGACAGGTAAATCAATGGAATAGGATTGAAGACTCAGAAATGATCTTTGACAAGGGAGCTAAAACTATCCAGTGGAAAAAGGACAGTATTTTCAACAAGTGGTGCTGACACAACTGGAGGTTATCATGGAAAACACTGGGAATTGATCCATTCTTATCTCCTTGTACTAAGGTCAAGTCTAAGTGGATTAAGGATCTCCACATAAAATCAGAGAAACTTGATCTCATGTCTCTAGCTGCATATATAGCAGAAAATGGCCTAGTTGGCCATCATTGGAAAGAGAGGTCCCTTGGTCATGCAGACTTTATATGCCCCAGTACAGGGGAACTCCAGGGCCAAGATGTGGGAGTGGGTGGATAAGGGAGCAGGGTGGGGATGAAGGAGGGTATAGGGAACTTACTGGATAACACTCGAAATGTAAATGAAGAAAATATCTAATAAAAATTGGGGAAAAAAGTGTTAAAAAAAGAATTCTCAACTGAGGAATACCAAACATAGACACTATTGCATACACCAGCAAGATAGTACTGAAAGCGTCCTGATATAGCTGTCTCCTGGGAGGCTGTACCAGTGCCTGGCAAACCCAGAAGTGGATGTTCACAATCAGCCATTAGATGGAACACAGGGATACCAAAGAAGGAGCTAGAGAAAGTACCCAAGGAGCTGAAGGGGTCTTCAACCCTATAGGTGGAAGAACAACATGAACTATCTAGTACCCCCAGAGCTCATGTCTCCGGCTGCATAAATAGAAGAAGATGGCCTAGTTGGCCATCATTAGGAAGAGAAGCCCCTTGGTCATGCAAACCTTATATGCCCCAGTACAGGTGAACTCCAGGGCCAATATGTGGGAATGGGTGGGTAGGGGAGCAGGGCGGGGGATGGGGGAAGTTTTAGGGGACTTTCAGGTTAACATGTGAAATGTAAATGAAGAAAATATCAAATAAATATTGGAAATAAAGAATGGGGCCCAGGTCGCTCAGACCCAGTGTGCGCAGTTCAACTCACAGACTGCCAAGGGTCACTCAGACCCAGTCTGCACAGGTCAGCTTAAGAACTGCAAAGGGTGAGTGAGCAAATGGCTGAAAAGTGCACCTTTTGGGACACAGGCAGCTTTGGGCTCTAGACATCCAGGCACCCTCCCTGCCTGATGACAGTTCTTCACCTGGGAGGGCTTTCCCTGCTGGAACTTGTGAGAGAGCCATGTTGGGTCCCAGCTCTCTCAGAGACCAGTCTGTTCAGGTCAGCTCACAGACTACAAAGGCTACCAGAGAGACCATTCTGTACAGGTGAGTGTGCAGACGGCAGAGGCAACACATCTTCTTGAACAGGACCTATATAGGGTCATCACCTTTACCTAAGAGGCAGGTCTGAACACCAAAACTCCATGCACCTTCCCTGCAAAAGGAGAGCTTGCCTGCTGAGACTACTCTGACCACTGAGATTCAGGAGAGAGCTAGGCTCCTGGGTCTGCTGACAGAGGCCATCAGAATCACAGCAGGAACAAGATCCAACCAGAGACAACTATAACAACCAACTCAAGAGAATACCAGATGGTGAAAGGCAAATGTAAGAATCTTAATAACAGAAACCAAGACCACTCACCTTTTTCAGAACCCAGCACTCCCACTTCACTCAGTCCTGGATACCCCAACACACCTGAAAAGCAAGACTCGGATTTAAAATCATATCTCATGGTGCTGGTAGAGGACATTAAGAAGGACATGAAGAAGGACATGAAATGCAGGAGAACAATGCTAAAGAGGTAAAAGTCCTTAAAGAGGAAACACAAAAATATTTTAAAGAACTACAGGAAATGGCAACCAAACAGGTAATGGAATTGACCAAAACCATCCAGGACCTACAAGGGAAATAGAAATAATAAAGAAAACCCAAAGTGAGACAACTTTGGAGATAGAAACACTAGGAAAGAAATCAGGAACCATAGATGTGAGCATCAGCAACAGAATACAAGAGATGGAAGAGAGAATCTCAGGTACAGAAGATTCCATAGAGAACATGGGCACAACAATCAAAGAAAATGCAAAATGCATAAAGATCCTAACTCAAAACATCCAGGAAATCCAGCACACAATGAGAAGACCAAACGTACGGATAACAGGAGTAGATGAAAAAGAAGTTTTTGACTTAAAGGGCCAGCAAATATCTTCAACAAAATAATAGAAGAAAACTTCCCAAAACTAAAGAAACAGATGCCCATGAACATACAAGAAGCCTACAGAACTCCAAATACACTGGACCAGAAAAGAAATTCCTTGAAACACATAATTATCAAAACAAATGCACTAAATAAAGATAGAATATTAAAAGCAGTAAGGGAAAAAGGTCAAGTAACATATAAAGGCAGGCCTATCAGAATTACACCAGACTTCTCACTTGAGACTATGAAAGCCAGAAGATCCTGGACAGATGTTATTCAGACCCTAAGAGAACACAAATGCCAACCCAGGTTACTATATCCTGCAAAACTCTCAATTAACATAGATGGAGAAATCAAAGTGTTCCATGATAAAACCAAATTCACACAATAACTTTCCACGAAGGCAGCCCTTCAAAGGATAATAAAGGGAAACCACCAAAACAAGGATGGAAACTACACCCTAGAGAAAACTAAATAGTAATCCTTCAACAATCCTAAAAGAAGACAGCCACAAGCACAGAATCCTAACCTTAACAACAAAAATAACAGGAAGCAACATCTACTTTTCTTTAATTTCTCTTAACATCAATGGACTCAATTCCCCAATAAAAAGACATAGACTAATAGACTGGCTACACAAACAGAACCCAACATTTTGCTGCTTACAGGAAATGCACGTTAGGGAAAAAGACAGACACTACCTTAGGGTGAAAGGCTGGAAAACAGTTTTCCAAGCAAATAGTCCGAAGAAAAAAGCTGGAGTAGCCAACCTAATATCGGATAAAATTGACTTTCAACCCAAAGTTATAAAAAAAAGAGAAGGAGGTGTACTTCATACTCATCAAAGGTAAAAAAACCAAGAAGAACTTTCAAGTCTGAATATCTATGCACCAAATACAAGGGCAGCCACATTCATTAAAGAAACTGTAGTAAAGCTCAAAGCACACATTACAACTCACACAATAATAGTAGGAGACTTCAACTCCCCACTCTCACCAATGGACAGATCCTGGAAACAGAAACTAAACAGAGACACATGGACACTAACAGAATTCATGAAACAAATGGATTTAACAGATATCTACAGAACATTTTATCCTAAAACAAAAGGATATACCTTCTTCTCAGTGCCACATAGTACCTCTTCCAAAATTGACCATATAATTGGTCACAAAACAGGCCTCCACAGATACAAAAATATTGAAATTATCCCATGCATCCTATCTGACCACCATGGACCAAGGCTGATCTTCAATAACAACATAAATAATAGAAAGCGAACATTCTCATGGAAACTGAACAACACTCTACTAAATGATTCCTTAGTCAAGGATGAAATAAAGAAAGAAATTAAAGACTTTCTAGAGTTTAATGAGAATGAAGACACAAAATACCCAAACTTATGAGGCACAATGAAGGCAGTCCTAAGAGGAAAACTCATTGCCCTGAGTGCCTTCAAAAAGAAACTAGAGAAAGCATAAACTAGTAACTTGACAGCACACCTAGAAGCTCTAGAATGAAAGGAAGCAAATTCACCCAAGAAAAGTAGACGGCAGGAAATAATCAAATTCAGGGCCGAAATCAACCAAGTAGAAACAAAAAGAACTATTCAAAGAATTAACAAAACCAGGAGCTGGTTCTTTGAGAAAATCAACAATATAGATAAACCCTTAGCCAGACTCACTAGAGGGCACAGGGACAGTATCTTAATTAACAAAATCAGAAATGAAAAAGAAGACATAACAAAGGAACCTGAGGAAATCCAAAACATCATCAGATCCTACTAGAAAAGGCTATACTCAACAAAGCTAGACAACCTGGAGGAAATGGACAATTTCCTAGACAGATACCAGGTACCAAAGTTAAGCCAGGATCAGATTAACGATCTAAACAGGCCCATTTCCCCTAAAGAAATAGAAGCAGTCATCAATAGTCTCCCAAACAAAAAAAGCCCAGGACCAAATGGGTTTAGTGCAGAGTTCTATCAAACCTTCAAAGAAGACGTAATTCCATCTCTCCTCAAACTATTCCACAAAATAGAGACAGAAGGTACTCTACGCAATTCATTCTATGAATCCACAATTACTCTGATACCTAAACCACACAAAGATCCAACAAAGAAAGAGAACTTCAGGCCAATTTCCCTCATGAATATCGATGCAAAAATACTCAATAAAATCCTTGCAAACCAAATCCAAGAACACATCAAAACGATCATCCATCCTGACCAAGTAGGCTTTATCCCAGGAATGCAGGGATATACAGAAATCCATCAACGTAATCCACTATATAAACAAACTCAAAGACAAAAACCACATGATCATCTCCTTAGATGCTGAGAAAGCATTTGACAAAATCCAACACCCTTTCATAATAAAAGTCTTGGAAAGATCAGGAATTCAAGGCCCATACCTAAACATAATAAAAGCAATATACAGCAAACTAGTAGGCAAGATCAAACTGAATGGAGAGAAGCTGGAAGCAATCCCATTAAAATCAGGGACTGGACAAGGCTGCCCACTTTCTCCCTACCTATTCAATATAGTACTTGAAGTCCTAGCCAGAGCAATTCGACAACAAAAGGAGATCAAGGGGATACAAATTGGAAAGGAAGAAGTTAAAATATCACTGTTTGCAGATGATAATGATAGTATCTATTCCGGACCCCAAAATTTCCACCAGAGAACTCCAAAACCTGACAAACAGCTTTAGTGCAGTAGCTGGATATAAAATTAACTCAAACAAATCAATGGCCTTTCTCTACACAAAGGATAAGAGGGCTGAAAAAGAAATTAGGGAAACAACACCCTTCTCAATAGTCACAAATAATATAAAATACCTTGGTTTGATTCTAACTAAGGAAGTGAAAGATCTCTATGACAAGAACTTCAAGTCTCTCAAGAAAGAAATTGAAGAAGATCTCAGAAGATGGAAAGATCTCCCATGCTCATGGATTGGCAGGATTAATATAGTCAAAATGGCTATTGTGCCGAAAGCAATCTATAGATTCAACGCAATCCCCATCAAAATTCCAACTCAATTCTTCACTGAGATAGAGAGGGCAATTTGCAAATTCATCTGGAATAATAAAAAACCTAGGATAGCAAAAACTATTCTCAACAATAAAAGAAACTCTGGGGGAATCACCATGCCTGACATTAAGCTGTACTACAGAGCAATTGTGATAAAAAGTGCATGGTACTGGTACAGCAACAGACAGATAGATCAATGGAATAGAACTGATGACCCAGAAATGAGTCCACACACCTATGGTCACTTGATCTTTGACAAGGGAGCTAAAACCATCTAGTGGAAAAAGGACAGCATTTTCAACAAATGGTGCTGGCACAACTGACTGTTAGCATGTAAAAGAATGTGAATTGATCCATTGTTATCTCCTTGTACAAAGCTTAAGTCTACTTGCATCAAAGACCTCCACATAAAACCAGAGACACTGAAATTTATAGAGGAGAAAGTGGGGAAAACCCTCGAAGATATGGGCACAGGGGAAAAATTCCTAAACCGAACAGCAATGGCCTGTGTGGTAAGATCAAGAATTGACAAATGGGACCTTATAAAATTGCAAAGCTTCTGTAAGGCAAAAGACACAGTCAGCAAGACAAAAAGGCCAGCAACAGATTGGGAAAGGATTTTTACCAATCCTAAATCTGAAAGGGGACTAATATCCAACATCTACTAACAGCTAAAGAAGCTGGACTCCAGAAAAACGAATAACCCCATTAAAAATGGGGTACAGAGCTAAACAAAGAATTCTCAACTGAGGAATTCCAAATGGCTGAGAAACATCTGAAAAAATGTTCAACATCCTTAATCATCAGGGAAATGTAAATCAAAACAACACTGAGATTCCACCTCACACCAGTCAGAATGGCTAAGATCAAAAATTCAGGTGACAGCAGATGCTGGCGAGGATGTGGAGAAAGGGGGAACACTCCTCCATTGCTGGTGGGATTGCAAGCTTGTACAACCACTCTGGAAGTCAGTCTGGCATTTTCTCCTAAAATTGGACATAGTACTACCAGAGGATCCAGCAATACCTCTCCTGGGCATATACCCAGAAGATGTTCCAACTGGTAAAAAGGACACATGTCCCACTATGTTCATAGCAGCCTTATTTATAAGAGCCAGAAGCTGGAAAGAACCCAGATGTCCCTCAACAAAGGAATGGATACATAAAATTTGGTACATTTACACAATGGAGTACTATTCTGCTATTTAAAAAAATGAATTTATGAAATTCTTGGGCAAATGGATGTATCTGGAGGGTATAATCCTTAGTGAGGTAACCCAATCACAAAAGAAGTCATTGGATATGTGCTCACTGATAAATGGATATTAGCCCAGAAACTTAGAATACCCAAGATACAATTTGTAAAACACAAGAAAATCAAGAAGGAAGATCAGTGCGTGGATACTTCATTCCTCCTTTGAATAGGAAACAAAATACCCATGAAAGGAGTTACAGAGACAAAGTTTAGAGCTAAGGTGAAAGAATGGACTATACAGAGACTACCCCACCTGGGGGGATCCATCCCATAATCAGTCACTAAACTCAGACACTATTGCATAGGACAGCAAGTGTCTACTTAAGGGACCTTTATATAGATGTCTAGTACAGAAGTGGATGCTCATAGTCATCTATATGAGGGAACAGAGGGCCCACAATGGAGAAGCTAGAGACAGAATCCCAGGAGTTGAAGGGGTCTGCAACTCTAGAAGAGGAACAACAATATGAACTAGCCAGAACCCCCCAGAACTCGTGTCTCTAGCTCCATATGTAGCAGAATATGGCCTAGTCGGCCATCATTGGGAGGAGAGGCCCCTTGGTATTGCAATCTTTATATGCCCCCATACTGGGGAATGCCAGGGCCTAGAAGAGGGAGTGGGTGGGCAGGGGAACAGGGCGGTGGGAGGGGGGAGGGAACTTTTGGGATAGCATTTGAAATGCAATTTCTCTTTGCATTTTCTCAAGGACACCTGAATGCCCCTTGTTAACTCTTCATACCTCTAGACTGAGTATAACTGGACTATAGTAATCACTATGAGCAGTTCCTCAAGACACCAATGAATGATCCATTCTCTTCCCAAAGCCTGTGTGTCTCCCTGTCACCAATAAAATGGAGTCTTGGCCTTCATCCTAAGGCTTTTCACAAGCTGGCCCCAAGTGATATTTCCAAATGTAACATACCCTGACTTGGCAAGGAATGTAAAAAAAAATTTTTTTTTGGTAAAAAAATCAATGGTAATTAATATGGGTAAAGATTTTGTGTTAAGAAGAGAAAGCAATGGAGATAGGACCCAGCATTTTGCTTCATACAGGAAACACACTTCAGTGACAAAGAAAGACACTACCTCAGAGTAAAAGGCTGGGAAAAATTTTTCTAAGCAATTGGTCCCAAGAAACAAGTTGAAGTTGCCAATCTAATATCCAATAAAATAGACATTGAACCAAATGTTAGCAAAAGAGATGGGGAAGGACACTTCATACTTATCAAAGAAAAAAATCAACCAATATGAAATCTCAATTCTGAAATCTATACTCCAAATGAAAGGGCACCTAAATTTCTAAGAAATGTTACTAAAGCTCAAAACACATATTGAATCACAAAAAAATAATAGTGGGATACTTCAATACCCCACTCTCACCAATGGCCACATCATAAACTAAACAGACACACAGTGAAACTAACAGAAGTTATGAACCAAATGGATTTATCAGATATCTACAGAGCATTTCACCTAGAAACAAAAGAATATACCTTCTTCTTAGCACCTCATGGTACCTTCAGTCATTAAAATCTCCCAATTAAAAAAAGGCCAGGGCCAGATGGTTTTAGTGCAGGATTCTATCAGACCTTCAATGAAAACCTAAATCCAATACTTCTCAAGCTATTTCACAAAATAGAAACAGGAGGAATACTGTCTATTTATTCTATTAAGCCACAGTTATGCTGACACCTAGACCACAGAAAGGCACAACAAAGAAAGAGAGCTTCAGACCAATTTCACTTATGACTATCAATGTAAAACTACTCAATAAAAATTTTCCAAACCAAATCCAAGAACACATCAAAATTATCATTCACCACAATCAAGTAGTACAGGGATGGTTCAATATATGAAAAATCATCAGAGCAATCCACTACAAAAACAAACTAAAAGAAAAAAATTACATGATCATCAAATTAGATGCTGAAAAGCCTTTGACCAAATATAATACCCCTTCATATTAAAAGTATCGGAAAGGTCAGGAATTCAAGGCACATACTTAAACTTAATGAAAGCATTGTATAGCAAACCAATAGCCAACATCAAGTTAAATGGAAAGAAACTTGACTCAATCCCAGTAAAATCAGGGACTAGACAAAGCTGCCTACTCTCTCCCCATTTATTCGATATAGTATGCAAAATTCTAGCTAGAGCAACTGCACAACAAATGAAGGACAAAGGGGCACAAATTTGAAAGTAACAAGTCAAGGTATCACTACATGCAGATGATAGGATAGTATACATAAGCAACCTTAAAAATTCTACCAGAGAATTCCTACACCTGATAAAATCTTCATCAATGTGGCTGAATATAAAATTAACTCAAACAAATCAGTAGCCTTCCTCTATAAAAAGTATAAACAGTCTGAGAAAGATCTTAGGAAAACAAGATGATTCACAATATTCACAAATAATATAAAATATCTTGGTGTAACTCTAACCAAGCAAGTGTAATACCTGTATGACAAGAACTTCATGTGTCTGAAGAAATAAACCAAAGAAGACCTCAGAAGATGAAAAGATTACCCAGGTTCATGGATTGGAAGGATTCACAGAGTAAAATGGTTATCTTGCTGAAACCCTATCAAAATTCCAACTCAATTCATCACAGAAATAGATAGAACAATCTTAAATTTCATCTGGAATAACAAAAATCCCAGAATAGTGAAAAAAATTCTAAACAATAAAAAACTTCTATGGGAATCACCATCCCTGACCTCAAGCTGTACTATACAGAAATATTGATTAAAACCACATGGAATTGGTAAAGAAACAGACAGGTAGATCAATGGAACATAACTGAAGACCTCAAAATAAATCCATACAAATATTGTCATTTGATCTTTGACAAAGAAGCAAAAATCATACAGTGGAAAAAAGAAAGCATTTTCAACAAATATAATGGTCTAATTGGAGGTCTGCATGTAGAAGAATGTAAATTCACCTATTTTTATCACCTTGTACAAAGCTCAAGTGCAAGTGGATCAAGAGCATCTGCATAAACCAGATACATGGAATCTAATGGAAGAGAAAATGAGAAAGAGCCTCAAACATGTTGGCACAGGGGAAATTTTCCTGAACAGAATACCAATGGCCCAGGCTGTAAGAACAACAATTGATAAATGGGACCTTGTGAAACTGAAAATCTTCTATTATGCAAAGGACACTGTCAATAGGAAAAACAGCAACCTATAGATTGGGAAAAGATCTTTACCAACCCTAGATCTGATAGAAGGCTAATACCCAAAATATAGAAAGAACTCAAGGAGTTAAACTCCAGAAAACCAAACAACCTAATTAAAATCAGGGTATAGAGCTAAAATAAATAAAATAAAATAAAATAAAATAAAATAAAATAAATATTCTCAACTGAGGATTCTCACATGGCAGAGAAGCACATAAAGAAATGTTCAACATCCTTAGGCATTAGGGAAATAGAAATTAAAATGACCCTGAGGGGTTTGTGTCTGTGCCAGGACACAAATACCCAAATACTGCCAAGAGAGAGCTGGTCTCCCAGGAGTGTGGACATGCCTGTGAGCCTAGTTAAGACCACCACTTTTGCTCAGAAGGACCCAACAGGAACCCTCAAGACACAGGAACTGAGGAGCAGCCCAGGACAGGATACTTCCACTTTACATCTGTGCCCTGAGCTGATCCTGTGCCATAGCACTCCATACCCAAATACAGCCAGCAGAGAGCTGGTCTTCCAGGAGTACCAACACACCAGTGAGCACACGTAAGACCACCACTTCTGCTCTAATTCCTGGCCCAAAGAGAGATCTGCTCAGAGACATCAGGCTACAAGAACCAAGGAGCAGAGGGAGACAGGGTCTTTCCCATTTCCATCAGCACCCCAAAGCTGGCCCTATGCCACAGCTTTCCATACCCAAATTCCTCCTAGAGAAAAGTGGTGGTCTTAACTAGGCTCTCAGGAGTACTGACACACAGGATTACAGAAGGGACAAGCTACAGTCAGAGAAAGCAAGGCCAGATACCATCAGAGATAACTAGATGTCAAGAGGCAAGGGCGAGAACTAAAGCAAGAGAAACTAAAGTGACTTGACATCATCAGGATCTACTTCTCCCATCACAGCGTGCCCTGGAAAAGCAAGACTCTGATTTAAAATTACATCTCATGATGATAATAGATGATAATAGAGGACTTTAAGAAGGACATAAATAACTCCCTTACAGAAATACAGGCAGAAGCCCTTAGTGAGGAAACATAAAACTTCCTTAAAGAATTATAGAAAAACACAACCAAACAGGTGAAGGAATTGAACAAAACCCATCCAGGATGTAAAAATGGAAAGAGAAACAATAAAGAAATCATAAAGGGAGACAACCCTGGAGATGGAAAACCTAGGAAAGAGATCATAGACGCAAGCATCACAAACAGAATACAAGATATAGAAAAGAAAATCTTGTGTGCAGAAGATACAATAGAAAACATTGACACAGTAGTCAAAGAAAATTCAAAATTTTCCTAAATGCAAAATTCAAAAAGCTCCTAACCCAGAACATTCAGAAAATTCACAACACAATGAAAAGATGAAACATAAGGATAATAGATATAGAGAAGAGCAAAGACTCCCAACTTAAAGGGGCAGTAAATATCTTCAACAAAATTATAAAATAAAACTTCCTTAACCTATAGAAAGAGATCTCCATAAACATACAGAACTCCAAATAGATTGGACCGAAAAAGAAATTCCTCCTGTAACATAATAGTCAAAACACCAAATGCACAAAACAGAGAAAGAATATTAAAAGCAGTAAGGGGAAAAGGTCAAGTAACATGTAAAGGTAGACCTATCAGAATTATACTAGGCTTCTCACCAAAGACTATGAAAGCTAGACAATCCTGGGCAGATGTCATACAGACCCTAAGAGAACAAAAATGCTAGCCCAGGCTACTATACCCAGGAAAACTCTCAGTTACCATAGATGGAGAAACCAAGATATTCCATGACAAAACCAAATGTACACAATATCTTTCCACAAATTGAATACTTCAAAAGATAATACATGGAAAACTCCAACACAAGGAGGGAAACTACACGCTAGTAAAAGGAAGGAAGTATTCTTCTTTCAAGAAACCCCAAAGAAGATAACTACACAAACATAAAAATAACATAGAACATAACAGGAAGCAAAAATCATTATTCCTTAATATCTCTTAAAATCCGTGGCCTCAGTGACCCAAATAAACAGACGTAGAGAAACAGACTGGATACCTAAATAGGACCCAGCATTTTGCTGCATACAAGAATAGAACCTCAATGTCAAAAACAGACACTACATCAGAGTAAAAGGCTGGAAAACAGTATCCCAAGAAAATGATCCCAAAAAACAAGCTGGAGTAAACATTCTAATACCAAATACAATCAACTTTCAATCATAAGTTATCAAAAAAAGGTGAGGAAGGACCCTTTACACTCATCAAAGGAAAAAAATCTACCAAGAAGAACTCTCAATGATGAACATCTATGCTCCAAATGCAAGGGCACACACATTCATATGAGAAACTTTACTAAAGCTCAAAGCACATATTACACCTCACACAATAATAGTGGGAGACTTCAACACCCCATTCGAATCAATGGACAGATCATGGAAATAGAAATTAACAGAGACACAGTGAAACTAACAGAAGTTTTGAAACAAATGGATTTAACAGGTATCTATAGAACATTTCATACTAAAAGAAAAGAATGTAGTTTCTTCTTAGCACCTCATGGTACAATTGGTCACAATACAGGCCTACACAGATACAAGAAGATTGCAATAATCCTGTGCATCCTATTAGATCACTGCAGACTTAGGCTGGTCTTCAATAGCAACAAAAACAACCCAGATGTACATAGATACACCCTATTCAGTGATAACTTGGTCAATGAAGAAATGAAGAAATTAAAGACTTTTTAGAATTTAATGAAAATGAAAGTACAATATACCCAAACTTATGAAACAATGAAAGCAGTGCTAAGAGGAAAACTCATAGCTCTGAGTGCCTCCAAAAAGAAAGTGGAGAAAGCATACAATAGCAGATTAAGAGCACACCTAGAAGCTCTAGAATAAAAAGAAGCAAATATAAGCAAGAGGACTAGACAGCAGGAAATAATCAAACCAGGGCTGAAATCAACCAGCTAGAAACAAATAATATACAAAATATACAAACAATCAAACTATACAAAGAATCAACAAAACCAAGAGCTGGTTCTTTGAGAATCAACAAGATAGATAAACCTTCAGCCAGACTAACCAGAGGGTACACAGACAGTATCCAAATTGACAAAATCAGAAATGAAAAGGGAGATATAACTACAGAACCTGAAGAAACTTTAAAAATCATCAGATAATACTACAAAAGCCTATATTCAGCAAAACTGAAAAATCTGGATAAAATGGACAATTTTCTAAACAGATACAAAGTATCAAAGTTAAATTAGGATCAGATAATCCATCTAAACAGTCTCACAAGTCCTGAAGTAATAGAAGCAGTCATTAAGCCTCCCAAATACAAAAAAAAAAAAAAAAAAGCTCAAGTCAAGATGAATTTAGTTCAGAATTCTATCAGACCTTCAAAGAAGACCTAAACTATTTCACAAAATAGAAACAGAAGGAACACTACCCAATACAATCTATAAACCCACAGTTACACTGATACCAAAACCACACACACAAAGACCCAACAAAGAAAGAGATCTTCAGACCAATTGGCCTTATGAATATCGATGCAGAAATACTTAATAAAATTCTTGCAAACTGAATCCAAGAACACATCAAAATGGGTACTCACCACGATAAAGTAGGCTTTATACCAGGGATGCAGGAATGGTTTAATATCCAGAAATTCACCAGTGTAATCTATTATATAAACAGACTCAAAGAAAAAACACCACATGATCATCTCAATAATTGCTGAGAAAGCATTTGACAAAATCCAACATCCTTACATTTTAAAATGCTTGGAAAGATCAGAAATTCAAGGTCCATCCTAAACATAGTAAAAGCAATATACAGCAACCCAGTAGCCAACATCAAACTAAATGGAGAGAAACCTGAAGCAATCCCACTAAAATCAGGGACTAGACAAGGCTGGACTCTCTCTCCTTATCTATTCAATATCATTCATGAAGTTCTGGCTAGAGCAATTACGCATCAAAACGAGGTCAAAGGACTAGAAATTTGAAAGGAATAAGTCAAAATATCACTATCTGCAGATGCTATGTTAGTACACTTAAATGACCCAAAAAATTCCACCAGAGAACTCCTTTAGCTGATAAACAACTTCAGCAAAGTGGCTGGATATAAAATTAACTCAAACAAATCAGTAGCATTCCTATACTCAAAGGATTAATAGGCTGAAAAGAAATTAGGGTACAGACACCCTTCACAATTGTCACAAACAATGTAAAATATCTTGGTGTGACACTAAACAAACAAGTGAAAGATCTGTACAACAATAACTTCAAGTCTTTGAAGAAAGAAATCAAAGAACACCTCAGAACCTGGAGAGAAGATTAATATAGCAAAAATTGCCATGTTGCCCAGATTCAATGCAATCCCCATCAAAATTCCAACTCAATTCTTCATAGAGTTAGAAAGAGCAATTCTCAAATTCATTTTAATAACAAAAATCCAGGGTAGCAAAAACTATTTTCAAAAATAAAAGAACTTCTGGGGGAATCACTATCCCTGACCTCAATCTGTCTACTGAGCAATAGTGATAAAAACAAAAACAAAACCTTCATGGTATTGGTACAGTGACAGGCAGTTATATCAATGAAATAGAAGTGAAGACCCAGAAATTAGCTCACACGCCTATGGTCACTTGATCTTTGACATGGGAGCTAAAACCATCCAGTGGAAAAACAACAGCATTTTCAACAAATGGTGCTGGTTCAAATGGTGGTCAATGTAGAAGAATGCAAATTGGTCTGTTCTTCTCTCTCTGCACAAAACTCAAGTCCATGTGGATCAAGGACTTCCACATAAAACCAAATACACTGAATCTAACAGAAGAGAAAGTGGGGAAGAGCCTCAAATACATGGTCACAGGTGGAAAATTCTTGAACAGAACACCAATGGCTTGCGCTCTAAGATCCAGAATTGACAAATGGGACTCAAGGCAAAGGAGAGTGTCAATAGGACAAAAGGGCAACCAACAGATTGGGAAAAGATCTTTACCAGTGCTATATCCCATAGAGGGCAAATATTGAATATAAGCAAAGAACATAAAAATATAGACTCCAGAGAATCAAAAAACCCTATTAAAAATGGGGATCAGAGCTAAACAGATTTCTCAACTGAGGAATACCAATTGGCCAAGAAGCACCAAAAGAAACATTCAACATCCTTAGTCATGAGGGAAATGCAAATCAAAACAACCCTGAGATTCCACTTCATACCAGTCAGAATGGCTAAGATAAAAAACTCAGGTGACAGCAGATGCTGGAAAGAATATGGAAAAAGAGGAACACTCCTCCATTGTTGACAGGATTGCAAGCTGGTACAACCACTCTGGAAATCACTTTGGTGGTTCCTCAGGAAACTGGACATAGTACTACTACCTGATGACCCAGTTCTACCACTCCTGGGCATATACCCAGAAGATGCTTCAATATGTAAGAAGGATGCATGCTCCACTATGCTCATACCAGCCTTATTTGTAATTATTTGTCAGAAGCTTGAAAGAACCCAGATATCCTTCAAGTGAAGAATGGATACAGAAAATGAGGTACATTTACACAATGGAGTACTACTCATCTATTAAAAACAATGAACTCATGAAGTTCTTAGGCAAATGGATGGAACTAGAAAATATCATCCTGAAAGAGATAACCCAATCACAAAAGAACACACATGGTATGCACTCACTGATAATGGGATATTATCCCAGAAGATCAGAAATGTAAATTAAGAAAATATCTAATAAAAAAATTGGTAATAAGGACACATGCTCCACTATGTTCATAGCAGCCTTATTTATAATAACCAGAAGCTGGAAAGAACCCAGGTGTCCCTCAACAGAGGAATCGATACAGAAATTATGGTACATTTACACAATGGAGTACTACACAGGTATTAAAAACAATGAATATATGAAATTCCTAGGCAAATGGATGGATCTGGAGGGTATCATCCTGAGTGAGGTAACTCAATCACAAAAGAACTCATATAACATGTACTCACTGATAAGTGGATATTAGCCCAGAAACATAGATTACCCAAGATACAATTTTCTAAACACATGAAACTCAAGAAGAATGAAGATCAAAGTGTGGACACTTCGCCCCTTCCTAAAGTTAGGAACAAAGCACACATTAAAGGAGTTACAGAGATCTAGTGTGGAGCTGAAACAAAAGGATGGACCAACCAGTGACTGCTGCAGCTGGGGATCCATCCCATAATCAGCCACCATACATAGACACTATTGCATATGCCAGCAAGATATTGCTGAAAGGGCCCTGATATAGCTGTCTCGTGTGAGGCTATACCAGTGCCTAGCAAACACAGAAGTGGATGCTCACAGTCAGCTATTAGAAAGAAGTAGAAAATGGAATTTATTTAATGTTTATAGTTGAAATTGTAAATTCAGAAAAGTAAAAAGTGAGATGTTGAACCCTTAATAGATGCATAATATAAATGTAAAATTCTGAGCATACTTAATACTCATATTAATTATTTTGTTATCTATCTGATCATTTGGATATGATAGATTCAGAATATGTTGAGAAAATGACATGAATTAAAAGAGATAGTTTTCTTCAAATCTTCTCCTACCTTCTGAATCAAGGCATAAAACCTAGGTGAACATTCCCTGAAGTAAGTAATTAAATCTTCATTTGGATAACTTATATCCAAAACCAGGTATGTCTTTGTCTCCAAAGACTCAGGAAAACAGATAAAAACAGGAACAAACTTTGCTAAGTTCTCCCTATTAGCAGATAATATGGGATCTTTATCCAATGATACTATTGTACAGTATCTGCCACATCAGAGTTGGCATAAAAATGAACATATAATCAGGTTTGTTTGGTTATATCAGATAAAACTTATTGAATAATATTTATGTTCTCCTATTTTTCTTGTAGAGACTCATGTGTGACCCTAATGATGTATAAGGGAAAAATGTTCTCCCTGTTGCAAACAGGAAGCTGAAGAGAGACATCTTAAGACCCTTTTTCATTGATGTCCCAGATTGTTTTTGTGCTTCCAAAACAAAATAACATAGATTGTATTCTAGTGTGGATCTTATCATTGGTAAAGCCCTGAATATTTTAGTCTTGATTCCTGGAATTATACCATTGGGGGGTGATGTAATCTAAAAGAACTGACACCTAATGGGATATCCGTAAGTTACTAGGGAATATATAAATGAAGAAGGTCCATTTTTTTTTCTGTTTGATCCTTGACTCATAAAAAGAATGTTTTTTCACTAAGATGTGTTCCCTACCATGATGTGTTGCTCATTACAAGCCCAAGACAGAGACAAACCATGGACTTGATTCCCAAAACTATGAGTCCCAGAGTGCTTTTTCTTTTCATGAATTAAATATATAAGGCAGTTTGTTAGAGAAAAAAAAGGTTAACACACTATGAAAATAAGCTTGCTAAATTAAACTATTTCAGCACAACTGTCAAAACTGAATGAAGTAGACACTCTTTCTCTAATTGTTTAATATGAAACCATTTGTAATAATTTTAACCAGACTTCCAAGCAACAGACAAGTAATCAAACAGAATTTGAAATTAGGTTATTCTGAATCAAATTATCATGTCAGGCAAAAAACCATCCTAGTTGGAAAGGAAAAGATACTGTGTGGGGGTGGAGGTGGGGTTGGTGGGGTTGAATAAAAATATCCCTTTGGCTAAGGAGTAACACTATTAGAAGGCATGGCCTTGTTAGAGTGGGTGTGGTCTTTTGTGAAAAATTATGTCTCTGGCAGTGAGCTTTTGAGGTTTCAAATGTTCAGTCTAGGACTGATACCACTTTCTCTTGCTGCTACCTGATGATCCAGATGTAGAAATCTCAGCTCCTTCTCTAGAACCATGTATACCTGTGTGCTACCATGTTTCCTGATGTGACTACAATGAAATAAACCTCTCAACTGTAAACCAGCTCCCAATAAATGTTGTTCTTTATAAGAGTTGTTGTGATCATAGTGTCTTTTCATAGCAATAAAAATCCTAAGACAAAACATAGATGCGTGCGCGCGCGCGCACACACACACACACACACACACACACTCAAAGAGATTATAACTTTTTCTAGAATACATTTTAATCTTCACAGATTATTCTTTTTTTGTTTTTCTTTTTTTCTCTTTTTTTTCACAGATTATTCTATTTGTGCCATTAAACATTCTATAATAGTATTTCCTATCAGAATTTTACTTGAGGTTGAAGGATGAGTACATATGATCTTATATTTGAGATAAGGAAACTGCACCAATGGACATGACTTTCAATGAGAGCTAAGTTAAGATCAGACAGACTGTATATAACCAAAAGATGCAAGCATAAACTGAATGCAACAGCATGTACCTGAAACCCCAGCAAATGGAGGTGAGGGGTAGAAATGGGAATTTGTCATCTTTAATTATGAAGTAAGTTTGCAGCCAACCTGTGCTAAAAAAAAAAAAAAAAGAGAAAGAATGAAAAGAAAAAATGAATAATTATATAAACTGA
This sequence comes from Mus minutoides, assembly GCA_902729485.2. Taxonomy (NCBI): domain Eukaryota; kingdom Metazoa; phylum Chordata; class Mammalia; order Rodentia; family Muridae; genus Mus; species Mus minutoides. Next base: position 397,859 of record LR750146.1, on the reverse strand, counting down.
AATTTTAGAATTCTTTCCTTCCTGTTTTTGATATAATAATCTTACTATATTGTCTAGATTAACCTTAAACCCACTGTCCTTGTCCTTATGCCTCAGCATCTGAAAGTTTTGAAGATTTGCTGTCAGATAGGATTCATTTTCTGTCATAGAGAATTTAAGTTGAGGTTCACAAAGTTAAATGAACTTCATAGTATAATCGTAAAACTTGCAATAGACACAAGTAACAAGGAACGTACCTCAATGTAAGTTAAGGGAAATGACTGGGGAAGAAAGGGAGAACCAGGAAGCAAACACAGGTAACTGAAAGCAGGGCATGAAAATAAACATCTTCAGAGTCTCAAGAGATCACTGATTTCTTGCTTTTCTACTCTTTGGTAGTTATTTACTATTTTCTCCTACCCTCATCCTAGACAAAGGTTTGTCTTACTGCTGTCTGCAAAGGCATAGTGTCATTCAAGAAGACTCTACCTCACAACAACAGAATCCTTCCACTTCAAATCATATATCTCCATTCCTTGTTTGACATTTCCCCCCATTAATACTTTTTCTTTTATCTTATATAACATTGTCATTTTGCTAGTGAGACCCATTGGTGTCTTGGTGTTGTATGCATGTGTACAACACATGTATGTATAAAACATAAGACTACATACAAAATCTTGTCATACTTCATATAATCAACATATTATATGAGATGAGTATATGTGGATATAATTCTCAGTCCATAAATTATGTATTACAAGAGGTATAACATATGTCTTTTTCTTGTAACTCAGCTGAATTTCTATTTTAAGTCCTCATTTTCCTTCAGTAAAATAAATTCAATGTTAATCAGTTTGTGCCCAACTTCCTCTTATTCTAATTTATACCAATGTTTTAGGGCTTCATAATATGCCACAGGGTTGGAGAATGGCTTTAGAAAACTCCTAATAACTTACTCAATGTATTTATAAAACTCAGCTGAATCATTCAGTCATGAAGTTGGAATTAAACAAAACATACCAACAAGACTCTCTTTTCTCTTGCTTTCAAATGTAATCAGCTTTGTCTGAACTATGTATTTTTCCTTTGGCTTCCAAATCTATGCCCTCTCTATTTTCCATCAGGGTTATATATATTTGTAGAAATATATATACTGTGGCTAGCTTTAGAATTTTGTACTGTATAGTGAACCAGAACCTTAAAATCTGCTACTTGTAATAATCACTCTGCAAATATTCTGCTGGGATGATGCCACCTTTTTCTAATATGACTTTGAGTGATTCAATCCTGGTTGCCGCTTTTCTACAGAGAGACTCTTAAACATATTTCATTCTATTTGATATTGTGATTGTCAGATAACACTGTTTCTAACATGCCATGAATTTAATTAATTTCCACTTCATATCTCATAACTGTTTTTGTTTCAATGCCAAACTGGATCTTAGAAAATATGGATGGGTTTTCAAGGTACCTTCTGCCTAGCCCTTATGTTATTGAAGTCAGTCTGCAACCAAACACAGACTGAGGTTCATTACTGTAGGGCCACGCATTTTCTGTGTACTTCCCATCTCTCTATCCACTTTATGCAACTGAGACTGGGAAATAGGTTTCACTAATAAGAGGGGAATAAAATTCAAAGAGGAAAAAATCTGTTATAGTATATGGAGGCATGTTAATGTAAGTAATCCTCACCACCCTGTAACAAACTCATGAAATTAAATATGTACAGAGCTTTGAGAAACATATACCTTCTTATTTAAAAATAAAAACTCAAGAAAGACTAATTCTCCCACTTAAAGTTCCTTAGTTCACTATAGGTTTGGTGTTAGTTTGAGGCCTTCTGACAGTTCTTCCCCATAAATTAGTATTAGTCTTTGTTCTGCTCATGTTCAAGCAGTCATGTTAGTGAGACTTTATAGGTGTATGTATCAGCAATGAATGTGAAAAGAGGTCATAAATTTGAAAGAGAACAAGAAAGTGCCAGAACACAGTCAAAGGAAGTGTCAGATAAGAATTCAATGGGTTTTTGAGAAAACTCCAAGAAAACAACACAAGAGTCTTTTGAACTCAGTTTCTTCAAAACATGGAATTGTTCTTAAAATGTGTTTTCTTCCTCATCCCAGGTAAAGCAAATAAGAGTGAGTTTACTTTAGATTATTCATTACATATGGATATGTTATTTGTTTATATGTCTTTACAGAGAGTGTGGCTCACCTGCTACAAGTCTGCCATGTGTGGCTTACCCTTGTGATTATACTCTTTACTCATGTGACGCCTTTCAACCCTCAGAGTATAAACTGTCTGATGCTCTGAGTAATGTTGGCTATTGTATGAGATTTTAGTTCACCTCATTTATTGCCTCCATTCTCCCAGGTTTAGAGCAGTGACAGGAAGAATTTAAAACCTGGCCACTACCACATGTCAAATTCCTTATTTAATAGTACGCTAGAGCTGACAAACTACAATGAATATTTAAACATTGCTTCAAATCAACCTGAAAAAAACTATAAGTTCTACTCCGTTTTATGTATATAAAAGTTGTGATTCAGAGAAATTAAATATATTTTCCAAAGATTGCAGGTATTTTTACAGTAAGTTACTCCAATTAAAAGCCCAACACAAGGCTGGGCAGTGCTGGTGCACTCTTTTAATCCCATCACTTGGGAGGTAAAGGCAGTCGTATTTCTGAGTTAGAGGCCAGTCTGGGTTACAGAGTGAGTTCCAGGATAGCCAGGGATACACAGAGAAACCCTGTCTCAAAAAAAAAAAAAAAAAAGCCCAACACACACAAATATTTTTTTCTCTCTACCTACTGAACCTGTTGCATATGCTATCATCCACAAGTTCTACACATATGTATAATGTTATTGTCACATGAGAATATTCATGAGAACTTATGTATAGTCTTCAAAACCATGAAATGTGTCTGTGAGTTTGGGTTTGACTATCTCTTGGCTGTTTTCAGATTCCTTACTTCTATCCATCTGCTGCATTTCCACCTTTTCTACTCTGTTAGCTTTCTGAATTATATATAGATGCATTTAACAAAACATGTAAGAGGCAGGAAGGAACTGCCAGATTGTTTCCCAAAGTGGTTTTACCAGCTAGCAATCCCACCAGCAATGGGATAGTGTTCCTCTGTCTCCACATCCTTGCCAGCATCTGTGGTTGCCTGAGTTTTTGATCTTGGCCATTCTGGTTGGTGTAAGGTAGAATCCCAGGGTTGTTTTGATTTGTAATTCCCTAATGACTAAGGGTGTTGAACATTTCTTTAGGTGCTTCTCTGCCATTTGAGATTCTACAGTTGAGAATTCTTTGTTTAGTACCCATTTATTAATGGGGTTATTTGGTTCTGCAGAGTCTAACTTCTGGAGTTCTTTGTATATTTTGGATATTATCCCTCTATCAGATGTAGGGCTGATAAAGATTTTTTCCCAATCTATAGGTTGCCATTTGTCTTATTGACAACGTCCTTTGCCTTACTGAAGCTTTTCAATTTCATAAGGTCCCACTTGTCAATTGTTAGTCTTAGAGCCTGAGCTCTAAGTGTTCTGTTCAGGAAATTTTCTCCTGTGCCAATGTGTTTGAGGCTCTTTCCCAATTACTCTTCTATTAGATTCAGTGTATCTGGTTTTATGAGGAAGTCCTTGATCCACTTAGACTTGAGCTTTATACAAGGAGATAAAAATGGATCAATTTGCATTCTTCAATATGCCAAGTGCTAGTTGAAAATGTTGGTTTCCTCCCCCCGACTGGATGGTTTTAGCTTCTTTGTCAAAGATCAAGTGACCACAGGTGTGTGGGTTTATTTCTAGGTCTTCAATTCTATTCCATTGATCTACCTGTCTATCTCTGTACCAATATTATGTGGTTTTTGTTTTATTTTTGTTTTGTTTTGTTTTTAAAAATACTTACTGCTCTGTAGTACAACTTGAGGTCAGCGATGGTGATTCTCCCAGAACTTCTTTTATTGCTGAAAATATTTTTTGCTATCCTGGGTTTTTTGTTATTCCAGATGAATTTGAGAATTGCTCTTTCTATCTCTATAAAGAATTGAGTTGGAATTTTGATAGGAATTGCATTTAATCTATAGATTGCTCTTGGTAAGATGGCCATTTTTACTATGTTAATCCTGTTGATCCATGAGCATGGGAGATCTTTCCATCTTCTGACATCTTTGATTTTTTTTCTTCAGAGGCTTGGAGTTTTTGTCTGAAGACCTAGCTCAACAACTACTGGGCATATACCCAAAAGATGTTCCAGCATATGACAAGAACACATGCTCCACTATATTCATAGCAACCTTGTCTATAATAGTCAGGAACTGGAAACAAGCCAGATACTCCTCAATGGAAGAATGGATAAAAAAAAATGTGGTACATTTACACTATAAAATGTTTTGTTGTTTTCAAAACAACAATCTATCATAAACAATGACTTCATGAAATTCACAGACAAATGGATGGAACTAGAAAGTATCATTCTGAGTGAGGTAACACACACACAAAAGAACACGCATCCCAGATGCTTAGGAAGTAAGAGTTTCTCAGGACCTAATAGGGATGCCATTAGTGAAGATACCCAACAAAGAGGAGAAAAACTTGTAGAGACCACCTCCAGTAGATAGGCATGGCCCCCAGTTGAGGGATGGGGTCACCCACCCATCTCAAAAATTTTAACCCAGAATTGATCCTCTCTAAAGGAAAAACAGGGACAAAAAACTTGAGCAGAGACTGAAGGAAGGGTCACCTAGAGACCGTCTCACCTAGGAATCCATTCCATCTGCAGACACCAAACCCCTATTGCTAATGCCAAGAAGTACTTGCTGACAGGAGCCTGGTATAGCTGTCCCCTGAGAAGTTCTACCAACACCTGACCAATTCATATGCAGATACTCATAGCCAACTATAGGAGTTCGGGACTCCAATGGAAGAGTTAGAGGAAGGAATGAAAAAGCTGAAGGGGATTGCATCTCCATAGGAAGAACAACAATATGAAGTAACTGGATCCCCCAGAGCTCCCAGGGAATAAATCACCAACCAAAGAGAATACACGAAGGGATCTATGCCTCCAACTACATATGAAGCAGAGGACTGCCTTATCTGGCATCAATGGGAGGGGAGGCCCTTGGTTCTATGGAGGCTTGATGCCCTAGCATAGGGGGCTTGTAGGGGTGGCTGGGTGGGTAGAAGAGCACCCTAATAGAGGCAAAGGGGAGGGAGTAAAGAATGATGGGGGGGGGGTTGCAGAAGGGAAGCCAGGAAGGAGACAGCATTCAAAATGTAAATAAATAAAATAACCAATAAAAAAAAAAAAAGAGGAAAGAGGGGGAGCTTGACCAATGAGTGAATCACATAAAACTACTGTAATGTATATGAAAGAGGGGTCACTATAATTTAACAAACAGAAGATACTGAATTATTAAAATGTGGCCTGATATAAAAGGGTGATTTGGAAATGAAAAAGTCAGAAAATTTTAACACATTAAAATTTTCAATTTTTCCATTTTATGGCTTGACAATCTTATAGAGATATACTACTAATTTTATGTATTTTTCCTTCCCATCCTCTTTCCTTATACCTTTCCCATTTAAATTAACACCCTTTTTTCAATTAGTTCTCAACTATTTTCAAGTCTTCTTTTTGTTTGTGGATCATAAGTTTAGCGTTACTTGCCCACACAAGAATGGAGAAGTTATACACTGGAGCAAAGTCAATTTATTACACTACTTAAAAAAGTGACACCCCTCACCCAGCAAACATTAAGTGTTGATAGCCCTCCTAGAGAAATATTGATGAAACCAATCTTGTGAACGTCTGTGATGATGATAAATGCTGCAGTGCTTTCCTGAGTGCAATGGCCATATCCTAAGTATAAGACATCTTTTTGCATCTCACCATCCTCAGTTATTATGCTCCTTCTGCTCTCTGTTTCAGGGTGGTTTTTCAGACTCAGAGAGAATTTTATATTGTCCTAGTTGGAACAGAGCACTTTATATTCATTTCCTCTCAATACTTTGGCACATAATGGATTTCTATATTAACAGCCTATTGCAGTAATGAGTTTCTCTGATGAAGGCTAAACACAACGTTAATCTATGGGTATAAATATAAATTTTTAGAAGGGATTTTGATGACAAAATTCTTTAACAAAGCAATAGTAGTACATTCCTGACTAAGAGGGCCTATGGCCTCCCACCCAAGATTTATAGAACAAGGCATGAGATCCCTGGGTGTGTAAGCACTGAAGATGTTGAATTCCCTTTTATAGACTAGGCCTAAATCACAATTGAAATGCAGTTGCTTACATTCATAACATACATGCCACTATTCTACTAGTATGTAAATTATATCTAATGGGTTACTATTTTAACTCACAGAGTTCATAACTGAATAAGCCTTTTGAGGACTTTTCTTCCTTAGAAACTTGCATAGAACTTTCTGTGATCATGAAGTCTAATTGATATGGAGGAAATTTTCTCAGGTCTGGCTTGATTTCTCTATGCCCTGTGACAAAAGTGTGTAGTGATGTAGTTTTAGCAAAAGTTCTTACCACCAAATTGAGAAACATTGTTTAGCATTGAAACGTACTTCTATTTAATTATCTCTTTACATTGTATTTTTTAATCTGTCTTTTGTGTATACCCTCAATTTTGGTTGCCTTCCTCCTTTCCACTCTTCTCTACCCTCCTATTCTCTTCTTTGTTTAGACATTTGTATATCTAATATTTCCCCCTCCATTTTCATGATTGAAATCTTCCTCTATCCTCTTTCTTTCCCTTTAATGCCTCTTTCTACCTTTCTAGTTTTACTACTGTACAATAATTCATAGCCAGGATTAGGGTTACCTCATTTAGTAAATCTTTCTGTTTCATTGATTTTCCCTCTTTTTATATTTGTGTCCCTCTTTACCAGAGATAGTAATGGAAAGGTTTTAATTCATAATTTGGCATCTTCAGGTAACATCGAACCCAATTAATGTCACCTAATTATCTTTGGAAATCATTTAAAGTCCTCAAATTATCTTTCCTAAACTGTACCTTTTGTGGCACTATCTGTTTTGTTCCTACTTTGGTTCCTAAATAATCTCAAAAAGCTATAGATATTAATTTTAACATCCTGTCCAGGTGAACAGCCACTCTCTTTCAGCTCTGCATTGAGCTGTCCACCTAGTTTGAGGAGGTGCTGCTTTACTTGTTGGATGCCCATATTTGGAATAAGCCACAGGACTCCATCCTGATACCAAAGAAACCATCTTATGCATCACACATGGGCTCTTTTTATAGGAGAACAAAAGCTACCCTTCAAAGATACATTAAACAAAACATTCCTTTTCCATGACTGTGGATGGCAATTGCAAAGATTTATTGGTTCCAAAAGTCCTAAGAAAAACCATAGCATCCACTCTAGTTTCACACCTGCTTTCAATGTGCCCTGATTCCAGGCAAAATCTCGGTCTCTGCCAAGTTTGTCCCAGCAGGGAACAGTAAGACTTCCCGATACTGCAAACCAAGGGGCCACGGTATCACACTCCTTCAAAAACCTCTCAAGGGTGGATTGTTTGATTTTAAAAATTTTTGATACAAGCAGCTCCTGAAGATCAAAAAAAAAAAATGGGTGCGAATGAGAAGCACCCATGATTACTTCCTTTTCTATCTGCACTCCTTTTCTTTATTGTCTCTTACCCGAGAACTTTCACTTGTCCCATTTACCTGGGAACTTTATCCTTGAGAGAGGGGTAAATCCCCTTTTCATGTTCCCCCTTAATTTTAAGAGTAGGTTCTAGCCTCCCTTTCAACAATATAGGGAAGCATAACCTCTCTAAAATATTCCGGGAAGCTTACTGGTACTGCCACTCCGTAGTTGATGAGTTCTGATCCCACGAAGATAATCTGCAGTTCCTGAAGAGCTCTGATCCCACGAAGATAGTCTTCGGTTCCTGAAGAGTTCAGATCCCACAAAGATAGTCTTCAGTTCCTGAGGAGTTCAGATCCCACAAAGATAGTCTTCAGTTCCTGAAGAGCTCTGATCCCATGAAGATAGTCTTCGGTTCCCGGGTTCTCGGCACCACTTACGACGAGCCTCCCTCGACCAGAAGAAAGTCATGCCACTACCGGGATCTTCTCAGTCAGCTTTATTCTGAAGCACCTTGATAGTAGATTCCCAGGACCGTGGACAGTAGCACAGCTGATGCTTTTATACTCTCCGAGGGAAGGGGAAGGGTATCGTAGTGGTTGTGGATTGGTGTACCAAGCTACACCTCATTAGCATATGGCCCGTTCATTGGTGCCAGAAGCTGGGCCTCATTTGCATAGTGCCCGTTCAGGAGGGGCTATAGTTTGAGGAGAGCCTGAAGAGAGCTGCACATGTGCACTAGGCTCTCTTTTCTGACAGCCAGCCGGTCCCCTGCCATCTTGTAATGGCGGGAAGCCGGAGGCTTTCCTGGAGCCCGGAGGCTTTTTCCCCAGAGCCGCTGTGGCTTCCTACAGATATGGGGATTTTTGTCTAGTCTTTGTAGAGTTGGCTGTTTTCTTGCTGTCCAAGGTCTGTAGAGACATCTGAGGATAGGTCAGAAGGAGAATAAACAGGTCCAGTAATTGGAGATGGAGCATCTGAAGGTTGCTCCTCTGGAGCAGCTCCTGGACTTGACAAAATGTTGAAACACATTATTATAGGTAGTGATATGAAAAATATCATATCTATATATGTTTTGTGCGGATTAACCAAGCAGCAGACCAGGCCAAGTTGCTCCATGTGGAAGAGGTTTATTGAGCAGGTTGTGGGGGGTGGGGCAGAGAAGAGGAAAGAGAGAGACAGAGGGTGGAGAGAAGAGAGAGAAGAGAGCGAGGAGGTGACTTCCTAATTTATATGGAAAATGACGTCACACCATTGAGGGTGGAGACTGAGCCAGGTGGATTGTGGGATTGAAGGTCATTGTCCTGGCAACGCAGGTCAAGGGTCACATAGTTACACGGGAATTAGAGTGTCCAGGTGCTAACAGGTAGAGAATATGTTTGGGAGAAAGAAAAAAAATTCTTAATATATACATTTGAAACCCAGAGGAATGAATCCCATCCTTTGGAATAGGTAGCAAGTGGTAACCTTGGGCAGATGTACTTGTCTGAATGGAGGCTATTTGGTCCATGAGAGGTAGATCTGAGTAGGTTTCCTATAGCTTATAAATTTATAAAAGAGATAACAACATGAGTTAGCAACATGAGCAGTCTTTAGGATGAACCTTTTGTGGAGCAGAAGAAACAAAATTAAAAAGTTGAAAAGTTAGATCATATAGTGGAATGTTTTATTAGGGTCAGGCAAATTTATAGGAATTCAGATAATGCTAAGACAATGGCATAGCAGGAAGAGGAAATATGCAGTATTTAATGAAAAATGAATTGAGATAAGGAGATAACAGATTACATCTGTGAAAGTATTTTCCAGGTTGTCAATGTAGTCAGAAGTCTGAGAAAGTATAAACAATAATGTCCCAGTTACATACCAGTTATATATTATTTTTTTAAAATGACAGAGTCCACTAGCCAACAGTTCTCTGTGGTCTCCATGGTCTCCATGGCAACTTGGGCAGTCAGTCTGGCTTGTAAGCACAGAAGATGCAGGGCTTTTTCTCTCTGTGGAATAGATATGTATGACATGAGAAATGACTTACCTCTATTTAGCCAAGTCACTTTACTCAGAGCACCCAGTGTTATCCACTGTGTTTCTCAGTGATTATCATACCACAATCCAGGCAGTTTCCTGTAGCTGTGTCCACATCTTCTGAGACCTCATGGGGTTGAACTGTTAAAGGCATTGGGAATTCTGTCTGTCATAAACTTAATAATTAACAAACTTCTGACAGGATGGAAGGCTATGGTTATAACTGAATAGAATTTAATAGTAGTAGTCAAGACAGGATAGGAATGAAAATCTTAGGTAACTTTGACAGGTTGTATATGTAGAGAGAAGAATATTGTTGTATTAGCAAAGAGACATATGGCTAGGACCAGTATAAGGAAGGTGGCAGCAGTGGCACAAGATTGTGATGACAGAATATGAGTTTGTCCAGGCAGGTTCAGGCCTGTGACACAAGCTGAGCATGCAGGTCCTGAGAACAGGCCAGAGCTGTGGGAGCGTAGATAGGTAAAAGCTTGGGCCTTTTCCAGACTGTTGGCAGTATGTCTTAAGATCCCTTAAAATATACGTTCAAAGACATCGCAGCACCCAATGGGGAGTTATTAAATTATTAGTACTAGCGTCCTTAGAATAACTTAATAACCAAAAATTCCAGCCTGGCTAGAGGCCTAAGTTGTCACTAGGGCCCCCTAGAAGCTACACAGTAGGTCCTGGACTTACCAGAAAGCTTCCCTACCCAAGGCCTAGGGATTTCTTAAATGGCTACAAGAGCCTGAAAGGGGAGGGGTGCAAGAGCAGCACCCAAGGATCAATGTCCTATCTTGTATGTCAGCTGAAAGGCTGGTCATAAGGACCATGGTTGTGAAATACCCCCAGAGAAAAGCTGGCCAGGCCTTATCTGGGAAATTAAGGTCCTTCTTGCTGATTGGAGAAACTCCTTATTAATCAATATGCAGGTGTCTGTGAGCTTCTGCAGGATGGTAGCAGGAAAAGTTGAACTGAGTGGTTGGTTTGGGTCCATTTGACTTAGTCAAATCGAACAGACTGGAACTCTGGCAGGATGTAAGGGGCAGGGACCCACTTTTTAGGCTAAGAACCAGGAGCAGAGCTAAGGAGCAGAGGGGAAGAGCAGCAAGTGAAAGGAAAAGGACAATTAGACAACATTATAACATGACTCCAGCCAGTGCTGAGGTTGTAGTGGCTTTAATCCCACCCCCCCCCCCCCCCCCCCCCCCCCCCCCCCCCCACCAGCTTTTACACCATTCTAGGTACTAGCAGAGAAAAGGGTCAGTTCTTAGATCAATGACAAAGTGATTAAACAAGGCAATGAACAAAGAGATCACATGAGGTAGTAATCAAACAAAGCAATAAACAAAGTCCCCAGGTCCTGGGGTCTGGGGGCTTCTCAGGATTACCAAGACAAAAAGAAAGCCACACCTTCCCTGGATGAGTTCCCCTAGATCAGCCCAAATGTGAATATTCTTATCTGAGCCTACTTCCTTGAGCCCAGTGACAAGTACTTGCCAAATTTCTGTAAGTGGTACCAAAAGCTCTCCACATATGCATGGAGCAAAAAGGGCAGCAAGTAGGGTCTCAGGCAAACTGGCAAGTAGGGACTCAGAGCAAAACTGGTTTCTCAGGAGTGAACCAGCAGGCTGCAAAGGAGAGAGGGGAGAGGGGAAAGTCTAAGCTACTGGTTGATAGCAGACTGACCCAAGGGTGAGACAAGTGGGGGCTAAAGTCTAATTCTCAGAGCCAGTGCTGCTCAGCCAGAGAGTGGCCTGAAATTCTCAGCTGTATGAAAGAAACTGTCTTCAAGGAGAGAGAAATCTCACCCAAGGGAAAGAGTCCTAAAACAAGGGTCAGGGAAGCACAGGGATAGCTCTGAGCTCAAGAAATATTCTCTGGAACCATGCAGATGGTCACTCTGACCAGTGGGAGTGGGGGCTTACCAGATCTGGGCTAGTGAACATGATCTCTTGTGGTAGCTTACATGGGATGCAAACCTGCAGAGTTTCTAGATCCAAGTCACGGGACCAATATTATGATTATTAAAAAGATAAAGAGATATAAGATATGTTCTATGAGGGTGTGGTAAGGTGTGGGGGACCCTTCCCCCTGAGGGACTAGCCACGTAATGGTATAGTATAGAATAGTTTATTCAGGGCATGGGGCAGGGAGGTAAAATGGTAGTAGAGGCAGAGAAAGGGAGGGAGGGANTTTTTTTTTGAGATTCTAATACTAATAATTGTTCCCATCTTCCTTTTCCTCCTTCCAAACCCTTCCATGTACCCCTTGCTATTTCAAATTCACAGTCGTTTTTTTCTTTGTTCTTTTTTGATAGAATTTTTTTCCCTTGTTCCGGTCAACCCTGCTCGCTCTGCTCTACCCTGCTCGCTCTGCTCTACCCTGCTCGCTCCAGTCAGCTCTTCTCGCTCCAGTGGGCCCCCGCTTGCTCCGGCCAACCCTGCGCGGTCTGGCTGTCCCCGTTCAGCCCTGCTCGCTCTGTTCTGCCCCACTTACTCCGGCCCTGCTCACTCCGGCCGGCCGGCCCCGCTTGCTCTGGCCATCCCCGTTCGGCCCCTGCTCACTCCGGCCAGCCCCGCTTGCTCCGGACAGCCCCGCTGGCTCCAGATGGCCCTGCTCACGCCGGTCAGTCTCTCTGGTCCAAGGATTCATTTATTATTATTATTCATAAGTACACTGTAGCTGACTGCAGACGCACCAGAGTAGGGCATCAGACCTCATTACGGGTGGTTGTAAGCCACCATGTGGTTGCTGGGATTTGAACTCATCACCTTTGGTCGTCGGCAGTCGGGTGCTCTTACCCGCTGAGCCATCTCACCAGCCTCCTTGATAGAATTTTTTTTAAAAAGAAGATTTATTTATTTAATGATATGAGTACACTGTAGCTGTCTTCAGACACATCCAAAGAGGGCATTAGATCTCATTAAAGATGGTTGTGAACCACTATGTGGTTGCTGGAAATTGAACTCAGGACCTCTGAAAGAGCAGTCAGTACTCTTAATCTCTGAGCCATCTTTCCAGCCCCAAACAGGTTTATTGTATGTACTTGGTTGCTTTCTTCAGACATACCAGAAGAGGGCATCAGATCCCATTACAGATGGTTGTATAATTGAACTTGGGACCACTGGAAGAGCAATTAGTGCTCTTAACCACAGTCCTTTTTAATTGTTCTGATGTACAACTTTTAAATAGATGATGATATATAATATCATATATATGTATACATATTTGTATATGTATATATATGTAACTAAATACATAAATACATCCTGCTCAGTTTGCATGATGATACTTGTGTGTATATGTTTTCAGGACTGGCCATTTAGTATTGAACAACTAATTGGAATGTTCCTTCCTTTTTATTTCTCTTTACATTTCTTAGCTTCCTGTGTTGTGTTGAGGCTTTGTAGTCTTTCTCCACACCTACCCTCACCATGTAAGCATGACTATTAGAGTCTTCCTTGCTTGTTATTGTTTTTTTATTGGTAAAACTTCTGGCATTTTTAAGAGATATAATCTTACAACCAACTCCCTGTTTCTCTGGCTCTTACAATTCTCCTGCCCCATCTTCTGAGATGCTCCTTGAGTTATTTAAGAGTTGTATTATAGATATATTCATTAGGACTGTGTTCCATAGTTCTGTAATTTTGTAGGTTGTAGTTTTCTGTAATGGTCTCCATTTGTTGAAATGAGAGGTTTCCTTAATAAAGGGTGAGGATCATATTTAACTGTGAATCTAAGGACAAGTATTTGAAATACAGTTAGGCATTACATTTTCTTAGAAACATGTGAGTTGCTGATGATGTTTCAGTATCTACAACTTCACTATCCTTGGATAGTTGGAAAGGTTTCCAATACCAAACATGATTTCCTTCCTGTTGAGTAGATTGTAAATCCAATTAGAGAGTTCTTGGCAATGGCTAGAGTAGGTTTGGCCCCAGTAGACTCATGATAGAATGCTTGGACCTCGGGTCAAGTGTATTAGGTGGTGTGTCCTTGTTGGAGCAGATGTGACCACATTGGAGGAAGTGTGTCACTGTGAGGGGGTAGGCTTTTCCAATCTTCTCCTGTTTGCCTTCCAATCAAGATGTAGAACTCTCAGCTCCTCCCATACTATACTGGGAGGCATCATAATTTGGTTCCTACCAAATTATGGTGTGTATTATTAACCTCCTTTAGAAGCTTGAATAGTGTCTTCTGATACCATGAAACTAGTTCTTAGAAAGGAGGCTTTTATATTAGTTTCAATTCAAGAGCTGCTTGTCCTATGTCTGAATGCATGGTGTCTTCAACATGAACTTATGTCTACCTTTTGTAGGCAATTCCCTACAATGTTTTGGGCATCTCTCATATAACTCTGATAAACAACTCAAAAGGATTTTGTTGTTGTTGTTGTTGTTGGTTTTTCGAGGCAGGGTTACTCTGTGTAGCCCTGGCTGTCTTGGAGCTCACTTTGTAGACCAGGCTGGCCTCGAACTCAGAAATCCGCCTGCCTCTGCCTTATGCCTGGGCTTAGATAGTCTATGCCTTTCTATTCTCATTATTACCTAAAATGAGAATATTTCAACTAAACTATATATTTATTCGGGACTTGTTTTTAAAATATGTTCATTAACTAACAATTTCACACATTTATTAGAAGCGCTTTGCTCAACTCTATCTACCAATACCTCCATCCATCTGCTTTTATTTTCTGCCACATTATATTCCCAACAACATCATGACTTTTTTCGTTTCATTTTTCCCTGAGTCCAGTTAGTGTTGTCCATACATACATACATGGGTGTAGGGCCATACACTGGGGCATGGACAACCTATCAGAGGCCATGTCCCTAAAGGAGAATGATTCTCCCTTTATCAACATCCATCAACTGCCAATAGTGTGTGTAACGTCCCTCCCCCACCAGCCTGCCCCTTGCTGTGTGCAGACCAGCCATAGAAAGCCACACCTGTGGCTTTCATTGTTTTGCTAAATCACACCTGAGCTACTCTGGTGCCCTGCTGTCTGTTGCTGTGCCTCTCCCTGGCGACCAACTGGCGGAGAGATTCCAGAGAGCCCTGGACCCTGGCATTGCCCAATTCACCGGCCTACAGCTGGGACATCCTACAGTATTTCAGGTTTCGCACCTGCACAGAACTGACTGGGGGCGGGGCCTTCCCTCTTAAAACCAACGAAGGACCCTAAATAAAATTAGACGCTTTGATCAGCATGTGTCAACTTGGCGTTTGTCTCTTCTCCCACCCTAGTTTCTCATTTTAGCCCAGGAGATCATCTTCCAGAGGACCCAATTTGTAATGTAGATCGATCGCAGGTGGTAGCCCCCTACAAGTGTGTCTGCTAAAGGTGGAGTCTTAGGGATTCTTTCCATGTGATGTTTACACTTGACTGATTTAAATAATTACTGCTGTGAGTTAATTAGTTCAGGCAGCATGACATGTCCATAAGTAAGCTTTCTACAGCACTCTTCTACATTATCAAGCTATTATATTCTTTCTACTATCTCTTTCTTGGATGGGGGAGATTGATATAGATGACTCATTCATAGCTAAACACTCACATATACTTAGCATAATGACCAATTATGAATCTCTGCATTAATTGCTGAAACACTACAAAAATAATATCTTTGAACAAAGGTGACAATAGAACAAAACTATGGGAAATAAATATTTAAATACTTTATAAACAGTCAATTAAAGTGTAAATATCACAAATCAAATTTGTAAATATTTAGAAAAAAGTTCAACATTAGGGCTGAGTTTATAGCACCAGACACAAAATTGTTCCTGTAGTGTTGGCTTCACATGCAATCAGAAAGTGGTTGATTATCCTCATAAGCACTATACCACTATTATACCAGTGGCACTTCTTATAAGTTCACTTGGCTAATAAAACTGTTCCAAGATAAATTAAGGGAAAAAAGTTAACTCAATAAGGACTCTGAGATTGCTCTATGGCTTTTGTGGCTTTGAAGAGTCCCATAGTGATATATGATTTATAAAAAATAAAAGAAACTAACAGATATGAATAATTAGACCACTATGTGAATGTGGTTTAAAAAAATGCTAACTACATCAATAGAAGATGAGGAAAAGAAACAAAGTAGAAAAAGGGATCAGTTCAAAAGCAAATATGACAGGATTTTTATTAGGCTATGGTTCCCAAGAAAGAAATTAACAGAATGGGAAATGCTGGGTTTGTGAGCCTCTGGGAAATTTTAAAGCCTAACTAAACTACTACTACAGTTCATGGAAGACTTAGACAATAAAATGGTTCAGGGAGAAGACCAAACTTATCCTAGTTATCCAACCCATATGTAACATGTATACATTTTTCTCTCATAAGAAAATATAATACAAATAGAGACTGTTCCTTCTTCCTGAGATCTTCTTAGCAGCCAGGCAGACAGAGAAGTCATAGCCACAGCATAATCCCAGAGTATGTGAGACCTAGGAAGCAGTAGGCGCTATACTCTTGGCTGTTGAATACTGAGATGAAATGGGACTTATTTGAGATGGTAGGTGATACTCCTCTAAAGATCCTCCCACTCTTTGAAAAGGTTTCATTTCATAAATAATGCTTACATCTGAGTGCCTTGAAGATGTAGAAAAGTGTATAAGGGATATGCAATCATACTCAAAGGAAGAAAGGTAGTAAAATTATCCACAAAGCTCAAGGACCCTATACAACCATAAAATTCTTCATAATGTTGTAGTCTGGTAAGATCAGTACGATATTCAATATGATGAAAAAGAAAATTTCTATAAAAGCCTGAGCTTTTAAATGTTTAAGTAACAGTTGCAGAGATTAAATAGGGTCCTCTGTAAGAGTTGCAAAAGATAGTCCCAGAAGCTAGAAGGCTACTAAACAAAAATATCTGTACTGGTTGCCCATGAGAA
Source organism: Mus minutoides (assembly GCA_902729485.2). Classification (NCBI taxonomy): domain Eukaryota; kingdom Metazoa; phylum Chordata; class Mammalia; order Rodentia; family Muridae; genus Mus; species Mus minutoides. Next base: position 381,317 of record LR750146.1, on the reverse strand, counting down.
GTAGATGGCAACACCCTTTCATTGAAGGATATAGAGAAATCAATCTCATATTAAGCTAGAAACTTCATTTCTAGTGTTTATCTTTCACTATGCTTGAAGTTGCTTTATAGAGTGCTAGGGGAGGGTTGTCATGAAAAATCCAACTGGGCTTCTGAACCTGCATGCTACATTGTAAACATGCCATATAAAATGTGCCACCTGGTAAAATAGTGAAATAACTACTTATAGGACAACCAACTACTTTCCTGTTGGAATTGAGGCCTATTCCCAAATTCACATCTGGTACTGTGAACATTTTTAGAAGCCTGTGGCTAAGAAAGCAGAGTCCCCAGGGGTTAAGCTATTGCTATTATTTGTTAAATTGATATGATTTACCTCTCAAATTGCCTTCCAAATATTTATTTTTATACCCATGTATTATTTTGCTTTCACTTGGTCAGAATCCTTCTTTTTACAGTTCATAGCAATTAGCATTCAGAATTATAACAGATAAATGTGATTAAAACAAGTGAAGAGTGCTTATCCTTAAATGATACAACTATATCAGTTTCTCTAAGATCCAAAGGACATTATAAAAGAGAAAATGCAAGTATATGAGATGTGAGAAGAAGCAGGTAGTGGTGGAACTTTTTTCTACAGACATGGTATGGCAATTATTCTCTTTATATCTCTATTACTGTGATAACCCACAGAATATCTGTGGAAAGCCTTTTGGGGTACTGCTTGGCAGCAGTCTGACACTGGCAAGGACAAAGAAATGGGCTTCAGACAGGAATCTGACATCGGAAGTAAGCTTCAGGCAGGAATCTGACATCAGGGCGTAATCTGACTTGCTGCTTTGTTAGTTCCTTATTGTACTGCTTGCCCAAAATACTTGCATGTAATTAAATTGGTTTAAAAGTGGGTTGAGGGGCTGGTGAGATGGCTCAGTGGGTAAGAGCACCCGACTGCTCTTCCAAAGGTGATAAGTTGAAATCCCAGCATCCACATGGTGGCTCACAACCATCCGTAACGAGATCTGGCGCCCTCTTCTGGAGTGTCTGAAGACAGCAACAGTGTACTTACATATAATAAGTAAAATAAATCTTAAAAAAAAAAAGTGGGTTGAGAAATAAAAATTTTGCCTTCAGTCTCAGAATTGACTGGGGTCATGTTACAATGTTGTCTAACTGTCTTTTTTCTTTTTAATCCTCGCTCCTGCACTGGAGAACCTGTTGACTGATTGAGCGGGCTTGGTCAAATATCTGTATAATATTGGGCATATTAACATTATATCTTGGAGAAGGAAGGGCTCACAAATTTCTATATCTTCTCAAAGTTATGTAAATTATTCCAAGTCACATAAGGAGAGAAACTTTGGTGGTGTGCCCACCCTTAAGATGTCTATACTCCTGCAATACTCCACTATAGACTCAATGGTTCACATAATGTGAGTTAGGTGAAATTGTCTCCTTAGTCTATCATTGGCGCCATATTTGGGTTAAGCAGAAATTTGTTCACATCCTTCCAGGAAATAGTCAAACAACTGAAAAATTAAGTCTATGAAATATTAAATGAATATCTTAGGTTATACAATTGTAAAAACAAGACTAGTCAAAATCCCATTCTTCAGGCTTCAAAATTATAGATGTGATTTTTTTTAAATCTCAGTCTTTTTCTAAAAAAATATATGTACATTCTCAAAATGTTGTTTTCTATGCATTTTAATTATATGTTAAATTTCTACTCTACTGTAGTGTTATTGATGTTTGTCTCTGACTCCATTTAGGGAATGAAGTGTAGTGGTACAAATTGGAATTCTCTGGCAAAAAAATGCAACTTCTTTGTAAGAATAAGTTAGTCCTCTATAAATTTATAGATTTCTTTTTAGAACTTGCAGAGCTTAGAATTAAAGAAAAATTATAGTTCTTCAGTCTATGATCTAAATAGTGTTTTCTTGTATGGTTGTTCCAGTGATTTTAGGTTGAGTTTGAGGTTCAGGGCTTTGTACTCAGGCTTCATACTCAACAGTGAGAGAAAAAGGTTTATCAAAAAGTTGTTGACCTCACTCTCTCTCTCTCTCTCTCTCTCTCTCTCTGTGTGTGTGTGTATGTATGTGTGTTTTATTATAGCATGATGCTCCAGGGTTAAAGCAGGAGAAAATTATAGTAAGAATCTGAGTGGCTTCTCTGATGTTTGTGTACTTCAAAAATATTCAGATCTGAGAACTTTAAAGCAACAGAGGGGTTTATTTCCTTGTGTGATCCTTGTTTGACTTTAAAAATATAACTTATTGTGATTTTAGAAGTCAACTAGAAAAAGCTTGCTTCCTTGGGACAAATTTCATGCATGCTATCTCAAATTTCTACTTTCTTTTCTTCAATAATGAAACAAACTTCACAGATAGCTTTCTCACGATGTGATAAAGCCAAATATTAGAAAATTACTTTCAAGAGATTCACATAGCTTATTCTATTTTTTTCCCAGTAATTATTCAATCACTTTATATGCTGATCTCAGCTCTCCACCCTCCTCACATAGCCCCAACTTCCACACCACCCCCATCCCTTTTACCTCTGAGGATGGGGAGCTCCCCTCTGCGTATCAATCTATCTTGGCACATCAAGTCAATGCAGATCTAAGTGCTTCCTCTTCCACTGAGGCCAGACGAGGCAGCTCAGTTAGGAGAACAATGAGATCCACAGGTAGGCAACAGACTTAGGGACAGGCCCTGCTCCAATTGTTGGGGAACAAGTATTAACACCAAGTTGCATGTATGTGAGGGGGTGCTAGTTCTAGCCCTCATATGCTCTTTGTTTAGTGGTTCAATCTCTGGTAGACTCCAAGGGTAGCTGACTCTAGGTCTTCTTGTGGTGTCCCTATCCCCTTCCATCCCTCCCCCAGCTCCCAAGCTCCATCTAATGTTTGGCTGTGGGTCTCTGCATCTGTTTCCACAGTTTCTGTGGGGACCCCTCAGAGGGTGGCCATGCTAGGCTCCTGTCTGCAAACATAACCGAGTATCATTAATAGTGTCAGGGATTGGTACGTGTCCATTGGATGAGCCTCAAGTTGGGCTAGTCATTGGTTGGTCATTCTCTCTGTTTCTGCTCCACCTTTGTTCCTGTAATTCTTGTAGGCAGGACAAATTTTACATCGATGGTTTTATGAGTGGGTTCCTATACTTAGTCCTATACAGAGAGTCTTGCTTAAGCTACAGGAAATGACCATTTCAGTCTCCATATCCCCCACTGCTAGGAGTCTCACCTAGAATCACTTCATAAACTCCATGCACCCAGGCTGTCCCAGGTCTCTGGCAAATCCTAGAGATGTTTCCCACCAAACTGCTGCTGGTTTCATTTTCTTTCCCCAGGTCTTTCTACACCTGATACCCCCACCGCATCCCTCTTGTCATTTTCTCTCCTGTCCTTTCTCTATTCATTCCCAATGTTGGAGGGTTTTCTTTTGGGTCTGCTGTATTTGGTGTTCTGTAAGCTTCTTGTACATTTATAGACATGTTTTTCTTTAGGTTAGGGACATTTTCTTCTATGATTTTTGTTGAAGATATTTTCTGGGCCTTTGAAATGAGAATCTTTTCCTTCTTCCATTTCTATTATTCTTAAGTTTGGTCTTTTCATGATATCCCACATTTCCTGGATATGATGTGTTAGAAACTCTTTTGATTTAGCATTTTTTTGTCATGTTTCAATTTTTTTCTATCATATCTTCTATACCTGAGATTCTGTCTTACATCTCTTGTATTCTATGGGGAATGCATGTGTCTGTAGTTCCTGTTATTTTTCCTAAGTTTTACATCTCCAAGATTGCTTCAGTTTGAGTTTCCTTTATTGCTTTTATTTCCATTTTCAGGTATTTAACATTTTTATTCATTCCCTTCATCTTTTTTTTTTATTTGATTTTCCTGTATTTCTTTAAGGAGTTTATTTGTTTCCTCTTTTTTTTTTTTTTTTTTTTTTTTTTTTTTTTTTTTTTTTTTTTTTTTTTTTTTTTTTTTTTTTTTTTTTTTTTTTTTTTTTTTTTTAAGATTTATTTTATTTTATTATATGTAAGTACACTGTAGCTGTCCTCAGACACTCCAGAAGAGGGAGCCAGATCTCATTACGGATGGTTGTGAGCCACCATGTGGTTGCTGGGATTTGAACTTATCACCTTTGGAAGAGCAGTTGGGTGCTCTTACCCGCTGAGCCATCTCACCAGCCCTATTTGTTTCCTCTTTAATTACCCTTTTAATCTTCATAAGATTAGATTCAAGGTGGGGTTTTTTTTTTTTTTTTTGTCTTTTTTGTTTTTGTTTTTTTGTGATTTGGGTGTTTTAGGATGTCCAGGGCTTGATACCTGAGTTCTGGTGGTGCCATATTGCCCTGGCTTTCTTGATTGTGTTCTTATGATGATCTTTAGTCATCTGTTTGTCCCGAGTGTAGGCAATCCTGGTAGTCCCTAACAGAAGAAGGCCTTTGGGGCTGTAGATAAATTGCAGGTCGAGCCAGTTTTGTTGGACTTCAAAAGTATGACTTCAAAGAGGCCACTTAACCTTTATACCTCGGTTTCTTAGTTGTTTTGTTTGTCAATTAGAGATTTACCATTCCTTATTGATTAATTGTAAGGATTTAAGGCAGTAAATATGAAAGTACTTTAAAAATTTCCCATGCTTTACATACATATCTGTTTTTAGTATAGTTGGGCAATCATTTTATTTTATTATTTTTGTTAATTTCATATATGAGCCCTCTTCTATCATTTCTACCATTCTTGCCATTTTAAACTTCTCTTTTGTTCCCCATCTCTCTCAAATTTATGAGCTCTTATTTTATAATTGTTTAATCTATCTATCTATCTATCATCTATCTATCTATCTGTTTATGTATATAGTCTTGGTCATATGTAGACCATTTAGAGCTGATAAAGGGATCATTGTTAATAAACTGAGTCTCCATTTATCTTCAACTATCGATTATCTATAAAAGGGGCTGTTTTCCCCTCCTCTCTCTTACTTTCTTTTTTTTTTTTTTTTTTTTTTTTTTTTTTTTTTTTTTTTTTTTTTTTTTTTTTTTTTTTTTTTTTTTTTTTTTTTTTTTTTTTTTTTTTTTTTTTTTTTTTTTTTTTTTTTTTTTTTTTGGTTTTTCGAGACAGGGTTTCTCTGTGTAGCTCTGGCTGTCCTGGAGCTCACTTTGTAGACCAGGCTGGCCTCGAACTCAGAAATCCGCCTGCCTCTGCCTCCCGAGTGTGGGATTAAAGGCGTGCGCCACCACGCCTGGCTCTCTCTTACTTTCTTACTCTTACTCTCTTACTCTCTTATTTTCTTACTCTCTTACACTCTTGCTCTTACTTAATTTCTTACTCTCTTACTTTCTTACTCTCTTATTCTCCTGCTTTCTTATTCTCCTGCTTTCTTATTCTCTTACTTTCTTATGCTCTTACTCTCTTATTCTCCTACTTTCTTACTCTCTTACTTTCTTATGCTCGTACTCTCTTTCTTCCTTTCTTTCTTACCTTCTTACTCTTTTACCCTCTTACCCTCTTACTCTCTTACTTTCTTACTTTCTTACCCTTGCTGTCCCTTCTTTCCCCATTCCCCTTTCCCCTGTCTCCACATGTTCCTTGCCAGCTTCTTCTTCCTCTCTCTCTCTCTCTCTCTCTCTCTCTCTCTCTCTCTCTCTCTCTCTTTTCCTCTCCCTTTCTCTGCCTTTTTCTATCTCTACTCCATCCTAACCTTCTCTTCTCATTCCCTAAATAAATGCTATTCTATACTATACCTGTTGTATGGCTGGTACTTCAGGAGGAAGGCCTCAGTATGGGCCTGCAGAGGCATCCCTTCCACCTCACCATACCTTTCTTCTACAAACATATACTGGCTCTTTCTTTCTTTCTTTCTTTCTTTCTTTTTTTATAAATCACAACAGGTATTTTCTACATGACCATATGAATGAGATTTCATTGATATGTAATGTCTTTCAGCAGGTTCTCTGGTTCTTTCACTCTTTACTTCCTTTTCCTTGATAATATCTGATGTTTATTAGGACTAGAAGGTGGCTTGTAGATATACTAATGAGGGCTGGGTTTCCCACAATCACGTGTTTCTTGCATTTTCTCTTATGATGAATCTATCTGATGCAAAGAGAAGTTTCTTTAATGAGCAGAACTACAATTATCTGTATATGAAAAGATAAGCATTTAAAAGTACAGTTAGAAACTATATTTACTTAAGAAAATCACAGTACTAAGTTCTCCCCTTAGAGCTATGATCTCTTCAATCATAGATATTTAAGTTTAAAAGACTGGCATGGGTTCCCTTTCAATGAAGAGTCTCGCACCATTGGGGATGTATATAAGGGCTAGTGATTGTTTTAGTTAACAGGCTTTATAGATGGTTAGCTATTGGTTTATTTTCTCCTTTGGCATATTGAATAGCTCATTCTGATATGATAAGAGCTAGCCCTCAGAGAGGAACCCTTCAGATCAATCTGATCAATACAATCTTCATTCCTCCAAGTGTGTGATTTTCTCAGAAATAAATTTTGAAAAAAAGGCAGTCTACAGATTGGGAAATAATGTTCACTAACCTCATATCCAAAAGAGGGTAACATCCAAAATAAACAAGGAACTCAAGATGTTTCACTCCAACAAACAAAATCTCAATTTAAAAACTCGGTACAGAGCTAAACAGAGAATTCTCAACAGAGGACTCCTGGATGGCTGAAAAGCAGTTAAAGACATGTTCAACATCCTTAGATATCAGGGAAATGCAAATCAAAACTATCCTGAGATGCAACCTTATGCCAATCAGAATGGCTAAGATAAAAAACACAAACTAGATCACATGCTAATGAGATTGCAAGTAGGTACAACCACTCTGGCAATCAATCTGGCAGTTTCTCAAAAAATTGGTAATAGTTCTACCTGAAGACCCAGCTATACCACTCCTGGGCATATACCCAAAAGATACTCCAACCATGCCACAAGGACATGTGCTCCACTGTGTTCATAGCAGCTTTATTCATAATAGCCAGAAACTGGAAACAGTCTAGATATCCCTCAACTGAAGAGTTGGGTAAAGAAAATATGGTTCATTTACACAATGTAATACTACCCAGCCATTAAAGACAAGGAGATCATGAATATTGCAAGCAAATGGATGTAACTAGAGAATATTCTGAGTGAGGTAACTCAGACCCAAAAGGACAGACATGCATGGTATGTACTTTCTAAAAAGGGGATATTAGCCATACATTATAGAATACCCATGATATACCCCACAGACCCAAAGAAGTTAACTGAGAAAGAACACCCAAGTGAGAATAAGCCTTCTCACTCAGGAGAAGGTACAAAATAAAATATTCATGGGAAACAAAAAGAACTATTCAAGTGGAAACAAAAAGAACTATTCAAAGAATCAACCAAACCAGTAGCTGGTTTTTTGAGAAAACCAACAAGATAGATTAAACCCTTAGCCAGACTAACTAAAGGGCATACAGGCAGTATTCTAATTAACAAAATCAGAAATGAAAAGGTAGCCATATCAACAGGTCCTGAGGAAATCTAAAACACCATCAGATCCTACTACAAAAGGCTATACTCAACAAAACTGGAAAACCTGGATGAAATGGACAAATTTCTAGACAGATACCAGATACCAATGTTAAATCAGGGTCAGATTAATGATATAAACAGTCCCATATCCCTAAAGAAATAGAAGCAATAGAAGAAGTCATTAATAGTCTCCCAACTAAAAAAAAAAAAAAAAAAAAAAAAAAAAAAAAAAAAAAAAAAAAAAAAAAAAAAAAAAAAAAAAAAAAAAAAAAAAAAAAAAAGAAAGAAAAGCACAGGACAAGATGGGTTTAGTGCAGAGTTCTATCAGACCTTCAAATAGGATCTGATTCCATTTTTCCTCAAACTATTCCACAAAATAGAAACAGAAGGTACTCTACCTAATTCATTCTATGAAGGCACATACCTAAACCATACAAAGACCCAACAAAGAAAGAGAATTTCAGACCAATTTCCCTTATGAATATTGATGCAAAAATACTCAAAAAATTCTTGCAAACTGAATCCAAGAACACATCAAAACGGTCATCCATCATGACCAAGTAGGCTTCATCCCAGGGATGTAGGGATGGTTTAATATACAGAAATCCATCAACGTAATCCACTATGTTAACAAAGTCAAAGACAAAACCACATGATCATCTCGTTAGATGCTGAGAAAGCATTTGACAAAATCCAACACCCATTCATGATAAAAGTCTTGGAATGATCAGAAATTCAAGGTCCATACCTAAACATAATAAAAGCAATCTACAGCAAACCAGTAGCCAACATCAAACTAAATGGAGAGAAACTCGAAGCAATTCCACTAAAATCTGGGACTAACCATGGCTGCCCACTTTCTCCCTACCTATTCAACATAGTACTTGAAGTCCTAGCCAGAGCAATTAGACAAGAAAAGGAGTTCAAGGGGATACAAATTGGAAAGGAAAAGTCAAAATATCATTATTTGCAGATGATATGATAGTATATATAAGTGACCCTAAAAATTCCACCAGAGAACTCCTAAACGAGATAAATAGCTTCAGTGCAGTAGCTGCATATAAAATTAACTCAAACAAATCAGTGGCCTTTCTCTACACAAAGGATAAACAGGTTGAGAAAGAAGTTAGGGAAACAACACCTTTCACAATAGTCACAAATAATTTTAAATACCTTGGTGTGACGCTAACTAAAGAAGTGAAAGATCTGTATGATAAGAATTTCAAGTCTCTGAAGAAATAAAATGAAGAAGAACTCAGAAGGTGGAAAGATCTCCCATGCTCATGGATTGGCAAGATTAATATATTAAAAATGGCCATCTTGCCTACAATCTACAGATTCAATGCAATCTCCATCAAAATTCTAACTCAATTCTTCACTGAGTTAGAAAGGGCAATTTGCAAGTTCATCTGGAATAATAAAAAACCTAGGATAGCAAAACCTATTCTCAACAATAAAAGAACCTCTGGTGGAATCACCATGCCTGACCTCAAGCTGTATTACAGAGGAATTGTGATAAAAAGTGCATGGTAATGGTACAGTGACAGATAGGTAGATCAATGGAATAGAAGTGAAGACCTAGAAATGAACACACACTCCTATGGTCACTTGATCTTTGACAAGAGAGTTAAAACCATCCAGTGGAAAAAAGACAGCATTTTCAACAAATGGTGCTGGCATAACTGCTGATTATCATATAGAAGAATGTGAATTGATCCATTTTTATCTACTTGTACAAATCTAAAGTCTAAGTGGATCAAGGAACTCCACATAAAACCTGAGACTCTGAAACTCTGAAACTTGTAGAGGAGAAAGTGGGGAAAAGCCTCAAATACATGGGCACAGGTGAAAAATTCCTGAACGAATAGCAATGGCTTGTGCTGTAAGATTAAGAATTGACGAATGGGAACACATAAAATTACAAACCTTCTGTAAGGCCAAAGACACCAAAAATAAGAGAAAAATGCCACAAACGATTGGGAAAGCATCTTTAGCAATCCTAAATCTGATAGGGGACTAATATCCAATATATACAAAGATCAAGTAGCTGGACTCCAGAAAATCCAATAACCCTATTACAAATGAGGTACAGAGCTAAACAAAGTATTCTCAACTGAGGAATACTGAATGGCTTTGAAGCACCTGAAAAAATGTTCAACATCTGTAATCATCAGGAAAATGCAAATCAAAACAACCCTGAGATTCCACCTCATACAAGTCAGAATGGATAAGATAAAAAATTCAGGTGACAGCAGATGCTGGCGAGGATGTGAAGAAATAGGAACACTCTTCCATTGCTGGTGGGATTATAAACTGGTACAACCCCTTTGGAAATCAGTTTGGTGTTTCCTCAGAAAATTGGACATAGTACTACCAAAGATCCAGCAATCTATATCCTGGGCATATACCTAGAAGATGTTCCAACAGGTAATAAGGATACATGCTCCACTATGTTCATAGCAGCATTATTTATAATACCTAGAAGCTGGAAAGAACCCAGATGTCCCTCAACAGAGGAATAGATACAGAAAATGTGGTACATTTACACAATGGAGTACTACTCAGCTATTAAAAACAGTGAATTTATGAAATTCTTAGGCAAATGAATGGATCTGGACGATATCATCCTGTTGCAAGTAGCCCAATCACAAAAGAATACACATGATATGCACTCACTGATGCACAGATATTAGCCCAGAAACTTAGAATACCCAAGATACAATTTGCAAAACACATGCAAATCAAGAAGAAGAACAAAGTGTGGATATGTTGTTCCTTCTTAGAATGAGGATCAAAATATCCATGGAAGGAGTTATAGAGACAAAACTTGGATCTGTGACAGAAGGAATGACCATCCAGCATATGCCCCACTTAGGAATCCATACCATAAACAACCACTAAACCCAGACCCTATTGCATATGCCATCAAGATTTTGTTGACAGGGCCCTGATATTGCTCTGTATTTTGAGGCTATGCCAAGTCCTGGCAAATACAGAAGTGGATGCTCACAGTCATCTCTTGGATGGAACATAGGGCCCCTAATAAAGGAGCTAGAGAAAGTACCCAAGGAGCTAATTGGGTCTGCAACCCTATAGAAGGAACAACAATATGAACTAACCAGTACCCCCTAGATCTTGTGTCTCTAGTTGCAGAGGATGGTCTAGTCTTATATCAATGGGAGGAAAGGCCCTTAGTTTTGGGAAGATTATATGTCTCATGTCAGGGGAATGCCAGGGCCAGGAAGCAGGAGTGGGTGGTTTGGGGAGCAGGTTGGTGGCAGGGTATATGGGACTTTCGGGATAACATTTAAAATGTAAATGAAGAAAATATCTAATAATAAAAAAAGAATGGATAAAGGTCACAGAATTAATTTCCAGAGTTTTGTGGCTCCTGTGACCCATGTGCGGGCTTGTATAGAAGCCAAAGAGGATCTTCTGGTCATTGTAGTTCAAATGAGATCTGAATGAACTATGGGCCAGTGGCTCACCCTTCTAAATTCTGAGGCTAAATGTATTCATATTTTCACTGCTTAGGGTATCCCCATTCTTCTGCAAAATAACCTCCCATTACTGTGATGCAACATTCTGTATAGTAACCATCCATGTTCCTTTACTAAATAAGGCAATTAAATATCACATTATAATGGGAATTTCTTTGGATTGTCAGCTGCCAAATAATGACACAGAGACCTTTTATATTTATTATAAGTTTTGGCACTATAGTTGGATAGATTCTCAGGTATTTGAATTGGATAATACTGGCTTGCTCTGTGTGCCATTACCTGGCACATTACTTCTCAGTCTCTAGTTCCAGAACTTGCTTATTGATCCATGTCTGGTTGGTGACTTTCTCCCATGGCTGACTCTTTTCCTAAATTTCTATCTCTGCTAGAAGTCCACCTCTTCTTTCCTCCTTTGCTATAGGCCAACAGATTTTTTATTAAATCAATCAGAAAGTGAGAGATGGTGTGTTTAAAATATATGATGTAGTCATATGAATATCAATGCCAAAGTCTGGCCTGCACTCAACTCTCTGCCACACAGAAATCAACATTTGAAATAATACAAAGACAATATTTCCATAGTACACAAAAGATCACCCCAACATCATATTATCAGACTCAAAGAATTAGAAGAAATTATCCAGAATGCTGCTGTTGTGCCCATGGGATATTGATGGGTACTTCTATGAAACAAAACACAATGACCGTGTGTTCCTCTTTCAGATTGTCAGCTCGAAAATGGCACCTTGTTTTGCCTCCAAAAGAAATGGTATCCGGATTTCACCCAAATTTGTCCTTTAGCAATTACTTCCAGCAAAAAATATGTATGGTGCACATTGTTGGGAGGGATTAATTAATAATATATTTACTCTTGTTAATTTCTCATGTGAGGTTTTCAAACACTCCTTCAATTCTACTGGGCTCTGGTACACTTCTAAGCTGGTTATAGTCACAGTTCATTACTAAACAAAGTTATGTTGAGGACTTTTCCTCATTAACCATGTTTCTTAATGTTCTCCAAGAGGTTATAATAGAGGAAACTCAATGGCCGAGTTCTGAGCTTAAATTGGCTAATGAAAGGCTTTGTGAACTCTAGAACTAAAAATGGCCTCCTCCAAGATATACACATCTTACAGTAGACAGTTGTGTCAGAGAAATTATCATTTTAACTGTTACCTATGTCAAAGTATGCAAATAATTCTTAGGATAGTTTTCTTGCCTGTTCTCTTCCTCTCATAAAAGTGAAACTGCCTCAGCTATTTTTCTAACTGCTTTCAATAGGAATTACAGTTCTACAAACATCTTCCTTTTTGTGTTACACATGACATCCTACTCATATGACAAGCTTCAAATACACATATGATTACCAAATGATTGCCGTGAGCTATGCATCACTACCATTGGCTAAGTTTTATCATGGTTCCTTAGATATATACTCCTCTGAGTCATTGCTAAACTTCAGGCACTCCTAAGGGCAGTTAGGGTGATCTCTGAGAGAACATAATGACAGAAGTTAGAAAGACTCCCTGGTAGGCAAACAGATAGGGAGAGAGGGCCAAGGTTTGGTACTAAAGGTGTCAAATTTCCAAGCTGGCTAGCTTCTTCCTCACCTTCTTGACTTGAGACAAACGCCTTGCAGCCTTTGTCTTCAGCCCATAAGCTCCTGTTGATGGACTGACTCAACAGTTCAGGACATGTTACACAACTTGAGAAAAAAATCAACCATCCTATCTTTCTTCAAACTGAGCAACCTCCAAACTAAGGTAGGAAAAAAATTCAGGGGCTTTAATAACCCCAACCCTCAAGAAAAGATTTCATTTTTGTTTATTAAGTCACCCTTAATTCTGCTTTGCAGAGGGTCTTTTTCTGTGTCTGCTGTGTGCCTGTTTCCTCATTCCCAAATATATTCCTTTACCTACTGATTCTGTTTGCAGTGCATAAGATTTCTCTGTTGTTACCTCAGTTAACTAGGGGCTGGATTTGTGGTAGTTATGTTTGTTAACTTGATAAGTCTCAGACTGAGTCCAAAAAAAGGTGATCTGACAGTCTGGATTCATCATTGTGCTTCTGCACACTAGATGCAATGTGATCTGCTGCCTTAAGTTCCCATTACCATGTCTTTATTGTCATGATGGGCTCCCTCTTTTCGTACATGGCGTTCCTCGGGTATTTTGTTGCAGGAACAGGACAAGTAGCTAATGTAAATGCCAATAACCAAGTTCTAGTATCACCCATTTCTATAAACTTCAAATGACTAAAGAGAGGAAGCAGTAACCTTAATATTACCATTTTCAGTTTACTACATATGGTTCACTCTCCAGTTGTTGGCTGGTCTTGTACAAAGGAACTCTACAGACTCCTTTCTTGTATGAAAAGCCCCCTTCATTCCCTCCAACCTAAAATGTCTTACATGCAACTATTTACCCATACAGACTTGGGTTTCAGCTTTTAATACAGTTTGGGGGTCAGAATGGAAGGTGAGCAAACGTTACACCTCGATGCAGTCTTAATGGGCACAGGGCCTCTCTGTTTTCTCACTGTAACGGGATTTTCTGAGTCAGGAGGCATCCCTGGGCTTTTTTTTTTTTTTTTTTTTTTTTTGCTCCGGGGAAATTTTCTATCGGTAGTTGCAAGGTATATGAGAAGCAGGAAATTGCTGCCCAGCACGCAAATCCGCCGCCGGAAGTTCCGGGCCTCGGAGCAGGAAAAGCTACTTGGCGCACGCGCCCTGGTGACTGGCGGGGCGGAAATTGGACGCCCGAGCCTCAACACCTGGAGCGGGCTCGGGCTAGGCGCACTCTTTGGCGGCGGGTGCTTACCTTGGGGAAGAAGTTTAGCAGCCGGTGAGAACAAGGAGGGAGGCCGGGAGGAGGATGCGGCTTGGCCGGGGGGTGCCCGCTCCAGGAGCTCGCCGCCGCCTCAGCCTCGGTCCCCGGTGCCGCCGAGGGCCCGCCCGCCGCCCCGCGTGTCCTGGTAGGTGTTCTGCCCGCCGGCCGGTGCTGAGTTGACTCCCTCTCAGTGTTCAAGTCCTCGGTGCTCCGGCCCACGCCCTCCGGCCCTGCCCCTTTCTCCCTCAGGCGGTTCTGCTTCCTCTGAAGGTCCTTGCCCCTTCCGGAGTCCAGTGCTCCGCTCCCGGGTCCCGCTTTGCTCGACTCTTAACTCCCTCCTCATCTGTATCCACGAATCTACGCCCGCACCTTTATGCCTTTTCCTGTCTTCCTGAAGCAAAGAACTGCACCCCTATCGTCATCCGTTCCCTCAAATGGGTTCTGAAAGCTGTCGTCCCTGTTAGCTCATTTTAGGGCGATTTAAGCTCCCCGGACCAACCATATTCTTGCCCCTAACAGCTCATATTTACCAGGACATGACAAGCCAGCCCCATGGTTAGAGTCAGTTCTTGAATATAGAAAGTGTGTCTTCCCTTTTTATCTTTTGCTGCTGTCTTTCCTGTTAATTCTCTGTTTTATGTATGCATATTTGTGTTGACCGAAAGGAAAAGGGTGATAGAATTTTCGCCCTTCAAGAAATTGACAGTCCCTATAGAAATAAAAGCCACTCCTTCTATTTCCATGACTGAATACAGTGCCTAAGCTGTTTGCCCATTTTCACCAGGTGTCTGACACTTCGCATATATCTGAATAATTTTGGGCTTAATTTGCCCCATTAGGAGATGTTACTTGTTATTCTTGTACAGTTGAAATCCACTCCTTTATTGGAGTGGAAGAAGAAGTAGTAAAAGACTGGGAAAATTACATCCCCCCACCCCTCATGATAGGAGTGGCAGAATATTTCAAATTAATATTCCCACATCCCTAAGAGAAATGTTGCTCCATGGTTAGGAGCTCAGAGAGTAGTTGAATTGCCAAACATTCTACCCATCAAGCTCTGTTCTGGCTTTGAGAAAGTCATTTATCTTTTCCAGCCTTTAGTAGTCTTATAACTATAAAGAAGGTGGTGACAATACTCTTTGGTAGCAGTGCTTGAACAAATTAAATGCAGTTGTAGTACCTGTCAGTGTCTGGAATATGCTAAGTGCTTCTGAAATGTTATACTTTTATAGCCTGATTATTTTTAAGTGCTGGTAAGTTGCTTCTAAGAGAGGAAAGTAAGAATTGAGAGGTACTATGTTGTTTTTACTTAACATCCACTTTTGGTGTATATAATGTTTGTACTGCATTATTATGCCAGTTAATATATGTGTGTGTGTGTGTGTGTGTGTGTGTATTTCAAATACATGTTTTAGCTTTATTTATGTTCCCTACTTTTGCATAGTAAAATAGATGAGTTCCTGTTTCAAATATCTGTTTGATACTTGTAAAACTTTATCATTGCTTTCAGAATAAATGGAATGAGGTACATAGCAGATTTTTCACAGTAGAAAAATTACATAACAATATTATTACTATAGGTGAAATATTCAGAGCTGGGTTGGTAGTCTACACATGGCTTTTATGTTGAATTACAGGAGGCAAGACTTGCCTTTATCTAGAAGACTGGCAACTCTTTTTTTTTTTGCACCTCTTACATTCATTCCTAAGCCTTTTACCTGTTTACTAAAATTCACTCACCTGTTGAGTAAGGTTTGCAGTCATACAGAATGACTTTGAGTCTGTTATCCTTTGCTGTCTCTCAGACTTGCCCTTTCATAGCCAGCTAATTTAGATAAGTTTCTCACATTTCTGAATATCATTTCTTTTTAAAAATTGGATCTAGACATTGAGGCTTCCTTTAGGTTGTGTAGGGAAATAACGTGCTTTTGTAGAACTTTTGGGACAGTTTATCTGAGGCCTTATTTGTGACAAGACATGAAAGGCATTTGTGTTTGATTGTCTTGATCATTGTCTTGTTTCAGTAACACACAATAAAATGAACTTTTTGGTATGTCAGATGGCTGTTAAAGCTTTTAAAGTTTGTAGAGTAGTCACTTTGTTAGTTCAAAGAACATACTTAGAATGGCTTTGAATATAGAGTAATGTAGTGAATGGAACATATAGCTCAATGCTAAATTGTTGCACATCTATGATATTGCATTCTTTTCCAAGTACCAGGAGATAAAGTAATTTGGGCAAGAAATGATGAAACTTTAGGATAGCAAGAACAGGGTTGAAGTAACTTCCATGAATACCTGAGAGGCAAAATTGGTAGGCTTTAGTAATGACTCAATTTGGGACCTCAGAGAGAGGAAAAGGCTGGTACCTGAAGTATGAATTGAAAGAGGCAAGTGTCCATCCTTAGTATGGATGTGTATTACAGGTACACAGTGTCTACAGAGGGCAGAAGATGGCATCAGCTCTTCTGGAAATGGAGTGACAGATTGTGAGCCATCATGTCAGGTCTGGAAACTGAAAACAGGTCCTCTGCAAGAGCTTCAAATGCCCCTAACCACCGAGCAATCTCTATAGACCCCAGGAAACAATTTTGAATGTAGCCACGAAAACTACAAAATACACTGCTTTTAGTGACATTCAGACAATTTTGAATTCCTTAGTCTACCCACAAACTATTTGATGGTTAAATTCGATTTTAATTGCCAAAGCTACCACTATAAACATAAGAGGGATTAAAAAGTTATAGCATGAACCTTATTTTCCTTCTTGACCTCTGGCCCATATATAATATGCATATATACACATGTTTTGTTTTGTTTGGTGATATATTTGGATACATATCTGTAACCTTTTCTTCTTACTAATTTAAAGTCTTTTTTTTTTAAAGGCTCACTATCAGATACTGAGTTCTAGACTTAACTATGTAGTTAAGAACTTGTAGTGTAGGTAACAGTGGCCAAATAGATGAATAATTGTTACTCTGGTATGAATAGTACCATCAAAGCAGTTTGTTTGAGTTGACTTGGAAAGAGTGGCTAGAGTGTTAAATAGCAAGTTGAAATTGAGTGGGTAGTGTAACAGGTGGGAAGTGTAAAGATGTACTTCAATTGTTTTTGACAGCATGTATAGGCGAGGATTTTTAATGCTGTACCTGGCAAAGCCTTAGTTCAGCAGGGTCCCAGTCAAAGAAAACAATGATTTGAAAGAAAAGGAGCTTAGTGCAGGGAATATATGCATGCATTGCATGCCTGTTAAATGGTTTGGAATTGTTTCACATCCTCCCTTCCTTTGCATGGTGCATGGGTATATTCATACATGCCATGGTTCATGTCTAGAGGTCAGAAGACAATGTGAGGGAGTGACTTCCTTCCTTCTACTATGGGTTCCAGGGATTGAATTCAGATTGTTAGGCTTGGCTGCATGTACACTTGCCTGTCTAAGTTAGTCTTAAATTTTATATTAAGAACTTTGTGACTTTGGAATTTTTTTACAAGTTTTTTTTATTGCCTTTAACATTCACCACACCTGTGCCTCTTAGTTTTGTAGGTCTGATTAAGTATCAACTGTATTTCATATGATCTTCAGTTGCTGTTATTATTTCTTAATTATTGGTATAATATCTGAGTTGTGTAATATAGTTATAGGCAACTGAACTTTCCCTAGCTGAAAGCTAGCAAATTTATAACTTAAGGGGCCAGGTGTGGTAACATACAGCCTTCGTTCCATCATCTAAGAGGCTGAGATAGGGAGATTGTCAGTTTCAGGAATTCAGGGACTATGGAGTGAAGCTGCATCTGTCACTTACATAAAGTCAATATTGTCTTTAGATTAAAAGTTTCATTGTCTTAAACTGTGGTTTTGATAGGATATATGCACTCCTGACTTGAAAGTGTGCTGGAAATAGTTACCTGCAAAACAGGAATGCATTTAGAAAACATTTTTCCCCTACCCTTAGGTTTGTCAGAAATGAAAAGTATAACAAAAGGAGCAGTTTTATTCTCTTAGTAGCTAATGTAGATATATTATTTTAAAAATATTTTAGAATTTTATTAAAAAGAAGGTATTGATACTTAGGAGATGGCTCAGTAGTTAAGATAGCTGCTCTTCCAGAGGACCTAAGTTTAGTTCCTAGCTCCTTCACAACTCAGAACTGCATTTAACTCCCTCCTCAGGGGAACCATTGTTCTTTTCTGGCCTCCATGAGAATTGTGTACATGTGGTTCATAGACACACAAATGACAAAATACACACACATAACAAAATGAAAAGTAAAATAAAAGAACATATTGTTATTTACTACATGGTTGTGTTTTCTGAAGCAAATTAATTTTTAAAAGTTTTATATAAAGAGTATTTGCAAACTTCTCATTTGTTCCTACCCCAAGTAATTAATTTAAGAGAAGAAAAATTTTGAAGCTGTTATCAGTTTACAGCAAAGTTGAACAGAAGGTACAAAGATTTCTCAAATTTTTTCTGTGCCCTTATTCACATAGTTTCAAATGCTATCACTCTCATCTACCAGAATGGATCATTTGTTTCAATTGATTAATCTGAATTAACATATTATTACCCTACATATCTACATTAAGAACAACTCCTACTATATATTCTATGACATTTGTCAAATTTATATTTACCTATCATAATGTCATATATAATGTCATACAGAATATGGTAACTGTCATAGAAATTCTGAGCTCCACCCATTCATTCACCTGTCTTCAATCCTGGAAAACTACTAACTTTAAAAAACAAAAAAGCCTATTTTACCTCTTCCAGAATGTGATGTCAGACAACATAGTCTTTGTCCCATGCCTTTTAGCTTCCTCCAGTTTCATGACTGGAAAAGGACATTGCTTTTTAATGCTTTACCATTGCATTGATATCCCACCATTTGCTTATTTGGCTTATTAAAAAACATCTTCAAAGTTTTTGCAATTATGAATATAGCTGTTATGAACCACCATTTTATGGAGACATAAAATTTCAACTTCTTTGGGTAAATAACAAGCAGTGTAATTGTTGTGTGTATGATTATGTTTCATTTGATGACACATTGACCAAATATCTTTTAAAGCAGTTGTATCACTGGATAGCCTCTAGCAGTGGTAAGACACTTTTTTTCATATTTTTCTTTGAATTTGGAGTTGTCAGTGTTCTGGACTTTGAGTATTTAATACATGTATGTTATTATAATTTGTATTTCTCTAATATAGAATGAGAAGTATCTTTCTGTATGTGTTTGGTATATGTTTGCTCTCTGGCTTGATGTATTTGTTTTCTTGCTGTATTTAAAGGTCTCCTTATTTTGTGTTGCAGTTTTTTGTTTTGCTTCTTATCTTATCAGCTCCACCATTTTGAAGTATTTTCTGCCCACCTGGCTTATCTTTTGGTTCTCTTTTATTTTATTTTTTAAAGGTTTATTTATTATTTATAAGTACATTGTAGCTGTTTTCAGACACACCAGAAGAGGGCATCAGATCTCATTATAGCTGGTTGACATTGTAGCTGTTTTCAGACACACCAGAAGAGGGCATCAGATTTCATTATAGATGGTTGTGAGCCACCATGTGGTTGTTGGGATTTGAACTCAGAACCTCTGGAAGAGCCGTCAGTCCTCTGAGCCATTCTCTCCAGCCCATCTTTTGGTTCTGTGAACAGTTTCTTTTCATGAGTTAGAAAAAATTATTAATTTGCACATTTTTAAATGAATTTTGCTTTTTGTTTTTATCTTTTTTTTTATTAGATATTTTCTTAATTTACATTTCATATGCTATCCCGAAAGTTCCCTCTACCCTCTGCCTGCCCGCCCAGCTCCCCTACCCACCCATTCCCACTTCTTAGCCCTGGTGTTCCCCTGAATTAGGGCATATAAAGTTTGCAGTACCAAGGGGCCTCTCTTCCCAAAGATGGCCTACTAGGACATCTTCTGCTACATATGCAGCTAGAGACACAAGCTCTAGGGGTTCTGGTTAGTTCATATTGTTGTTCCTCTTATAAGGTTGCAGACACCTTCAGCTCCTGGGGTACTTTCTCTAGCTTCTCAATTGGGGGCCCTGTGTTCCTTCATCTAGATGACTGTGAGCATCCAATTCTGTATTTACCAGGCACTCGCATAGCCTCATACAAGACAGTTATATCAGGGTCCCTTCAGCAAACTCTTACTCTCCTATGCAATAGTGTCTGAGTTTGGTGACTGATTATGGGATGGATCCCTGGGTGGGGTGGTCTCTGGATAGTCCATCCTTTTGTCTTAGCTCCAAACTTTGTCTCTGTAACTCCTTTCATGGGTATTTTAATCCCTAATCTAAGGAGGAATGAAGTATCCACACGTTGGTCTTCCTTCTTCTTGATTTTCATGTGTTTTGCAAATTATATCTTGGGTATTCTAAGATTCTGTGCTAATATCCACTTATCAGTGAATGCAAATCTAGTGACTTCTTTTGTGATTGGGTTACCTCACTAAGGATGATATCCTCCAGATACATCCATTTGCCCAAGAATTTCATAAATTCATTGTTTTTAATAGCTGAGTAGTATTCAATTGTGTAAATGTACCACGTTTTCTGTATCCATTCCTCTGTTAAGGGACATCTGGGTTCTTTCCCGCTTCTGGCTATTATAAAGAAGGCTGCTATGAACATAGTGGAGCATGTGTCCTTATTACCAGTTAGAACATCTTCTGGGAGAGGTATTGCTGGATCCTCTGGTAGTACTATGTCCAATTTTCTGAGGAACCACCAGACTGACTTCCAGAGTGGTTGTACAAGCTTGCAATCCCACCAGCAATGAAGGAGTGGTCCTCTTTCTCCACATACTCACCAGCATTTGCTGTCACCTGAATTTTTGATCTTAGCCATTCTGACTGGTGTGAGTTGGAATCTCAAGGATGTTTTGATTTACATTTCACTGATGATTAAGGATGTTGAACATTTTTTCAGGTGGTTCTCAGCCATTCTATATTCCTCAGTTGAGAATTCTTTGCTTAGCTCTGTACCCCATTTTTTAATGGGGTTATTTGTTTTTCTGGTGTCTAGCTCCTTGAGCTCTTTGTATATATTGGATATTAGTCCCCTATTAGATTTAGGATTGGTAAAAATCCTTTCCCAATCTGTTGCTGGCCTTTTTATCTTCTTGACAGTGTCTTTTGCCTTACAGAAGCTTTGTAATTTCATAAGGTCCCATTTGTCAATTCTTGATCTTACAGCACAGGCCATTGCTGTTCTGTTTAGGAGTTTTCCCCCCTGCCCATATCTTCGAGGGTTTTCCCCACTTTCTCCTGTATAAATTTTTGTGTCTCTGGTTTTATGTGGAGGTCTTTGATCCACTTAGACTTGAGCTTTTTACAAGGAGATAAGAATTGATCAATTCACATTCTTCTACATGATAACCACCAGTTGTGCCAGCACCATTTGTTGAAAATGCTGTCTTTTTTCCACTGGATGGTTTTAGCTCCCTTGTCAAAGATCAAATGACCATAGGTGTGTGGATTCATTTCTGGGTCTTCAATTCTATTCCATTCATCTACATGCCTGTGACTGTACCCATACCATGCAGTTTTTATCACAATTGCTCTGTAGTACAGCTTAATGTCAGGCATGGTGAATCCCCTAGAGGTTCTTTTATTGTTGAGAAGAGTTATTTGCTATCCTAGGTTTTTTATTATTCCAGATGAATTTGCAAATTGCCCTTTCTAACTCAGTGAGGAATTGAGTTGGAATTTTGATGGGGATTGCATTGAATCTGTAGATTGCTGTCGGCAGGATAGCCATTTTTACTATATTAATCTTGTCAATCCATGAGAATGGGAGGTCTTTCCATCTTCTGAGATCTTCTATTTCTTTCTGCTAAGACTTGAAGTTCTTGTCATACAGATCTTTCCCTTCTTTAGTTAGAATGACACCAGGGTATTTTATATTAGTTGTGACTATTGTGAAGGACGTGGTTTCCCTAATTTCTTTCTCAGCCCTTTTATCCTTTGTGTAGAGAAAGGCCATTGATTTGTTTGACTTAATTTTATATCCAGCTACTGCAGTGAAGCTGTTTATCAGGTTTAGGAGTTCTCTGGTGGAATATCTATCTATCTATCTATCTATCTATATATATATATATATATATATAAAATCATATCATCTGCAAATAGTGATATTTTGACTTCTTCCTTATCAGTTTGTATCCCTTTGATCTCTTTTTCTTGTCTAATTGCTCTGGCTAGGACTTCCAAGTACTATATTGAATAGGTAGGGAGAAAGTGGGCAGCCTTGTTTAGTCCCTGATTTTAGTGGCATTGTTTAGACTTTCTCTTCATTTAGTTTGGTGTTGCCTACTGGTTTGCTGTAGATTGCTTTTATTATTTTTATTTATGGGCCTTGAATTTCTAATCTTTCCAAGACTTTTATCATGAATGGGTGGTGGATTTTGTCAAATGCTTTCTCAGCATCTAAGAAGATGATCATGTGGTTTTTGTCTTAGAGTTTGTTGATATAGTGGATTACATTAATGAATTTCTGTATATTAAACCATCATTGCATACCTAGGATGAAGCCTACATGGTCATGATGGATGTTCATTTGGATATGTTCTTGGATTTGGTTTGCGAGGATTTTATTGAGTATTTTTGCATCGATATTCATAATGGAAATTGGTCTGAAGTTCTCTTTCTTTGTTGGATCTTTGTGTGGTTTAGGTATCAGAGTAACTGTGGCTTCATAGAATGATTTGGGTAGAGTACCTTCTGTTCCTATTTTGTAGAATAGTTTGAGGAGAGTTAGAATTAGGTCTTCTTTGAAGCAGACTATCTTGAAACGTGATTTGGGTAGACCAGGACCCGAAAAAAACCAACCCTCTGATAACTACTGACGAAGATAAAGAAATCCCCTTTACCATGACAAACCTAACAATTAGACTAGGACAAAATTGAAACCATGGACCATAGACAGATCCTTCAACAGGTAAAGTAGGTCCAAAATATCAAAACAACTCATATCTGTTTTTTAGTAGGATCTGATGATATTTTGGATTTCCTCAGGTTCTGTTGTTATGTCCCCTTTTTCATTTTTGATTTTGTTAATTAGGATACTGTCCCTGTGCCCTCTAGTTAGTCTGGCAAAGGGTTTATCTATCTTGTTGATTTTTCTCAAAGAACCAGCTCCTGGTTTGATTGATTCTTTGAATAGTTCTTTTTTTTTTTCCCACTTGGTTGATTTTGGCCTTGAATTTGATTATTTCCTGCAGTCTACTCCTCTTGGGTGAATTTGCTTCCTTCAGTTCTAGCACTTCTAGATGTGCTATCAGCCTGCTAGTGTATGCTCTCTCTAGTTTTTTTGGTTTTGGTTTTGGTTTTGGTTTTTTTTTTTTTTTTTTTTTGGATGCACTCAAGGCAGTGTGTTTTTCTCTTAGGACTGCTTTCATTATGTCCCATAAGTTTGGGTATGTGGTGGCTTCATTTTCATTAAACTCTAGAAAGTCTTTAATTTCTTTCTTTATTTCTTCCTTGACCAAGGAATCATTGAGTAGAGTGTTGTTCAGTTTCCACATGAATGTTGGCTTTCTATTATTTATGTTGTTATTGAAGATAAGCCTTAGTCCATGGTGGTCAGATTGGATGCATGGGATAATTTCAATATTTTTGTGTCTGTGGAGGCCTGTTTTGTGACCAATTATATGGTCATTTTGGAAGAGGTATCATGTGGCGCTGAGAAGAAGGTATATCCTTTTGTTTTAGGAGAAAATGTTTTGTAGATATCTATTAAATCCATTTGTTTCATGACTTCTGTTAGTGTCTGTGTCTCTGTTTAGTTTCTGTTTTCAGGATTTGTCCACTGGTGAGAGTGGGATGTTGAAGTCTCCCACTATTAATGTGTGAGGTGCAATGTTTGTTTTGAGCTTCATTACAGTTTCTTTGATGAATGTGGCTGCCCTTGTGTTCAGAGCAGAGATATTCAGAGTTGAGTGTTCATCTTGGTTGATTTTTACCTTTGATGAGTATGAAGTGTGCCTCCTTGTCTTTTTTGATAACTTTGGGCTGAAAGTCAATTTATCCGATATTAGAATGTTTACTCTAGATTGTTTCATTGGACTATTTGCTTGGACAATTGTTTTCCAGCCTTTCACCCTAAGGTAATGTCTGTCTTTTTCCCTGAGGTGGGTTTCATGTAATCAGCAAAACGTTGGGACCTTTTTGTGTAGCCATTCTATTAGTCTGTGTCTTTTTATTGGGGAATTGAGTCCATTTATGTTAAGAGTAATTAAAGAAAAGTAAATGTTGCTTCCTGTTATTTTTGTTGTTTAAATTGGGATTCTGTTCTTGGGTCTGTCTTCTTTAAGGATTGTTGAAGGATTACTTTTTTGCTTTTTCTAGGGTGTATTTTCCATCCTTGTGTTGGTGTTTTCCCTTTATTATCCTTTGAAGGGCTGGATTCGTTGAAAGATAATTGTGTGAATTTGGTTTTGTCATGGAATACTTTGATTTCTCCATCTATAGTATTTGATAGTTTTGCTGGGTATAGTAGCATTTGTGTTCTCTTAGTGTCTGTATAACAACTGTCCAGGATCTTCTGGCTTTCATAGTCCCTGGTGAGAAGTCTGGTTTAATTCTAATAGGCTTGCCTTTATATGTTACTTGATCTTTTTTCCTTACTACTTTTAATACTCTATCTTTTTTTTTAGTGCATTTGTCCTTTTGATTTTTGGAGGAATTTCTTTTCTGGTCCAATCTATTTGGAATTCTGTAGGCTTCTTGTATGTTCATGGACATCTTTTTCTTTAGGTTTGGGAAGTTTTTTTCTATTATTTTGTTGAAGCTATTTCCTGGCCCTTTACGTTGAAAATCTTCATTCTTATCTATACTGTAGGTTTGGTCTTCTCATTTTGTCCTGGATTTTTTGTATGTTTTGAGTTAGGAACTTTTTGCATTTTGCATTTTCTTTGATTGTTGTGTCCATGTTGTCTATGGAATCTTCTGCTCCTGAGATTCTCTCTTTCATCTCTTGTATTTTGTTGCTGATGCTCACATCTATGGTTCCTGATTTCTTTCCTAGGATTTCTATCTCCAAATTGTCTCACTTTAGGTCTTTTTTTTTTTTTTTTTTTTTTTTTTTTTTTTTTTTTTTTTTTTTTTTTTTTTTCATTGTTTCTTTTTCCCTTTTTAGGTCCTGGATGATTTTCTTCAATTCCATTACCTGATTGGTTGTGTTTTCCTGTAGTTCTTTACGGGATTTTTGTTTTTCCTCTTTAAGGACTTTTACCTCTTTAGCATTGTTCTCCTGTATTTTTTAAGTGAGTTATTGATGTCCTCTTAATTAATTAATGTCTTCTTAATGTCCTCTGCCAGCACCATGAGATATGATTTTAAATCTGAGTCTTGCTTTTCGGGTGTGTTGGGGTATCCAGGACTGGTTGAGGTGGGAGTGCTGTGTTTTTATGATGGTGAGTGATCTTGGTTTCTTTTATTAAGATTCTTATGTTTGCTTTTGCCATCTGGTAATCCTTGGAGTTAGTTGTTATAGATGTCTCTGGTTGGAGCTTGTTCCTCCTGTGATTCTGTTAGTCTCTGTTAGCAGTCCTGGGAGTCCAGCTCTTTCCTGAGTCTCAGTGGTCAGAGTAGTCTCTGCAGGCAAGCTCTCCTCCTGCAGGAAATGTGCACCGAGGTCTGGCCTCCTGACCTGCCTCTTGGCTAAAGATGAAGGTCCGATACAGGGCCTGTCCCAGAAGATGTGTTGCCTCTGCTGCCTGTACACTCACCAGCACAGACTGGTCTCTGAGGGACCCAGGACCCAAGTTGGCTCCCTCACGAGATCTGCCAGGCAAAGCCTTTCCCGGGGGGACACCTCTCCTCAGGCGGGGAGGGTGCCCAGATTTCTAGAGCCTGAAACTGGGTCTGTCCCAGAAGCTGTGTTGCTTCTGCCTGTCTCAGAAGCTGTGTCGTTACTGCAGTCCACACTCTTACCTAGCAGACTGGTCTCTGTGGGTCCTGGGACCCAAGATGGCTCCCTCATGAGTTCCGGCAGGCAAAGCCCTCCCAGGCAGACACCTCTCCTCAGGCTGGGAAGGTGCCTGGATGTCTAGAGCCTGAAACTGGGCCTGTCCCAGAAGCTGTGTTGCTTCTATGGTCTGCTCAGTCACCCTTTGCAGTCTTGTACCTGACCTGAGCAGATTGGTTTCTGAGGGACCTGGGACCCAAGATGGCTCCTGCATGAGTTCCGGCAGGCAATTCCTTCCCGGGGGGACACGTCTCCTCAGGCGGGGAGGGTGCCCAGATGTGTAGACCCCGAAACTGGGTCTGTCCCAGAAGCTGTGTTGCTTAGCAGTCTGCTCACTCACCCTTTACAGTCCGAGAGCTGACCCGAGCAGACTGGTCTCTGAGGGACCCAGGACCCAAAAAATTGGCTTCCTCACAAGCTCTCTTGTTTTCATGTTTAATGTCACAATTAAATCCAAGTCCATTTAGAGTTTTCCTGTGTTTCTTTTCCTGTGTTGTATTGAGGCAATTTTCTATCCTCCTCCAAGAATGGAGTCAGGAGACAGGAAAGACACAGTGAAGACCAATGGAATGTACTTTATTGTTGATTTGGGTCTAACAACTTTAAATGGGATAGAAACAAACAAACTTAGAACAGATTCCCATGGAGTATTTAAATGAAACAGTTTTGAACTTTGAACAGTGGTAGAATGGTAGTTCTCATGGCTTGAATGAGATGTCTCCCCAAACCTCTGACATTTGGATACTTGGTCCCCAGTGGAGCTGTTTTGAAAGTTTAGGAGGTGTGGCTTTCCTATAGGAAGTGTATCACTGAGAAACAGACTTTGGTAGTTTAAAGACTCAGTTGCTAGTTTGTTGTCTTTGCTTCCTGCTTGCCGTTCTAGGATAACTGAATAGCTAGCTGCTCCTGCTATCATATCTACTGCTTTCCTACCATAAAACACTCTGGAATGGTAATCCCAATAAAGCCTTCCTTCTATAAGTTGCCTTGGTCATGGTGCTTTATCACAGCAATAGAAAAGTACCTAGTACACCACCAGAAAGCTGTTACAGTTCTGAGAAATGTGATACCTTAAAAGCTTTTAGGGTTTTGGAGGTGCCAAAGATAAGCAGTTGCTAGTGGAGTAAATTTACAGCTAAGGGAGTAGCAAGTTTTGGAGGCTGCAGGAATGAATTCCTGTCTACAGCTGAAGTTTGAAGCATTACAACTTGAGGCAAAAATGAGCCTCTCTGTGCCTCTGGCCCAGATCTGGAAGCTGGACCAACCAAGCCTCCATGGCCTGTCCTCAGAGTCTTGAGTTAGGTTCTCCTTTGCCAAAGAAATAAGCTAGCTGAATGACAGACAGTAGAGTCAGTAGAGTCTTCAGTCAGGAGCATCTGGGGATGCTGTAGGGTGGGGTTGGGGGCAGGTGCATGGCCAGGCCATATAATCAGGAGCAGGGTGAATCTACTTCTCTTCTTCCTCTATCTATTCTGGCTGCAGTTATAAGCCTATGTTCAGAAGTTGGAATTTATAATGTGTCAGATGCCTGTGATCCATGATTGACAATTGTAGGCATGCAAATAAAGTAAAAAAAAATGAGATCAGTTGGGACTGATCAATCTGTGGGACTGGAGAACTCTAGGGTCCCCAAAAGATACAGCAGTTCAAAGTCAGATGTGTCTATCCCTACAGAGGTGGGGAAGGAAGTTTTGTTCTTTGCCCTCCCCTGCTGTGACTTTGGTGTCCTTTGCACTCTACTCTTTGTTGCTGCTTTTCTGTTGATGGATTAGTGTAATTGATTAATGAATGGGCTTTTAAATGTTGAGCAAGCTTGTGTTCCTGTGATAAATTACAGCTGGTTGTAATGTGTGTGCTGGGGGATCAGCATAGGGGGGAGATAAGAAAGGCTAGTTGAACTTTTCTAATGTAGTGAAGTAGCCTAGAGACTAGGAGCGCTTTGGAAAGCCTTTTGTTCCTTTAGTCTGTGGTAAGGGAAATAGTTCTTCTGGTGTGTGTCTAGGGGTAGGTTCTGGGATGGGTGTACTTCACAATTTCCAGAGGAATGCTGGCTTTTTCTAGTAACAAGGAAATGGAGTTTATACCTGACAGTATATTGTTGGATTTGATTTGCCTACATTGTTTTGAAGAATTTTTTTGTTTATGACAGATAACTTACTTGTGCTTCCTTTGTACTGCCCTGGTTTGGTCTGGTCTAGACTGGTTATGGTAGGTTTGATTTTACAAGAGTTTGTAGAGAATTGCTCTAATTTCTTTTTTTATTATTTATTTTTGTGATTGTAGTATAATTATATCGTTTTTTTCTTTCTTCCTCCCTCTAACTCCTCATATATTCTCCTCCCTTATTTTCTTTCATTTATATTACATGCATATTTAACAGGGCTATTTTTGTTACATGCATAAATAAATAAATAAATAAATAAATAGAAATTAGGGCTATTTGATATTGGATAGCCAATTGGTATGGTCTTTCCTGGGGAAGACTTTTTCTTCTACTTAGCCTGCCTCTGGGGAGGGAAAGGATGAGGCCTTGTAGCCTTTCCCATGTATTAATCATGTTTGTTGTTGTTGTCCTTGAATAGCTCATATTTAGGCATCATGTTGATGAGACTTTATGGGTAGAGTTTCTACCCATGGCATTATGGGAAAGATAATCTTATAGCACACTCCCTGAATTTGCTGACTTTTATAATCTTTCCACTCCATCTTTTACAATATTATTGAGCCTTTGGTGTAGGAGGTCTTTCATAGATGTATCCCACTATAACAGTCTCTGTTGCAAAGAGAGGTCTTCTTGATGAGAGTCCAGGACTATACTTTGATTGCTCAAAGTGTCTTTTCTTTTAATATATATTTTTAATTTATGCATATTTTTATCTCTGTGTATATGCCAGGTATATGCTCATAAAGGCTGGAAAAAGATGTTTGATCTCCTGGAATTAGAGTTACAGACAGTTGTGAGCTGTTCAGTGTGAGTGCTAGGAGCCAAACTGAGGTACTCTGGGAGGGCAGTGTGCACTATTAACCACTGAGCCATCTCTCTGCCCCATTAATGGTTTATTACTTTTATATGTATGTTTATATGTAAGTGTATGTCTTTGTGAATTTATGTTCACCACATGTGCATAAGAGTTAGTGGAAGCTACAAGAGGATGTTAGTTCCCCTGGAAGTGGAGTTACAGTGGATTATGAGCTGTCATATGGGTTCTGGAAACAGAACCTTGGCTTCTCCAAATGTAGCAATCTTAACTATTTCTTCAGCCCCAAATTGCTATAATTTCTTCCTTAAATTATCAATCTATCTAGGTATGATACTTTGTTTTGAAAGTTTAATTATTATTGATCAAGTTTCTTTAGCAGATCAGCCTTTTCCCCTGGGCTAGTTGATGATTTTTGTCAGAACCTACCATGCAGGTTCTGACAAAAATCATACCATGTAATAACAGATCTCACATGGGAAGTTTATGAAAAGGGAGGTGAAAGAAGAAGAGATGGAAAAACATGGCCTTTTATCAGGCTGTGTAGCATGCACAAGAGGACATGTGACAGGGGTGATAATTTGTCACCTCTGGAAAGTTAATGATGACATGTCTTAATGTCACCTTATCTCTTGAAAGTTGGCTAAGAAGATGCCTGATTGCAGACATTGTCCTGGGGTCCCTTTTAGCTGTCTGGAGGTGCCTGATTGCTAACACTATCTCTTATGTGAATTTTGAAGATTCTTTTTCATTATATTCATTACATTTTGACTATCAAGCCAGGCGTGGTGGCGTACGCCTTTAATCCCAGCACTTGGGAGGCAGAGGCAGGCGGATTTCTGAGTTCGAGGCCAGCCTGGTCTACAAAGTGAGTTCCAGGACAGCCAGGGCTATACAGAGAAACCCTGTCTCAGAAAAACAAAACAAAAACAAAACAAACAAAAACAAAAACATTTTGACTATCAAATAGTGGATATAGAATCAATTATGTTATATTTCTTTATTACTCATTTCACTTCCATGGAGTCTTTTATGATCTATTCCAATAATGTGTGTGTGTGTGTGTTTCCCCCTTTTCTTTTTTCCCTGATTACCATTTGGGCTTCAAGCTTATCAGTTTCATCCCTCTTTCTAAGGAATCCTGTTTTGGCTTTGCTCTTTCCTTATTGAGTTCCTTCTTTCAATTTTGTTGATTTCTTTTATTACTTTTGGGTTTATGAGTTTTTTGTTGTTTTGTTTTGGTTTTTGTTCTTTTGTTTGTTTTTTCCTAGTTTACTAAGGTAGAAATATAAGTGATCCTCACTGATGTTCTGATAATTAGTCTTTTGGTATCTATGGGACATTAGTTCTAAGGTGCCTGTGGATACCAAGAAGGAAAGATACCCAAGTACTTTATAAACTGGGAAAGTATTTTCATATAATTAGTACATATCTTCTCATATAGTTTAGACCCATTCAGTATGACCCATATTACCTATGTTATGTATTATATAGAGTGTTACATTACCTATACTGTAACTTCTTTGTTGTTACTATACTACATATTATTGTTTACAAACTAAGGACAAGGAAAAATAAATGTAATGTTCGTTATATATGCAGGTTGTTTCTGTAGAAGTAATTTAGTCTAGACTTGGTTAATTGACTCCACAGATGCATAAAAGGCCAATGAAACATTCATTCATTATTCCTAGTATTTCTTTGAGAGATGTTTTGGTCCATCCCACAAGATTTAATTAATTGTCTTTTCATTTTTGTCTAGTGTATTTAGCAGTGTGTTGTTTAACATTCAAGTAGTTTGGGATTTCACAACCATCTCTAGCTTGGATTTCTAGTTTCATTCCACTCTGATTTGAGAGCAGCATTATATGATTTGTGCATCTATAATATTACAAATAAGGAGCATGAGTTCTGGTTCCTACATATTCTGCCACATTTGCTTTATGCCATATCTTATTTTTTAGATATCTTGGCTATAAAATGGTACTGCATTTTAAATAGGTTGTTTTCTCAAAATAAACATGATTTCTTTCCTTGTTGACTTAGTCAAGGAACATGAAACAGAGTACTGTGTATTTTCTTACAGATGTTCCAGTTGGTCAGATGGAGAATATAAAACAAATTTAAGTATTGTTTGAGGAAAATAGGATTCTCATGAAAATTATAGCTTCCCATTATAGTTATTAGCTTTTGGCAAACAATGTATTTCTGAGTCAATTTACTACATACACATAGAACAGCTTTTCAACCTTTGCTAGCTGGTTAGGTTTCTTAGGTACTTACCGAGTTAATCTGCAACATATCTACAGCTTTAATTACACAGTATTGTAATATACTTGTTCTTGACCTACTACTCAGTCTGTGATTGTCTCCTTTGTTTTTCTGTGAGACTTTGCTACATATTGAGAAGGGAAACCCTGTCTACACCAGTTTACTTAACTATCAGAACTTGAAATTAACAAATATTGAGAAAGCAAACTTGACCTTAGGCTCATAACATGCCTATTTTAATATTTATTTATTTATTTTTGTTTGTTTAAAATGTAAGTTTCACTGAAGGAAGTACATCTAATTTTTCTTTTTCATTATTGAGTTATGGTATTGAAGTCATCAAATGAAATATTTTATGGTGTATTTTTTATTGTGAACATTGTTCTACTCTCATTAATATCATATTTTATTATACGAGAGTTTTATACATTTATTTAGTGTATTTTGCTCATATTCACCCTCACTTCTCTCAACATCAGTTTTCTGCTTTAAAAAAGTTTCTTTGAGGAGGTCTGGGAGCTGCATTAGTCTATGTAGAGATGCATATTCAGAGGTCAGTTTGATAGTATTTCATTTAGGAAGTGATAGCAAATGGTTCTCTCAATTAGGGTTATCATTGCATGGTGAGGAAACACCATGACCAAAGCAAGTTGGGGAGGAAAGGGTTTATTTGGCTATATATCACAATCTATTAAAGGAGAGGAAGCCAGGATCTCAGTCTGGGAGGGCAGGAATATGGAGGCAGGAGCACTTGTGAAAGGCCATGCATGAACACTCCTTAAGTGCTTGCTTTTCAGGGCTTGCTCAACTGCTATTTAAGAGAACCCAGTGCCATAAAGGACTGTCTACTTACAGCCTGATCTTCTGAAGGCAATTTTTGTAATTTCTCACTCTTGTGTTCAGCTGGTTGGGTTTTAATTGATGCCAGAATAGTTAAGTTGACTATGAAGCTTAGCCATCATAAATGGGGAAAGGTATATGAATTGAAATACTGGCTAATTCTTCTTAGAGCATGTTTACTGATTCTGTTTCATAAATCTGTGTGCCATGATAAAAAATTTCTGCAATCTTTGCTAAAGCAAAGCAGAGCAGCTATTGCTTTTGTAGGTCTGTTGTACAGTTAAATTTAATCTAGAACAGTTGCAGAATTGGATTTATAGTTTTATAATTTAAATTGAAATAGGCATGTTTGGCTAAGGCCTGCCATTTTGAACAGTCTGAAAGCTCTTGTGACATTATACTTAAAATCGCCAACTAAT
Organism: Mus minutoides; assembly: GCA_902729485.2. NCBI lineage: Eukaryota > Metazoa > Chordata > Mammalia > Rodentia > Muridae > Mus > Mus minutoides. The sequence goes on along the minus strand of LR750146.1, from coordinate 348,973 downwards.
CATTTCATCAGTTGGTAAGGCCTTTATTTTGAAGCAAATTCTTTGAAGCAAATTCTTTGACAACTGTGAGTTTACAAAAAAGTACTAATTAATGAGATCTATACACGGCTTGCATGGCTGCTGTTCTGCTTCCCTTGAAGCCTTTCTATGCTCTACTTATCAGCTCAAAAAAGGTTGATGAGGAATAGAGCTTATTAGTAAGTTTTAATAATAGAACAAAATAATGAATTGTTAAACATACCCTCTAAAAAGTAATACATGTAGATTTCAGGTATGGTAAGGAAGATAATTTTAAGGAAATACCAGTGACAGAGCATGGATGGACTGGTAGCAAGGTATTAAAGGATTAAGTCTGTGTTATGAAAAGGTAAAGCAAGATTTATTTTCAGAGTCAGTAAAGCTATCAAGTTAACTTGAGAACAAGTAGTAACCTATTAAAATAGGTTATTCAGGAAGGTCAAGGGATTTGTTGCTAGCAGGTAATAGATTGAAAGTCTACAGGTGTGGAGTAATCTTAACTGATGTTAGGAAAGATTTTAAGTGAGGACAAGGGAGAGAAGAGTTGTTGGTGTATGAAGAAGACTGGAAAAGTGGTCTCAAAGCAACTATGAGGAGTTGGAGGAACTTAGCTGCTAATGCTTCTTTATAGATTCACAGGTTTAAGAAAATGTAATAAATTTGGGAAGTTTTTTTATCTAACTCATCTGTGATCTTTGTGTAGTCTTTGTTTCAGCTCCTGGTCTATTTAAAAACTTAATATATGTATGTTCAATACATGCTAAAGACATGAAAAAAAATCAAGTGTCTTAGAGTTCTAGAACAAGAAGCATTTCTTAGATTTGTTTAAAAATGGGTAATGCAAATGCTAGGTCAATATGTAGTTTTAAGTATTAAGTTAACTTCTTGCAGTGAAGCATTTGTTTCAAAGGGTTAATACAGGAAATAATAGTGCAAGGATTTTAAAAAAGCAGTGCATTGCAGTTTCTTGACTTTTTTCTTTAAGGAACGATTTTATTTCTATTTCTAACATGAGTATATGTCTGTGTGGTTGTATATGTGAGTGCAGTTCTGTTGGAAGCCAGAAGAGGGCATGGAATGCCTACAGTTAAGTTAGTTGTAAACTACCTAGCATGGGTGCTGGATACTGAGCTCTGCTTCCTCCTGTCCTCTGCAAAGGCATTGTTTACTTTCTTAATGGCTTTTACCAGCTGTTCTCTCTCCTAAAGACTGTTTGTTGTCTTGCCTACTATTCAGCCTCAGATAGGAATGAGATTCCTAGTTATGACCTTTTAATGTTTAGTAAACAACATGTGGCTCCTGTATACATATGATATGATGCTTGGCTAACTGGGCGAGCTCTGAATAAAGAATTATGAAAAGAAGCTGCATATGGCTATGAACAAAACTTATGTAAGGAATCTATCTGTAGAGACTGATTGGCTAATTAGAATTTTAGTACTGTGGAGAGACTGGAATGTTCTATGTTCAGAAACTAATTATCTTGGGCTAAGTTCTGGCCCTCTGGAACAGACATTCCTATCCATATATATGTATATGTATAGGTGTGTGTGTGTGTGTGTGTGTGTGTGTGTGTGTATGTGTGTATGTGTATATGTACATACACACATACATATATAATTTAAATACTTTATAGTTAAAGTATATTATTTTTATAGTTTAAATATAAAACTTAATATTTTAATATTAACACTATTTACAATAAAATAGTCATACAGTATATATATACTATGTGATAGAATATATTATATACTATATACTATATATAATATAGTATAGTACTATGTAATATATTGTATTATAATAAAATATTTAAAATATATTAATATTAATAAAATTAATTAAATTAAAAAATTAATTGTACATAAATAAAAATATCTCATATAGTTTGTTTCTACTTGAAGAGAGATTTTTAAATTACAATTTGTCATTTGTTACCTCGATTGAAATGACTAAACACTTAAATTTTATAAATGTACTGTATGTTTTATTAACTTGTATCAGCCTCTTAAGTGATTTGCTTAACTGGCTACAGTTTAGATTATTTTTGTCTTTTCAGAGCTTTCAACCATTTGTAAAATATTCAGAACTTCCTAAGCAGATACCAAAGTAAATGTATTCTTACTGACTTTATGAACTTGAAGATGATTCTTTAGAATTAAGTGCTTCCTCTGATGATTCTGTTCTTTTTATCATGTTCGTGCTACTTAAATAAATGTTCACACACAAATGTGTACATACTTTTGAATAAGAATACATTTTAATGACTTTAAACTTTCTCCCCCAAAAGATTTCTGCTCTCTTGTTTATTCTCTTAAACATTATTGAAGTATATAAAATTATATCCAAAGTATCTGAATGCTATATGAAATTGAAACTAGGAAATGCCTCCTCTTGTCCTTCCTTATGTCTATGCAACCCAAATCAGTGTAGCCTCTCCACAAGATACTCACATGGGTTAATGATTAAGAGACAGTATATGAATAAAAGCATGCGTGATTTAAAAAAAAAAAAAAAAACCTGGAAGAGATTGTGAGGTTGGCATGGTGAATAGTCTGTATATTGCTCTTCTTTAGTATGCTGTTTACATATGGCAGTTGTTTAAAATAACTACGGACTGTCTTATGTTTCCTTTTGTTATGATGAAACATGATGATAAACAAGCAATTTAGGGTCTCTGGTTACTGAGCACCCACATGGCATCAAGTTTGGGTTGAACTCATAGAGTGAGTCTTAATCATATATTGGTTGGCTGACCCCACAAGCTTTGTACCATGCGACATGCCTCCCTCGACCAGCAAGAAAGTCACACCACCACCCGGATCTTCTCAGTCAGCTTTATTCTGGAGCACCTTGATAGTAGATTCCCAGGACCCTGGACAGCAGCAGAGCCTGCTGCTTTTATACTCTCCCAGGGAGGCGGGGTGTCATAGTGGATGCAGATTGGTGCACCAAGCTATACCTCATTAGTATGCGGCCCGTTCATTGGTGCCACAAACTGTGCCTCATTAGCATATTTTCCCTTCGGGAGGGGCTACTGCCTAAGGAGGACCTGAAGGGAGCTACGCATGCACGCTAGGCTCTCCTCCCCGGCAGCCTGCCGGTCCCGTGCCATCTTGTAATGGGGCGGAGCCGGTGGCTCCCGGAGCTGAGGCCTTCCTGGAGCCGGAGGCCTTCCTGGAGCCGGACGGCCTTCCCGGAGCTTGGGCAGCTTTGCTGGTCAGAGCTCGGGCGGCGTTTCGCCGGTCAGAGCTGGGGCGGCGTTTTCGCCGCTTTCAGAGCTGGGGTGGGACTTTCGCCACTTTCAGAGCTGCCAGCTTCCTACATCTCCCCCTTCTTTATTGATTAAATATGAAGTCCTACAAATCTGGTCAGCGAACAACCCAGTCTGAGGGAGCAGCCTGTGACAAGTGACTGATAGGAAATTGGGCTAGCATCAGACACGACCACCAGTCTGTCTCTTCAGAGATCTGGAGTAGGAGGAGATGCCACCAGCACGTTGCTGGCGGACTTGGCTGTAACAGAGGTCAAATTGTTTGTGCAATCGTGAGACATTGTAATGAATTTCCGACCTAGCCGTTGATAGGCGTACTTTAGCACACCTGTGTCCCTGCCTATTGTGACACTCTGTCAGCAAAATTGAGTTTTCTTACTCCGTCATCCTTTGAGGTGGTATAGTAGGAGTCATTAGGTCTGTCCTTAAACTGGGGAAGTATTGGCAAACCAGTCTGCTAGGAAATCATTACAAACTCTTAAGAGAGACCAACCAGAACTCAGGGCCATCAGGGCTTGAATAATGGCAGCCTTCTGCTGAGCCTGAGTGCGTCTCATAACAACCAGAGGCAAAGTACACAACCCGCAAACACCAGGACACCCCAGCCCATTCTTTAGAAAAGGAAAAGGCACTGGACAGCCAAGAGGTAAAATCTCCCAAGGTGACAGGGTTGACTCTGGTGCCGTTCAGGATGGAAATCTGGATAAGGAGCTTCCGGAACAGTCATTCTGCCTCCGCAGTCCAATTCCTTTGAAGATACTCCGACAACTCCCTGCTATAATTAAAGTTTTCAGACATATCAGCAGTTAGTGGGGTAATACACAAATTCTTAAAATGGGAAACACAGGAAAATTGAATCAACAGAAATAGTTCTTCCTTTTTTTTTTTTTTTTTTGCCAATAAAAATGCCAGATGACAAATGGGTATTAACCTCTTCTTGAACCATCAGAGCAGTGGATGCTCGATCCACAATATTACTAATTGTTTCTGCTGCTTGTACTTGATTTGCCATGGCTACAGTCGTGGTAACCGCAGCAGTTGCTGAGATAGTAATGGCAGTAATGATAGCAGCAGTAACACCAAAATCTCTTTTATGTCTAGGCGTGCAAAAGGAGTAAGGGAAGTTGGGCAAAACAGCCGAATTACTATGTACTGGCATAGGGACTGGCCAAGTGTGGGTGACACCCCATAATTTTAACATATTACCCATTTGTAAATTCATCAGGAGTATCAATAGATGTAGGTGTTTCTTCATTATCCTTTTTCTCTGCTGCGTCTTCCAAGGGAGGGGGCACTCTTTGTATCAGTCTTTCAGGTATCCAAATTGGTTCTTTGTCCCTAGGAAAAACACAAACCGTTCCCCTGGACTGTGAAATGACCGGGTCTGGACCTAGCCATGACCCAAATTAAACAGAAATAGTAATGGAAAGGTTTTAATTCATAATTTGGCATCTTCAGGTAACATCGAACCCAATTAATGTCACCTAATAATCTTTGGAAATAATTTAAAGTCCTCAAATTATCCTTCCTAAACTCTACCTTTTATGGCACTGTTTTGTTCCTACTTTGGCTCCTAAATAATCTCAAAAAGCTATAGATATCAATCTTATCATCCTATCCAGGTGAACAGTCCACCTAGGTTGAGGAGGTGCTGCTTTACTTGTGGGATGCCCATATTTGTAATAACCCACAGGACTCCATCCTGATACCAAAGAAACCATCTTATGCATCCCACATGGGCTCTTTTTATAGGAAAACAAAAGCTACCCTTCAAAGATACATTAAAAAAAAAAACAAAAAACATTCCTTTTCCATGACTGTAGATGGCAATTGCAAAGATTTATTGGTTCCAAAAATCCTAAGAAAAACCATAGCATCCACTCTAGTTTCACACCTGCTTTCAATGTGCCCTGATTCCAGGCAAAATCTAGGTCTCTGCCAAGTTTATCCCAGCAGGGAACAGTAAGACTCCCCTATACCGCAAACCAAGGGGCCATGGTATCACACTCCTTCAAAAACCTTTCAAGGGTGGATTGTTTGATTTTTAAAATTTTTGATACAAGCAGCTCCTGAAGATCCAAAAAAATTGGGTGCGAATGAGAAGCACCCATGATTACTTACTCCTTTTCTAACTGCACTCCTTTTCTTTATTGTCTCTTACCCGAGAACTTTCTCTTGCCCATTTGCCTGGGAACTTTATCCTTGAGAGAGGGGTAAATCCCCTTTTCTTGTTCCCCCTTAATTTTAAGAGTAGGTTCTAGCCTCCCTTTCAACAATATAGGGAAGCATAACCTCCTTAAAATATTCTGGGAAGTTTACCAGTACCGCCACTCCATAGCTGATGAGTTCTGATCCCACGAAGATAATCTTCAGTTCCTGAAAAGTTCAGTTCCCACGAAGATCTTCTTTGGTTCCTGAAGAGTTCGGATCCCACGAAGATTTTCTTCAGTTCCTGAAGAGTTCATATCCCACGAAGATCTTCTTCAATTCCTGAAGAGTTCAGATCATCTTCGGTTCCTGGGTTCTCGGCACCACTTGCGACAAGCCTCCTTAGACCAGCAAGAATGTCACGCCAGCACCGGGATCTTCTCAGTCAGCTTTATTCTGGAGCACCTTGATAGTAGATTCCCAGGACCCTGGACAGCAGCAGAGCTGCTGCTTTTATACTCTCCCGGGGCAGGGGGGGGTGTCGTAGTGGATGCGGATTGGTGCACCAAGCTATACCTCATTAGTATGTGGCCTGTTCATTGGTGCCACAAACTGCGCCTCATTAGCATATTTCCCTTCGGGAGGGGCTACTGCCTAAGGAGGACCTGAAGGGAGCTGCGCATGCGTGCTAGGCTCTCCTCCCCGGCAGCCTGCCAGTCCCACGCCATCTTGTAATGGGGCGTAGCCGGAAGCTCCCAGAGCCGGAGGCCTTCCCGGAGCTCGGGCAACTTTGCCCGTCAGAGCTGGGGCGGCATTTCTTTTAAAATAAAGAGATAGGTAAAGAATACTGGAAATAGTGAAGTTAAAGTACAAGGATCTCATCTTTGTCCCTTATTCTATTTAGTTAATAGAATACATTATTTTTTTCTTTTAAAATAAGGAGATAGGTAAAGAATACTGGAAATAGTGAAGTTAAAGTACAAGGATCTCATCTTTGTCCCTTATTCTATGACTTACTTAACATTTTAAAATCGATATTTCATTTAACTGGTGTCTTTTGGTTGTCATCTGTAAAATTATGAGTCAAAACAGTCAGCCTGTTGCATCTCTATAGCTTTACGAGACACCAGTATTCTATGGGAAGAGCATAGGTTTGGAGCCAGGCAAATTAGTGTTCAATCACTTTTCAGTTATTTACATTTTAAGTGTAACATTTTAAAATTGCTATCATCGAGGAAGAAAAAAGGGACTAGATGTGGCCTGGTGTGGATGTAGAAAAATACTTATGCACTCTGAGTGTCGATGAGACCTAGTACAGCCTTTGTGTAATCTAGGACTTGGAAGGAAGAGGAAAGGTGATGGTGATTGTGAAGACAGCCTGTGTTATATTGCCACAGCTGGAAAAGAACCTTAATGACTATTCCCTTAGCTGTCTGATGATTAGCAATATCTGGCACTATAAAAGCTACCAAGCAGGAGGGACCTTCTGGCTTAGTTTTTACTTGATTTGTGTGATTTCTACTTCCAAACTGTGTGGTACCTTTATTTCAATGGTAGCGTCTAACCTTGTAGTTCTGGTAAAAAACCAACATTAGTGACAATGACCTGTATTGTTTGGGGAGCCTTTGAGGTGTTGTTGGTCTAGAACTCAGAGTGGTATTCTATACCTGTTACTAGGATTTTTATTTAATAACCCATGGTCATTGGGGGGAGACAGAATTCTACTTGTGATAGATGCCTTTATTCTGTTATTATTTTAACTATATCTTTTTTTTTTCAAATTTTTTATTAGATATTTTCTTAATTTACATTTCAAATGCTATCCCGAAAGTTCCCTACCCCCTCCCACCTCCTGTTCCCCTGCCCACCCACTCCCACTTCTTGGCCCTGGCGTTCCCCTGTATTGGGGCATATAAAGATTGCAATACCAAGGGGCCTCTCCTCCCAGTGATGGCCGACTATGCCATCTTCTGCTACATATGGAGCTAGAGGCACGAGTTCTGGGGGTTCTGGTTAGTTCATATTGTTGTTCCTCTTCTAGGGTTGCAGACCCCTTCAGCTCCTAGGGTTCTATCTCTAGCTTCTCCAATGTGGGCCCCGTGCTCCATCTTATAGATGACTGTGAGCATCCACTTCTGTACGAGACAGCTATATCAGGGTCCCTTCAGTAAACACTTCCTGTCCTATGCAGTAGTGTCTGAGTTTAATGACTGATTATGGGATGCCCCCCCCCCTGCCTCCGGTGGGTTAGTCTCTGTATGGTCCATCCTTTCTTCTTAGCTCTAAACTTTGTCTCTGTAACTCCTTTCATGGGTATTTTGTTTCCTATTCAAAGGAGGAATGAAGTATCCATGCGCTGGTCTTCCTTCTTGATTTTCTGTGTTTTGCAAATTGTATCTTGGGTATTCTAAGTTTCTGGGCTAATATCCATTTATCAGTGAGCACATATCCAATGACTTCTTTTGTGATTGGGTTACCTCACTAAGGATTATGTCCCCAAGATACATCCATTTGCCTAAGAATTTCATAAATTCATTTTTTTTAAATAGCAGAATAGTACTCCATTGTGTAAATGTGCCACATTTTCTGTATCCATTCCTCTGTTGAGGGACATCTGGGTTCTTTCCAGCTTCTGGCTATTATGAATAAGGCTGATATGAACATAGTGGAGCATGTGTCCTTTTTACAAGTTGGAACATCTTCTGGGTATATGCCCAGGAGAGGTATTGCTGGATCCTCTGGTAGTACTATGTACAGATTTCTGAGAAAACGCCAGACTGACTTCCAGAGTGGTTGTCCAAGCTTGCAATCCTACCAGCAACGGGGGAATGTTCCTCTTACTCCACATTCTCGCCAGCATCTGCTGTCACCTGAATTTTTGATCTTAGCCATCTGACTGGTGTGAGGTGGAATCTCAGTGTTGTTTTGATTTACATTTCCCAGATGATTAAGGATGTTGAACATTTTTTCAGATGTTTTTCAGCAATTCAGAATTCCTCAGTTTAGAATTCTTTGTTTAGCTCTGTACCCCATTTTTTAATGGGGTTATTCGTTTTTCTGGAGTCCAGCTTCTTTAGCTGTTAGTAGATGTTGGATATTAGTCCCCTGTCAGATTTAGGATTGGTAAAAATCCTTTCCCAATCTGTTGCTGGCCTTTTTGTCTTGCTGACTGTGTCTTTTGCCTTACAGAAGCTTTGTAATTTTATAAAGTCCCATTTGTCAATTCTTGATCTTACAGCACAGGCCATTTCTGTTCTGTTTAGGAATTTTTCCCCTGTGCCCATATCTTCAAGGGTTTTTCCCACTTTCTCCTCTATAGATTTCAGTGTCTCTGGTTTTATTATCCACTTAGACTTAAGCTTTGTACAAGGACATAAGAATGGATCAATTCGCATTCTTCTACATGATAATAGCCAGTTGTGCCACCACCATTTGTTGAAAATGCTGTCCTTTTTCGACTGGATGGTTTTAACTCCCTTGTCAAAGATCAAATGACCATAGGTGTGTGGATTCATTTCTGGATCTTCAATTCTATTCCATTGATCTATCTGTCTATTGCTCTACCAGTACCATGCAGTTTTTATCACAATTGTTCTGTAGTACAGCTTAATGTCAGGCAGGGTGATTCCACCAGAGTTTCTTTTATTGTTGAGAATAGTTTTTGCTATCCTTGGTTTTTTATTATTCCAGATGAATTTGCAAATTGTCCTTTCTATCTCAGTGAAGAATTGAGTTAGAATTTTGATGGGGATGGTGTTGAATCTGTAGATTGCTTTCGTCAGGATAGCCATTTTGACTATATTAATCCTGCCAATCCATGAGCATGGGAGATCTTTCCATCTTCTGAGATCTTCAATTTCTTTCTTCAGAGACTTCAAGTTCTTGTCATAGAGATCTTTCACTTCCTTAGTTAGAGTCACACCAAGGTATTTTATAGTATTTGTGACTATTGTGAAGGGTGTTGTTTCCCTAATTTCTGTCTCGGCCCTCTTATCTTTTGTGTAGAGAAAGGCCATTGATTTGTTTGAGTTAATTTTATATCCAACTACTGCACTGAAGCTGTTTATCAGGTTTAGGAGTTCTCTGGTGGAATTTTTGGGGTCCCGAATATATACTATCATATCATCTGCAAACAGTAATATTTTAACTTCTTCCTTTCCAATTTGTATCCCCTTGATCTCCTTTTGTTGTCGAATTGCTCTGGCTAGGACTTCAAGTACTATATTGATTAGGTAGGGAGAAAGCGGTCAGCCTTGTCCAGTCCCTGATTTTAATGGGATTGCTTCCAGCTTCTCTCCATTCAGTTTGATCTTGCTTTTATTATGTTTAGGTATGGGCCTTGAATTCCTGATCTTTCCAAGACCTTTATCATGAAAGGGTGTTGGATTTTGTCAAATGCTTTCTCAGCATCTAAAGAGATGATCATGTGGTTTTTGTCTTTGAGTTTGTTTATATAGTGGATTACGTTGATGGATTTCTGTATATTAAACCATCCCTTTATTACTGGGATGAAGCCTACTTGGTCATGATGGATGATCGTTTTGATGTGTTCTTGGATGCAGTGTGCGAGGATTTTATTGTGTATTTTCGCATCAATATTCATGAGGGAAATTGGTCTGAAGTTTTCTTTCTTTGTTGGATCTTTGTGTGGTTTAGGTATCAGAGTAAAGGTGGCTTCATAGAATGATTTGGGTAGAGTACCTTCTGTCTCTATTTTGTGGAATAGTTTGAGGAGATGTGGCATTAGGTCTTCTTGAAGGTCTGATAGATCTATGCACTAAACCCATCTGGTCCTTGGCTTTTTTTGGTTGGGAGACTATTGATGACTGCTTCTATTTCTTTAGTGGAAATGGGACTGTTTAGATCGTTAATCTGATCCTGGCTTAACTTTGGTACCTGGTATCTGTCTAGGAAATTGTCCATTTCATTCAGGTTTTCTAGCTTTGTTGAGTATAGCCTTTTGTAGTAGGATCCAATGATGTTTTCGATATCCTTAGGTTCTGTTGTTATGTCTCCTTTTTCATTTCTGATTTTGTTAATTAAGATACTGTCCCTGTGCCCTCTAGTGAGTCTGGCTAAGGGTTTATCTATATTGTTGATTTTCTCAAAGAACCAGCTCCTGGTTTGGTTAATTCTTTGAATAGTTCTTTCTGTTTCTACTTGGTTGTTTTCTGCCCTGAGTTTGATTATTTCCTGCTGTCTACTCCTCTTGGGTGAATTTGCTTCCTTTCGTTCTAGAGCTTCTAGGTGTGCTGTCAAGTTACTAGTGTATGCTCTCTCTAGTTTCTTTTTGGAGGCACTCAGGGCAATGAGTTTTCCTCTTAGGACTGCCTTCATTGTGTCCCATAAGTTTGGGTATGTTGTGTCTTCATTCTCATTAAACTCTAGAAAGTCTTTAATTTCTTTCTTTATTTCATCCTTGACTAAGGAATCATTTAGTAGAGTGTTGTTCAGTTTCCATGAGAATGTTGGCTTTCTATTATTTATGTTGTTATTGAAGATCAGCCTTAGTCCATGGTAGTCAGACAGGATGCATGGGATAATATCAATATTTTTGTATCTGTGGAGGCCTGTTTTGTGACCACTTATATGGTCAATTTTATAAGAGGTACCATGTGGCGCTGAGAAGAAGGTATATCCTTTTGTTTTAGGATAAAATGTTCTGTAGTTATCTGTTAAATCCATTTGTTTCATGACTTCTGTTAGTGTCCATGTGTCTCTGTTTAGTTTCTGTTTCCAGGATCTGTCCATTGGTGAGAGTGGGGTGTTGAAGTCTCCTACAATTATTATGTGAGGTGCAATGTAAGCTTTGAGCTTTACTACAGTTTCTTTAATGAATGTGGCTGCCCTTGTATTTGGAGCATAGATATTCAGAATTGAAAGTTCATCTTGGTTGATTTTACCTTTTATGAGTATGAAGTGCCCCTCCTTGTCTTTTTTATAACTTTGGGTTGAAAGTCAATTTTATCCGATATTAGAATGGCTACTCCAGCTTTTTTCTTTGGACCATTTGCTTGGAAAATTGTTTTCCAGCCTTTCCCCCTTAGGTAGCGTCTGTATTTTTCCCTAAGGTGCGTTTCCTGTAAGCAGCAAAACATTGGGTCTTGTTTGTGTAGCCAGTCTATTAGTCTGTCTTTTTATTGGGGTATTGAGTCCATTGATGTTAAGAGAAATTAAAGAAAAGTAGTTGTTGCTTACTGTAATTTTTGTTGTTAAGGTTGGGATTCTGTTCTTGTGGCTGTCTTCTTTTAGGACTGTTGAAGGATTACTTTTTAGTTTTTTCTAGGGTGTAGTTTCCGTCCTTGTTTTGGTGGTTTCCCTTTAATATCCTTTGAAGGGCTGGATTCATGGAAAGATATTGTGTGAATTTGGTTTTATCATTGAATACTTTGATTTCTCCATCTATGTTAATTGAGAGTTTTGCTGGATATAGTAACCTGGGTTGGCATTTGTGTTTTCTTAGGGTCTGAATAACATCTGTCCAGGATCTTCTGGCTTTCATAATCTCAGGTGAGAAGTCTGGTGTAATTCTGATAGGCCTGCCTTTATATGTTACTTGACCTTTTTCCCTTACTGCTTTTAATATTCTATCTTTATTTAGTGCATTTGTTGTTTTGATAATTATGTGTTGGGTGGAATTTCTTTTCTGATCCAGTGTATTTGGAGTTCTGTAGGCTTCTTGTATGTTCATGGGCATCTGTTTCTTTAGTTTTGGGAATTTTTCTTCTATTATTTTGTTGAAGATATTTGCTGGCCCTTTAAGTTGAAAATCTTCTTTTTCATCTACTCCTATTATTTGTAGGTTTGGTCTTCACATTGTATCCTGAATTTCCTGGGTGTTTTGAGTTAGGATCTTTTTGCATTTTGCATTTTATTTGATTTTTGTGCCCATGTTCTCTATGGAATCTACTGCACCTGAGATTCTGTCTTCCATCTCTTGTGTTCTGTTGCTGAAGCTCACATCTATGGTTCCTGATTTCTTTCCTAGTGTTTCTATCTCCAAAGTTGTCTCACTTTGGGTTTTTTTTATTGTTTCTATTTCCCTTTTTAGGTCCTGGATGGTTTTGTTCAATTCCATTACCTGTTTGTTTGTGTTTTCCTGTAGTTCTTTAAAGGATTTTTGTGTTTCCTCTTTAAGGACTTTTACCTCTTTAGCATTGTTCTCCTGCATTTCTTTAAGTGAGTTATTCATGTCCTTCTTAATGTCCTCTACCAGCACCATGAGATATGATTTTAAATCCAAGTCTTGCTTTTCGGGTGTGTTTGGGGTATCCAGGACTGGCTGAAGTGGGAGTGCTGGGTTCTGATGAAGATGTGTCGTCTTGGTTTCTGTTATTAAGATTCTTACGTTTGCCTTTCGCCACCTGGTAATTTCTGGAGTTGGTTGTTATAGTTGTCTCTGGTTGCAGCTTGTTCCTCCTGTGATTCTGTTGGCCTCTGCAGCAGACCCGGGAGCCCAGCTCTCTCCTGAATCTCAGTGGTCAGAGTAGTCTCAACAGGTGAGCTCTCCTTTTGCAGGGAAGGTGCATGGAGTTTTGGTGTTCAGACTTGCCTCTTAGGTAAAGTTGAAGACCCTATATAGGGCCTGTTGTATAAGATGTGTTGCCTCTGCGGTCTGCACACTCACCTGCACAGACTGGTCTCTCTGGTAGCCTTTTTAGTCTGTGAGCTGACCTGAACAGACTGGTCACTGAGTGACCTGGGACCCAATATGGCTCTCTCACAAGTTCTGGCAGAGAAAGCCCTCCCAGAAGGAGAACTGTCCTCAGGTGGGGAGGGTGCTGGGATGTCTAGAGCCTAGAGCTGGTTGTGTCCCAAAAGGTGCCCTGTTCAGCCATTTGCTCACTCACCCTTTGCAGTCCATGAGCTGACCTGCACAGACTGGGTCTGAGCGACCCTTTGCAGTCTGTGAGCTGACCTGCTCACACTGGGTCTCTTAATTATATCTTTAATTAGCCTAGAAATAATAGGTTTACATGTGATTTCTTCATAACTTACTAGTTTTAGCTATTACCCTTCCCTTCTTACCATCTCTGTCCTTCATCCTGTCAATCTCTTGTTTAAATCCTACTGCCTTTAGATCCCTAGTATTTCTTCCTTCTGCTTTTATACTGTATATGTTCTGTCCCACCCCAAACCCTGTTACAGACTTTTTTTTCCCTTACCAGTGACCCTTTTCTAACTTTCTGATCTCTATTGATATTCTAACTTAAATAACCACTCTGAAAATTCATGTGGATTATCCATGTCTGAAAGAACATGTAGCATTTGTCTTTCTGGTTGGGTTACCTTACTCAGGATAATATCTTCTAGTTTTGTCCATTTTGCAGAAATTTTAGTTTTCTTTATAGCTGAATAAAATTCTCTATTTCTATTTAGCCCAGTGATATTATCTATTCATTAGTTGATCAATAGTTAAGCTCATTTAATTCTTAAGTTGTTGTGACTAGGGAAGGAAGGAGCATGTGTGTGCAAGTATCTCTGTATTAGAACAGACTTTTTGAGTATATGGCTGGGAATGGTATACCATAATTCGTTCTATTTTTAGTTTTTGGAGAAAAATCCATACAGATTTCCATAATGTCTATAGTAGTTCTCATCCCCACTTATAATGCATAAGTAGTCTCTTCTCTGAATTCACATCAGACCAACATCTTGTTACTCCCCCCTACCACCTTGATGGTAACTATTTTAAATGGAATGAGATTAATCTACATTTCTCTGATGGATAGCTAAAGATGTTCAACGCTTTGAAGTGTTTCTTGGCTATTTATATTTCTTCATTTGAAAACTGAAGATTTCCATATATTTCCATAGCCAATTGTTGTTTTTTTAGTCCTTTGTATATTCAAAACATAAATTCTCTGTCCAGTGTATAGCTAGCAAAAATTTTCTGTATTTATGTAGGTTTCTTCTTCTTCAATTAAATTTTCCTTTGCTGTACAAAATCTTGTAGTTTCATAAGGACTCATTTGTCCTCTATTGATCATATTTCTTGAATGACCTGAATCCTGTTCAAATTCTTTACTATTGACCTATATTCTCTAATTTTTACAATAGCTGTATTGGTTTCTGGTCTTAGGTTAAGAACTTTGATTCCGTTTAGAATTTATATACTTATTTTGGGAGGATAAGAGATGATAATCAAGTTTCATTCTTCTGCTGGTAGATATATTTTTTAATTTATTTTTTTATACTCCAGATTTTATCTCTATCTTCCTGTCTACCCTCCAACTGTTCCACATCCCATACCGTCTCCCCACCCTGTCTCCATGAGTATCCGTGCCCCCCCCCCCCCACACACACACCTCTAAACTGCCTGGGGCCTCTAGTCTCTTGAGGGTTAGGTGCATCCTCTCTGATTGAACACAGACCAGGCAGTCCTCTGCTGTATATGTGTTGCTTTTCTAGCAGCATTGTTTGAGATGTTTTATTTGCATCAATGTGTACTTTTGAAATCATTGTCAAAAATCAGTTTGTTTAGGGGCATGTTTCCCTTGTCTGTCCACCACTTACGGAATAAGGGAAAGCTGGCCCTGAGAGCATAAGAGTGGCCCTGTCCCTTGCTTGCTGTAGCATACCAGAAAGTGGTCTTGTACTCACCTGGTCAGCACATTAGAGCTGGCCTTGATGGTGGGGCTGTGGATTAGCCAGCCTCAAGGGCATGAGAGCCAGTGAGCTTGCTCTGCCGCTTGTTGCCAGTGCCATTGGGTGAGACAGCTGGAGCAGGGCAGGAGAGCTTGTCATGAGGGTTCCAGAAAGCTAGTGCACTGACCAGCTCAGATAACTCTAAGGCTTTGGCGTATCCCCACATCTACCCCATTGATGAACTGTTGGAGTACATGAAGGAGCCAGTCCTACAGATCCAAAACTACAGGATCTCCAAATGACAAAAAGCAACAAGATAGCCTAGAAGAGAACCAGTGAGGCTCTATTATTGATGGTGTAACAGAAGTACCACACCAGATTCACTGTAATGAGCATCTGCAAGCAAAGAAGTAAGGACAAAAGGGTATTCCGTGTTTCCACAGTGACCCAACTACAGCTTCTACAATGAGATTTTTTTTTCCCTGTTTGGGGAGAGGTTACAAGGCTGGAGGGCAGGTGTGAAGGGAGAGGGAGGTAAATAGGATTGGGGTGCATGATGTAAAATTCACAAAGAACTAAGAAAAAGTTAAAAGAATCAGTTGTAGTTGGGTGGGAGAACTTTTATATATTGTGGTAATATTTTTCATAATTGGTGTGTTCTCTTCAGTTCTCATCTCCATCCTCTTCTCCTCCTGCTGTTGTCCTCCTCTTTTCCCCCAATTTTCTTCTTTCCTGCTCTGTTACCACCATCACCAACCCAACTATTTCTACCTCTCTACCTCCTCTTCTGTTTCCTTTTTTTTGAGACAGTCAGCAGGACTATGATGTGTAAAGCAGGTTAGTCCATTATCTCTAGTGATTCTCCTTCAATTTGTCTGTTTTTACCACACTCTGTTTCTGTGATCCTTCTGCTCTCTGGCTGGAGCTCCCAAGTCTGCACCATGATTCCCAGCTCTTGTTTGTTACCTGTATTGAAGAATTTTAAAGTGTACCTTCATTCATAATTTTATATGATGGCTTATCTTTTATAGCTCTATTTCTTTCTTAATATGTCAAGTGGTTTACTCAATCTTCATTTTCTTATTTTACATTGCTGTTTTATAGCTTTAGAGAAAACTCTCTCTTTTTGTAGTTGAAGAATTTATCTTCTTCTGCCAAGTATTTACCTCCATCAGCTTTATGTGGTATTCTTGATAAGTTCTTAAATGAAAAGTAGGTTTTCATTGTTTCTACAGAGTATAGGGTATTCAACAAAATCAACAATGACAATAGGAGTGTGAAAGGTGAGAACTGAAGAATAGGACATAGTCACCAATAATAAAAACTATTACTTTAGTGTATTGACATTTTTCCGTGCAACTGCCACTAACTGATTTTGACAGAGATTGCAAAAGTACACCTTGGAGAAAAGAGATCATCTCAAACAAATGCTGTTCATGACATCAAGATAGGTTACTAATTGTGCATCCAAATTGATTTGGATCAGGAATAGGTAACTAAAAGGGAGATAAATCACCTAGTACATCTCTGAAGGCAACACTATGTCACAGTGGGTAGTCTTGAGTTATTTATAGGTTTTTGTAGACATCTGTGTTCTTTGGTGAGAACTAGTATCTGGCAGGTGATGGTGACACAGTTACAGTGAGAACTTGCTTATGGCCATTTGCATTTCAAGAAGTGATAGCAGAATATGAGCCTGACATTGATGACATTAAGTTTCTGTGATATGGTATACTACTACATGGATATTTTTGATTTGTGGTATTTTGAAAAGTAGTCTTATATAAATATTAAGCTGGTTTCCATTTCCGATTTAGATTGACAGATGATTATGGGTTTATTTATGAAATATTTCTAAAATTATTTAAATATTTCATATACTTTTTCAAAATCTTATTTTAATACTAATTCCCCCAACTTTAAATATAATTTCTTCCTGATTTTCTCAAAGATTGATCAATAAATTAAATTTCTTTGTTTGTAGCTAAATTATTCAAGTTTGTGGGATACTATATGAATCTTAAGACTGTAATAAGGTGGCAATGTCTCGGGAACCTACTCCACCTCTGCCTGGAGATATGTCTACTAGTCCTGTTGCAGAAAGCTGGTGTTACACACAGGTACATACCATTTAAAATGCATTTGCTGCTTGTCACATACATTTTCTAACGATGACAAGTATTACTGTAAAATTGTAAAGCAGTATGGCTTCATCACCCTCGTTAGAATGAATATTTGATTTGTGACAAGTTTAAGTCATGAGTATAAAAATTGTTTTCTCATCTCGTAGGTTAAAGTAGTGAAATTTTCCTACATGTGGACTATTAATAACTTCAGTTTTTGTAGAGAAGAAATGGGTGAAGTATTAAAAAGTTCAACATTTTCTTCTGGCCCAAGTGATAAAATGAAATGGTAAACATTATATTTTTTTTGTTAACTTTGTGTTATTGTTATTGTTGACCCTATGGTTATTAGTATAATTTTATATTAAATTAGTAATTAATTCCTAGTACAGTGGAGAAATGTAAAAAACTATGGGGTTATTTCAGAAGTGCTGTTGTGATATTAATTTGTAGGTAATTTCAGTATTGTCTGCCTTTTTCTTTTGTTTATACCAAAAACTAAATTACTATAAATGACCTATTGCTTTATTTTAGGTGCCTGAGGGTAAACCCAAAGGGATTAGATGATGAAAGTAAAGACTATTTGTCCTTATATTTGCTCCTAGTCAGCTGCCCAAAAAGTGAGGTTCGAGCTAAATTCAAATTTTCTCTTCTCAATGATAAAAGGGAAGAAACAAAAGCAATGGGTAAGTGACTGGCAAACTGGATGAAAACTTCTCTTCATACTTTACCTAGAAAAGTCTGAGATTATTGTCCTCTCTTACGTCTTAGTCCAAAGCACTAATTTTTGGCCATTATTTAATTTCACATTTTACATTCTAGCTTAGTTGTTTCATATGTTTTAGCTCCAAAGACATATGTAAGTAGTTAACAATATTACAAAAATTTAACTGCTTCATGACCTAAAATGATGTTGCACTTGTCACTTGGTTGCTGCTAAGACAGGGTTCCTGGTATATGTCATCAGGAAAATGTCTCCTCTCCCTTGCCTTTTTGCTGGACATTGCAAGAAAATGGAATGGCCTCATATTTTTTCACTAGATTTTTTTTTTTAACAATTAATGAGCCGGGTGTGGTGGCACACGCCTTTAATCCCAGCAGGCGGATTTCTGAGTTCAAGGCCAGCCTGGTCTACAAAGTGAATTCCAGGATAGCCAGGGCTATACAGAGAAACCCTGTCTTAAAAAACAGAACAAAACAAAAAAAATTAATGAAAAGGAAATTTTCTCTTAGTCCGGACCTTTTAATTTCAGTGAAAATTCTTTACTTCAGAGCTACACAAGAGAAGAATGTTCCAGAATATTTACAATATCTTTAATAAGGTAGTAGCCTATGAACTGCCACAATGAATTGTAAATACTCTTCTAGAAATGAATCAAAGAACCGAGTAACTTCATTACACATACAATTATTAAGTTTTACATTTCATATGATGTATCATTTAAAATGGAATATTTCAGTTAAGGTTCTATGCTGATTTTATAGATAATGATTAAATACATTGTTAAGAAATGTGTATTTCGGGCTGGTGAGATGGCTCAGCGGGTAAGAGCACCCGACTGCTCTTCCAAAGGTCCTAAGTTCAAATCCCAGCAACCACATGGTGGCTCACAACCATCTGTAACGAGATCTGACTCCCTCTTCTGGAGAGTCTGAAGACAGCTACAGAGTACTTACATATAATAATAAATTAAAAAAAAAAAAAAAAGAAATGTGTATTTCACCGCATACAATTCAGTATTCCCTAAAATGTTTGAAACATTCTAGATATTTATTAAAATCTTTTACAAATTATACAGAAAGCATTGGGGGGGGGGGCTTTTATGTATGGACGTTTATTTCATGAGATTATATTTATAAAATCCTGGGAATGGGAAGAGGCTTTTTTACATTTTCACCAACTTGAGGTTTTCTATAATTCAGCAAACTTAAACCAATAGTGTGTTTTTGCCAGCAGTGCTTAAAGGATTTCTTAATGAATTAGAACATTTGGTTTTAAGGGGAGAAACAAGAAATGAGATATTTTTAACAATGTTTTGATGTTAGATGATGACTCTATGCCAATAGCAGTATGATTTGAATTTATTATTTACAGGCAACAGTGAGTGTGTGTGTGTGTGTGTGTGTGTGTGTGTGTGTGTGTGTGTGTGTGTGTGAAATGATAATGTGTGCATATGTATCTGTGTGTCCTTTCCCTCTAGGGGATTTGATGGCTTTTCTTAAGAGATTCAGAAGCCTTAATTTAAGTTCTGTGGCTGTGGCCAAACTTTAAGGAACAGTGAAATGGTTTAATTCTCCTTGACATATTTCTTCAGATACCATTTTTATACTTGTAGCTCATACATCATAGTGAATATTGTAGCTGTATTCTCTACATCTATATTTCTTTACCATTAAGAAAAAAAATTATCTTTGATTCTTATTTGATTTAAACCTGTTTTCCACCAGAAAGCCAAAGAGCATATCGATTTGTTCAGGGGAAGGACTGGGGATTTAAAAAATTCATTAGAAGGGATTTTTTGCTTGATGAAGCTAATGGTCTCCTTCCAGATGACAAGCTTACATTATTCTGTGAGGTAGGTATGTTTTTATTAACACATAACTCCATGGTTTATTTATTGATGTGGAAAAAAGTGTGAACTAGGTTAATACAGAGTATAATTTTAAAATGAAAGTGATTGATTTATTTTTTCAAGGTTTCTTTTGTAAATTCGTTTTTAGAAAAAGCTGACTAAAATAATATTAAAAATCATCATGGTGGGTTTTTTTTGCCATCTCTCTAGTTGTTTGCATAGTTATATTACCACATACTAAATATATATCATTGTGTTTGTTTAATGTCTTCTTTATTTTGAATAATGCTGACATAGCCAATATTATAGATTAACCTGATACAGCTTTATTATGCACAGTTTATAGTTTGAATGAAAATCATGTGGAAAACATTGGGACATCTTCAAGCTATTGGATTAACATGATCAAATCTGTGTTAATATTCTAAAAAACAAATCTGAGATTTTAATGATGATGTGCATATATAATTTGGCATAAGAATATATGCTTAATTTATATACATAATACATCATATTTTGAAAATTGTGAGTATTTCCTCTGCCAGGAATTTACTCTTATGACTTGTGTTGAATTTAGGTTTGGTTTAAGTCATTTTTATCTATGGATAGTTTTATATAAAATCATGAAATTCAACTTTTGGAGTAAACCCAAGAGTTGCATTGTTTCTAGTAAAATTTTATTGATAAAGTAGCAGATGAATTTCTTAAAATATCAATATACTTCAGCAAGTTAATGTGAACAGATGAATATAGTATCTTCCTTATCTACTGAATTAGCTAAGTCTCTGTAGTCAATGTATAAAAACTTTCAAAATTACAAACTCTGTATCATTGTATTATATCATTCTAAAGTATGTATAGTAATTAAAATATGACCACAGAGAAATACATACATAAATTAACTGCATAATTAATTTGTTATAAAACAGATTATTGGGTTGTTTTCTCATCATTTCAAGGGGTTAGAAATTGAAGTACTTGTTTGTAGTAAGCAGGCATTTAAGTAGTATTTTAAATAGATAGAAATTATTATACTGTTTAAATTTTGGCCTTTACTGTAGACTATTCCAGAATTTAAGAATTGATCTTAATTTGAAAATATTGTTTTTTTTTTAAATGTCATCTTAGAATTTAGTGGTCCTTTAACATTATTTGAGCTGAAAACACAATCAAACAAAATGGTCTGATAGCTTTGACTAGTGACCTTTTTTAGAAAATAATCTGTATTGTAGAACTGAAATAATGTTTGTTAAAAGGTGTTTTTTTCTGGGTGTATGTACTGGAACCTAGACAATTAATAAATTCAGAATTAAGGCTGAAATTAATTTTAAGATTATTCACGTATGTGTGTTGTGTTATCAATATGCTAAATAACACATTCTAGTGACCCATAAAACTTATTATGACATGTTTTTAAGGTAATCCCATTTTTAGGTCTTGAAATGTGCTTTTCACTAGCCCAGACATTATCTCTTGGGCACTATCTTTAGTATAGATGGGCAAAATCACCTTTAATTAACATTCTTTGTGCCCTCCATCATTCCTTCCACTCCTCTCATGGATGCCCTTCATTCTACAGCATCTCCAACACTGCTTGCAGAAGAGGTGGAAGCATTGCACTGCCCTCCCTAAAGAACTGGCACCTCCCCCTCCACTGCAAGTGGTGCTGTAGACAGGTAAGGCAGCTGGGTGCTACTCTTTTTGTGCAAGACATAGCTTAGTCTTGCAGTTTTTGTAGTACAAGCATTAGATGAAAATCTCTAACAGTGTAAACAGCTCTGTTTCCTTTCTCCAAAATGGTGCACAAACAGGAATTGAGAATAAGTTGGAGAAATAGAATACTGGTTAGAGTCACTCATATTTTGAAACCTTAAAAAATTTGAATATTGATAGTCTTCAGATCTATGACATTCCTTGAGAAACAGAGAAATATATATATATAGTTAAAATAAATGAGAAGCTTTTAATAAAGCTGAACTCATTCTTTCCTAAGGACACATAAATTGATAAGGTATCCTCTTTATAGGTCTGTTTAATACATTGTGGTAATGTGTAGAAGATGGGTTTTATTTTCTGAACTCATAGCTGTGAGAAATGAAAAGTTGATTACCCTGTTGCTATGACCCAAACTTTTAAAATGGGGTCTTGAAACCCCTAAGCTCTTACGATCTCCCTTTTCTAGGAGATATGCAAAACTGGACTTTTAAAACACCTGCCTTTTGGAGTCAGTTAAGCAAGTAGTTGATTTTAGTGACAACATTGTAATACTGTGTGGGTTTAGAAACAGCTCTCTTTCAGATAGTTTTACAGGATTCAGGTTTTTAAAAGTTAGAGCAAGTGCTTTTTAGTCAAAGCAGAAAAAAAGAACTAGATTTGTGAGCTAGATTCATATTCAGTTATATCCCTCAAATGTTCATCTTCATTATAAGCTATGTTCTTAGGGTGAACCAATGGCAAGTTAAAAAAGAGAATTATCCTATTCATTAAGTCAGTAGAGAATCTCAGCCTTCTTCCTGAATTTTCTCTCTAGGTTCCATAAAGTTGTTCATTGCCTGTTCTCGATGTTTTTATCATGTCAAATTATAGATATCAAAACAGTGAGAACCCATCACTTCTCAACTTTATTTAGGTCATTAATTTCTATTTGAATTGAAATGTGTGGTTGCTTTGATAGCACCAGATAGGCATGCAAGGAATACAAGTCCTTTACATTATGATTGCTTATAGAGAATGTAGCTAGCAGTGCATCATTACCACAATGATAATGTCTCTGTTTTCTTATTCTTTTATATACTTATATATGATTGTATGTCTTTTGCCAAGTTTTTATATTAAATATGTTAGTGTGGGGCCCAGGGAGATAATTCAGTGTGTAAAAGCACTTGCCATACACATCCTTGATGAAACAAATAAAAAAGGCAATTGTGATGGCACACGCCTGTAGTCCCAGCATTTCCTCAGTAAATAAGAGGCTGAGATGAATCAGACTGAGACTTGTGGTCTAACTACAAATAACTTTACAAGCCAGATTCAACCTCAGAAACAAAGGAAGGAGAGAACTGACACCTGAATTCTCCTCTGGCCTCTGCATTGATGGGATGACACTTGAGCACTTGGAGTTCTTACACACACACACACACACACACTCTGGCCTCTGCATTGATGGGATGACACTTGAGCACTTGTAGTTCTCACACACACACACACACACACACACACACACACACGCACGCACGCATGCACGCACGCACGCATGCAAACAAATATTTTATATTGAATTAGATAGAGACAACACATAGAATTTAAGAAATCTTTTCCTATATAAATTGTGACCATATTTTTTATAACCACTGTATAGTTTATGCAGGTAATTAAACAATCCAGTTCTCTCTACTTAAAAATTTCAAGAGTAGTTATTAATACAAGCATTTAAATACATTATATATTAAAAATGATTGCTAAATTGAGTATGTATTTACATCAGCATATTCCATTTGTGTATCATTGTCTTTTGATAAATAGTAAAATAGAGCAATGACGTAAAGATCAATGGAACTTTTTTTTCTCTTTGAAGTTACCAAAATTTTAGATACTTTGAATTATGGAAGTCTTAAGATAGAACTTTTGTATATGGCTCTATGTACATAATATTTTGGCTACCATATTTAGAAAATAAGATTATTGTTATAAATACTTTTTTTCATAATTGTTAAAGGTAATTTTATATATTAAAAATAACACGGGAGGGGGTGGGTAGGGGAGCAGGGCGGGGACGCGGGAGGGTAAGGGAAAATTTCTGGATAACATATGAAATGTAAATGAAGAAAATATCTAATAAAGAGGGAAAAAAAATAACACATAGTATAAAGACCTCAGGAATCTGGAGGTATATGGAGCCTTTTCTTGTACAGACTATCCATGTGATTTACATAGTTTTATTTACCTTATGATACCAGTTTGGACTGTCTATAAGATAGAGTGAATGGATCACATTACCTCTGTGCCACATATACTTCCAATCTAAATCTTGTCTAGTTTTTTTCTCATAAGTGTCTTAATAACTTATTTGAAGCACACCTTTCTATATACTAGTATATCAGGTCTCTAAACCTTTTAAACAGGACCATGTATTTTTGCATGTTAACAATTTGCTCCAGTTTATCTGTTACACATTTTCATTTCTACATGGTTTATTATAATACATGTTTCCTGCATGGTGTTTCGTTTTTGTTTTATTTGAGACAGGGCCTCTTACTGAACCTGGAGCTTCCTCATTTGGCTGGCTGGCCAGCATACATTAGGGATCCTCCTCTCTCTGCCTTCCCAGTGTTGTGATTACACTTGCTGCTTAAAATATTATTTTTTTCACTTGCTTACTGGAGATCAAACTCAGATCCTCAAGTTTTCCCAGCAGACAGTTTACTGACTGAGCCACCTCTCAAGCCCAGTGTGTACCCTTAAATTACATTCTCAAGAAATCAGTTCATTTGTCTTCTGCTTTATAAAAAATATTCCCATACCCAATATGTAGTACTCAAAAGCATAACTGATATAGCACATGCAAATTTAAATTTTAAAAATTGTGCATTTTCTCTGAACTATTTAGTTTGTTAGTTGAAGTGTTTCTTTTTTGTTATTCATCGTAATATGACATTTCCAAAGTAAGATAATGGAAGGCTTTCTTTTAAATATGATGTAAAGGTTAAACAGATTTGATTCAGTAAACAACGATTCTTAATGGGGGGTTGACTTAAAAGCAGTGTCACAGTTATCTCAATTTTTAGTGTTTCACAGAAAAATGAAATATATGCAAATTGAACTAAAGCACATTTGTATTAAACTCACCTTTGACTTTCCAGAAAATGTCGTGGAATTTAAAAATTACAGTGGGAATTCTTTTTCTTAAGTGTGTCTTTTTACTTAATTTAATTTAACTTAAAATTTTAAATCCATTTTAGCTGATACTTAAGTCAATTCTACTGTTGTTGAAATGTGTAGGAATTTTCTTTTTATATTTACTTTATCTTATGTGTGTGGGTGTTTTGCATCTGTGTTTTTATATTGGTGCCCAGGAAGGTCAGAAAAGAGTGTTGGATCCGATGGAGTTAAAAATGGTTGAGAGCTGCTGTGTTTGTGGTTCTGGAACCCATGTCCTTTAGAATGGCAGACTGAACTCTTACCTGAGTCTTGAACCATTTCTCTACCTCCAGGTTTCCAATTTTTATATAATAGTTTTATATCTTTGAAAATTATGAAAGTTGTACATATAATAAAATTGGAATGTTAATAGTTCTGCAGTGTAAGTGAAAAAAACAAAAAATGAAAATTCCTTCGCAAAAATGTCAACTCTGTAAATCTGATGATGTGGATTTTCTAGAAAGAAATAATTTGTGATTGTAATAAATGAGCTTCTAATAGATTGATAAGCTATTTATTTACATACAGTCTCACCACTGAACAAGATTTAGTTTATATCTTAGTTCCCTACTCTATTTCTCTCATTTATATCATTAAATATGTTTTGGGGGTACTAGGATTTGGGATTACTAGGTATTAGGTACCTTGAATTAATCAGGATTCTTAAATTTAATAAATAAAATGTACACATAGTAACAAATGATAATGCTGTATAAAAATGTTTCCTTGTTGTCTTCTTTATTAGGTGAGTGTGGTCCAAGATTCAGTAAATGTATCAGGACATACTAATACAAACAGTTTGAAGGTGCCGGAATGTCGACTAGCAGAAGATTTAGGTAATCTCTGGGAAAACAGAAGATTTACAGATTGCTGCTTTTTTGTGAGAGGAAAAGAATTCAAAGCTCATAAGTCAGTGCTTGCAGGTACCTTTTCCTTTGGATAATAAAACATTTTAAAAGTAAATCTGTGCATTGAGTAATGATGCTTATTCTTGTTATAGCTCGATCCCCAGTTTTTAATGCAATGTTTGAACATGAAATGGAAGAATGCACAAAGGTAAATGTTGTTAAAAGGCTTCATATTATTTAATTTGTATATATGTGTATGTATAGGATGCACATATTAAAAATATCTGTGCATATTCTTGTTCTCAAATTTTAATAGAACTTTAGAAACTGGAGAAATATGTCCTCTAATAAAAAAGCATATGCTCTCAATGTTCTCACTGAAGAACAACTGTTTTCATGGTCTTATTGCTAGAGCACCTCCTAGTATACAGAAAGCCTTGTGATTCGTCCCTAGTGAGAGAGAGGAAGGGGAAGAAATCACACTGGGGATATTATTGAGTGACTTCTGCTTTCTAGGACATAAATTACCCACCTGTGTGTGGACTTAACGTTCAGTAATTTTTTTGAATTATATTTTTTTAATAAATTGACTTAAAAGGTAACAAATAGTAAGCTTTATGGAGTTTTTTTTTCCTCTATTGCTTTTGACTATCCTTTCCTCTTATATCTTCTCCTGTATTCCCTGACTCATTCTCCATGTAAGAAACCTTTTCCATCCTTAGTATTTCCTCTCTCTACTTTCATCGAATATGTTTTCTATTACTCTCCCCTCCATTTAGGCTTGTATTATTCCGCTCCTCTAATGGACCCATTCTAAAAGTTTGCATAGTCTAAGAATTCAAAGGTAGAATCCTGAGAGAGACGATGGGGGAGTTTTTCTGTTCAAGTCCTGATTACTCCCTTTAATATATGGTATTTTCTAGATCAATCTGTTTATCTGAAAATTTCATGATTGACTAATTAACTAATTAATTTTTGCACCTGAATAAAATTCCAAAGTATATTATCTGCTTGTCAGTTGATAGACATCCAAGTTCCTTACATTGCCTGGTTATTGTGAATAGAATAACAAAGAACATGGATATGTAAGTTTCTCCATAGCCAGGTATTCATTCCATTGGATATATTCCCAGGAGTCTTATAGCTTGGTCATATGGCAGATCATATAAAAAAAATAAGGACACATGCTCCACTATGTTCATAGCAGCCTTATTTATAATACCCAGAAGCTGAAAAGAGCCCAGATGTCCCTCAACAGAGGAATGGATACTGAAAATGTGGTACATTTACACAATGGAGTACTACCCAGCTATTAAAAACAATGAATTTATGAAATTCTTAGGCAAATGGATGATCTGGAGGATATAATCATAAGTGAGGTAACCCAATCACAAAAGAACACACATGTTATACACTCACTGATAAGTGCATATTAGCCCAGAAGCTTGGAATACCCAAGATAAAATTCACAAACCACATGAAACTCAAGAAGGAAGACCAAAGTGTGAATACTTCTATCCTTCTTAGAAGGGGGAACAAAATACCCATGGAAGGAGTTACAGAGACAAAGTATGGAGTAGAGACTGAAGAAATGACCATCCAGAGACTGACCCACCTGGGGATCCATCCCAAATGCAAATCACCAAGCCCAGACACTATGGTGGATACCAACAAGTGCTTGCTGATAGGAGCCTGATACAGTTGTCTCCTGAGAGGCTCTGCCCATGCCTGACAAATACAGAAGTGGATGCTCACAGCCATCCATGGGACTGAACACAGGGTCCCCATTGGAAGAACTAGAGAAAGGACCTAAGGAGCTGAAGGGGTTTGCAGCCCCACAGGAGGAACAATATGAACTAACCAGTACCCCCAGAGCTCTCAGGGACCAAATCACCAACCAAAGAGTATATATACATGGTGGGACTCATGGCTCCGGTTGCATATATAGCAGAGGATGGCTTATAATGGGAGGAGAGGCCCTTGGTCCTGTGAAGGCTCTATGCCCCAGTGTGAGGGAATGCCAGGGCCAGGAAACGGCAGTGGGTAGGCTCGTGAGTAGGGGAGGGGATGGGGGAGGATGATTTTAGAGGAGAAACCAGGAAAGGGGATAACATTTGAAATGTAAATAAAATATCCAATAAAAATTTTTTAAAAAAGAGAAGAAAAGAAACTTCCACACAAGGTTGTATTCCCACCAAAAGTGAATAAAGGGTTCCTTTATTCATATCTTCATCATAGTTTTTGCTTTCTTAATAAAAGCTATTTTGACTGGGATAAGATGGTATCTCACAGGAGTTTTAATTAGTATCTTCTCAGTGGCTAAGGATGTTGATTTGTATTTCTTTTAAGAATTCTACTTTAAAGCATGGTCCATTTAATTGGGTTGTTTTTTGATTTTTAGTTCTTTGTACATTATAAATATTAATCCTCTTTCAGATGCATAGGAGATAAAAAATTTTTCCCACTCTGTAGATTATCTCTTTGTTCAATAGTTTCCTTTGATGTTCAAAGTTTTAATTATGTGAAGTCCCATTTGTT
Source organism: Mus minutoides (assembly GCA_902729485.2). NCBI lineage: Eukaryota > Metazoa > Chordata > Mammalia > Rodentia > Muridae > Mus > Mus minutoides. The sequence continues at coordinate 320,946 of LR750146.1, read as the reverse complement.
GGTTGTTGACATTAATTCTTGAATAACCAGAATCATCTTTCCTTGTGTGTTCTCCTGTGCTCTTCTCTAAGCTCTTTTTGTCTCTCCATCTTGCCCGCCCTCCCTCCCTCCCTCCCTCCTTCCCTCCCTCCCTCTGGCAAGGGTAGAAAGCAGGGCCTAGTTTCAGTCTTCTGCATATAGAGATCCAGTTTTCCCAACACAGTTTATTAAAGATGCTTTGTCCAATATGTTTTTGGCATCTTTGTCTGTAGAGCATGAACTTAAATTTTCACCATTTCTTTTTTTGTTTGTTTGTTTGTTTGTTTCCAGACAGGGTTTCTCTGTGTAGTTAGTCCTGGCACTAACTCTGTGGACCAGATTGGCCTTGAACTCAGAAATCCACCTGCCTCCACCTCCCAAGTACTGGGATTAAAGGCGTGCTCCACCACTGCCCGGCTCTCAGCATTTCTTTTTAATCTTGCATTGATTTTGTGTCTGTTTCTGCACCAGCCATGTTATTATTATTATGACTCCTTAGTATAACTGGAAATCAGGTATTGTGTTACTGTCAGAAGAATTCCTTTTATTCAAGATTGTTTGGGCTATGCAGAGTATTTTATTCTTACAGGTGAGTTTTAATTGAGTTCAAGGGGGGTTTTGTTTGTTTTTCTGTTGTTGTTTTCCATCTTCTGAGATCTTCTTCGATTTCTTCAGAGATTTGGAGTTCTTGTCATACAGATCTTTCACCTGCTTGTTTCAAGTCACACCAAAATATTTTATATTATTTGTGACTATCGTGAAAGATGTTTTTTTTTCCTAATTTCTTTTTCAGCATGTTTATCCTTTGAGTAGAGCCTGTTTATCCTTTGAGTAGAGGAAGGCCACTGATTTGTTTGAAGTAATTTTATATCCATCTACTTTGCTGAAGTTTTTTAGCAGGTTTAGGAGTTCTCTGGTGGAATTTTTTGGGTCACTTAAGTACTCTATCTTATCACCTACAAAGAGTGATATTTTGACTTCTTCCTTTCCAATATGTATCCCCTTGACCTCCTTTTGTTGTCTAATTGCTGTGGCTAATACTTCGAGTACTATACTGAACAGGTAGGGTGAGAGTGGACAGCCTTTTCTAGCCCCCAATTTTCGTGGGATGGTTTCAAGTTTCCCTTTTAGTTGGATGTTGGCTACTGGTTTGCTGTATATTGCTTTTAGTGTGTTTAGGTATGGGCCTTGAATTCCTGATCTCTGAATGTAAGTTTGTGTACTAAATGCATGCTTGGTGCCTGTGGAGGGCAGGTTTGGCCATTGGAACTCTTGGAACTGAAGTTCTTCACTAAATTATAAAGGAGATACTCTTTTCTGATAATGTCTGTTTGAGTTTCTAAAGGCATCTGATATTCAGGATTAAATTAAGTTCTATAGGTATAATATTCTGTTTCAGTAAATAGAGTATCAATTCTTTTTACACTTACCTTAGCCCCTTCTATCCTATGTATCCCATTGACTTTTGAATATATCCCAGACTTCTTAGAGGTATTAGTTATATTTTTTAGTTTTCTTCCTAAGCCTTAAGGTACATTTTCAAGGTGTTTTGTTTTGTTTTGTTTTGTTTTGTTTTCTCTTCTTGAGTCAACCATATCTTTGAAATTTTGGTGATGAAACTTCCCTCTCATATAAAGAAGATTCAGTCTTCCAGAAAACTACCAACCTGGTATTCAAGGTCTTATAATTGTTCTAACCCCTACTTCTGTGATGCTGTTGGAGGTATAAGGATTGGTGTCATCGATTGGGGCTGGGCACAGTATGTTCTCTGCATTGTTCTCAGTTGTGGCTTTTTGTTGGGTATAGTAGCCTGGGCTGGCATTTGTGTTCTCTTAGTGCCTGTATAATCTCTGTCTATGATCTTCTGGCTTTCATAGTCTCTGGTGAGAAGTCTGGAGTAATTCTAATAGGCCTGCCTTATATGTTACTTGACCT
>LR750146.1:266716-318893 GCA_902729485.2 Mus minutoides | reverse complement strand
TCTGATTATTATGTGTCGGGAGGAATTTCTTTTCTGGTCCAGCCTATTTGGAGTTCTGTAGGCTTCTTGTATGTTTATGGGCATCTCATTCTTTAGGTATGGAAAGTTTTCTTCTATTATTTTGTTGAAGATATTTGCTGGCCCTTTAGTTTGATAGTCTTCCTTCTCATCTACTCCTATTATCCTTAAGTTTGGTCTTATTGTGTCCTGGATTTCCTGGATATTTTGTGTTAGTATCTTTTTGCATTTAGCATTTTCTTTGATTGTCTTGTCTATGCTCCCTATAGAATCTTCTGTGCCTGAGATTCTCTCTTCTATCTCTTGTATTCTGTTGCTGATGCTCATATCTATGGTTCCTGATTTTTTTTCTTATGGTTTCTATCTCCAGGGTAATCTCCTTTTGGTTTTTCTTAATTGATTCTACTTCCATTTTTAGGTCCTGGATGCCTTTGTTCATTTCCATCACCTGTTTGGTATTGTTTTCCTGTGACTCTCTAAGTTTTTCCTCTATAAATGCTTCTAGTTGTTTAACTGTGTTTTCCTGCATTTCCTTCTTATAGTCCTCCATCATCATCATGACGAGTGACTTTATATCCATGTCCCGTTTTTCTGGTGTGCTGTTGTATCTAGGACCTGAGGTGGTGGGTGAGTTTGGATCTGGTGATGCCAAGTACCCTTGGATTCTGTTGCTTCTGTTCTTACGCTTACCTCCTGCCATCTCTAACCAAAGAGACCTGGTGTTGGTGCAGACCAGAAGGGAGAGTCTGTCCTGCTCTGGGCCTTTATCTCTGTCCTGGCTGGTGTCTCAGGTCGCACGGGATTGGGCAGGAACAGATGCTGAGTTCAGCTGCTCACCTGTGGTCCTGAGATAGCCTGGGGAGTCCCAGGGAGTGTGTGCAGAGCCTGTGCCTGAGCCCTGGGCTGGTGCTGGTTGCACCGGACCCGACCGGAAGGGAGAGTCTGTCCTGCTCTGGGCTTTTATCTCTGTCCTGGCTGGTGTCTCAGGTCCCACAGGATTGGGCAGGAACAGATGCTGCGTTCAGCTGCTCACCTGTGGTCCCAAGATAGCCTGGAAGTCCCGAAGGGGCCTCGGGAAGAGTGCGCAGAGCCTGCGCCCAAGCCCTGGGCTGGTGCGGGGTGCACGGGACCCAACCGGAAGCAGTTGTGGCTTTTTGTAACAGTCTCCTTACTGCAAAAAGAAGCTCCTTACATGAGCGGGGAGAGTACACTTATATGTGAGTATAAAATATTGTTTTGGAAAGTGACAACATTAGGGTCTTTTCTAGGTTGCATGGCCTCACCAGACATGAGCATTTAGCTAGTTTTCAGTATGAGTCATGAATTATTGAGCAGGCCCTAGCACCCAGTATGTAAGTACCACCATTTCACTTGTAGAGATACCTTTTCTTGCTGGTTATTGCTGTGGTTTTTATATATTATATAGCTAGATAGGATTATTTGTTTGTTTGGATGGTTGGGTTTTTTTTTTGTTGTTGCTGTACTTGTTTTTTCGTTAGCCCTCCCCCCCTCTTCATATTATATAGCACCTTTTATTTCTGAGAAAACTTGTGTTCAGGAAGGAGGATCCAAGGTTTCAAGCTGCTTAATTCTTCTAAGCCCTTCTCAAAACAGCATGGTGAATTCAGCAATAGGGACTTGCCTTCACATTCTTAGAGACATCCAAGGACAATAACAATAGTCTACATTGCTTTGAGAGTTGACCAGTAACTGGAAGGGAGGTTTCCTATCCCTAGTACATGGGTTTTTGTATCCTGCTAGTTCGTTCTATAGAGCCCTAGCCACCATGGTCTCCTTTTACATCTCAACTTTATAAGGGTAATCTAGTTAATGAACTAGAGATTTATAGCTAGGAACTACAGACAAGTGATATAGCATGCGATATTTGTCTTTCTAGATCTGGATGTTCACTAGATTGTTTCTTTTGCTGTGTAGAAAGAAGCTTTTTATGAATTCCCATTTCTGTTTTCTTCTAGGATTCAGAGATTTTAACATTTCACATTGAGGTCTTTGCCTCACTTGGAGCTTTATTTCTGTAAAGGGTAGTAACATAGGTCTAAATTTCATTCATTATATGAACCTCCAGTTTTCCCAGCACCATTTCTTATAGATAGTCATTATTCCAGTGATGTTTTTGTCATCTTTACTAAACATCAGATGGTTATATTACGTGAAAGTACGTTTGGGCTCCCTGTTTTGTCACATTGTTCCAAATATCCTTTTTTCTGCTAGTATTACATTGTTTTTATTACTATGGCACTGTAGTATATTGAAATGATAATCAGCTCCTTCAGTCCCTTCTCTATCAAGGACCCCTAGCTCAGTCCAGTGGTTGGCTGCGAGCATCTGCCTCTGTATTTTCTGTACTTTTGCAGTTCATTTCTTCCTTTCTTCCACTGTGGTAAGATAGGATACAGTCAGTTATTTCTGTTTCCCTAAATCCTGTAGAGACTTGCTTTCTATTCCATCTGTAGTCTATTTGGGGTAAATTTCCATGGGCTACTGAATGTATATTCTGTAGTGTATCATTGGGGGAGTGTTCCATATTTCTGTTATGTCTGTTGCATCCTTTGAGGTAATTTAATTCTATGCATCTCTATATTCATCTGGATCATGTGTCTTATAGTAAGAGTGGTAAAGTCTCCCACTGTTGTTATGTTGGTGTTAATAATCTTTGATTATTTCTTTAGTTATATGTGTCTTATGAAATTTGGCCTACCTGTTTTGAAGGTGTTTTACATTTGGATTTTGTAATGTCCTTTTAATGAATTGTTTACCTAATGAGTATGAAGTGACCTTTATTTCTCCTTACTAGATTTGAGTTGAAGTATATTTTCTCAGCAATTAGACAAGCAACACCTGTTTGTTTTCTAATGCCATTTGCTTGGAGTACATTTTTATGTCCTTCCATTATAAGGTAATGTTTGTCTTTGATGGTGAGCTATGTTTCATGTAAAAAGAAAAAAGGAGGATCCTGTTTTCTAATCCAGGCCTGTTCTCATGTGGTTCACTTTGAATAAATTAGAACATTAATATTCAGTTATTATTAAAGATATGTGTAATTCCCTACATTTCCCTAAATTTTGTTGTCCATTGTGTTTTTAGTCTTCTTGTTTTTAACAACTACTTTAGTACCCTCTACTTTGTCTTGTAGTGTCTTGGATGGGCTTTTTGGTTTGGTTGGTTTTTTTGTTTGTTTTCTTCAGTCCAGAACGTCCCTTCCAGTATTCTATTGAACTGGCTTGGTGATCATTAATTACTTTATCCTACATTTATCATCTTTCTACTTCAGTTCTGCCACACATATTAAGACTGGCAGCTCTGATCTTTCAGAACTTGAAATATATCTTTCTGCACTCTTCTATTAATGTTTCCATTGGATATTTTCCAGTACATCTACACTTACTTTATATTGATTGTGTTTCTCTGTAATTCTTTCAGCAGTTTGTGTTTTTTGAACATATGCATGTTCTATGAGATTGGTAGATTTTTGTAGCAGATAAAGTGTCTCAGATTAACTGTGATTTTTACATCAGCACTGTTCATCTGATGCTAGATAAATGGTTGAGTTTTTTTGCTGTTACAGATGTTTTAAATTCAGATTACCTTTTATTTTCAGTAGACATGTTTACAATATTCAGGAAAGACTAGGTTGAATAGAGTTGAATTCATTTTTTCCTCTTTAAGAACCAATTTAATGATGTTAACGACACTGGGTTATAGTTCCATGGCTCCCCTGAGAGTTGATTACTGCCTGCAGCAACACTCACTGTAGCAGTGATTACACTGAAAAAAGTACAATCACATCTTAAGTACTTTAAGTGCTTTGGTGAGTAAAAGGACACTGATAGTACTTTGTGTAATAATATATTAGTTATTTTGGGCATGAGAGGGAAAGTCACAGTAATATTAACATTCAATTACTAAATAGGTAGAAGAACAGAAGTGGAAGATAAAATTATGCAGGGTTGGGGAGATGCTTAAATGCAGAGTGAGAAGCGAGGACTAAAACAATTGTACTCAGGTAACACATAGCAGTTTAATCTGCAAGAGGAGGAAGAGTCAATCAGACTTTGTCAATCAGACAAACGTGTTTCAGAGGAGAGGTCAGAGAAAGAGGACTAAGACAACTGAAAAACAAATATGGAGGGGAAAAAAAGTAAAGTATGAACAGTGCAATATCAGAATGTCCTGCTGCATTCATCTTGGATATTGTAAAAATAACACATAGTTGCAGGGTCAGGTGGGAGGTGCAAAGAGTCTAGCTATAGAACCAGTCTCAGTTCATTCCCTAACCTCACAGAACAGTGTGGTGTAGGGTCAAATGCTCTCCACCTTAGAGGTATCCCTGGGTTTGGGAATGAAGTACCAGCATACTTTATCACCTCAATGAAATGTCAGCCCAGAGTAGGGTCTGAAGTCTTAAATTTCCTAACTTCCAAGCATATCTTCTTGTGGAATCTGAAGTGTTAGTGGGCTCCCTGACCACAGAGCGTGGCCAGGTGCAGTCCAAAGTCTCCCATACACTCTCAAATTTCACAGGGTGACATAAGCTGGGATCTGAAGGCTTATCACATGCCTTGTGTGGAGAGCACCTATCAGTGGGCTATGAGGTGCTCAGCAATTATGATATCCGCACAAAATTTGTGTTTCAAATATGCCTGGTTTGTTCACACAAATGTTCCTTATGATAGCATACTAAAATAAAAGTTAAACATCTCTAAGCGGAGAACAGTTGGCTGGGCATAAAATGCTATTATAGTGAGGATGCTTCGGAAGCTTGCAGGCTCAGTCTATGTCCATGGTGAAGAGGTTGGGAGGATGGCACTGGTAGAGTATCCAGGACATCTTTGAAAGCATAGGCTATGTGGGATTTCGTGAGCCCAGGGCCATACACAAGTCTTGCAAATGAATATCAACATAAGCTAGGGAAACCTTTCTCTGGAGCACAGTAGTATGATCCTAGGGACCATTTCCAAAGTTCTAATTTTAGTATCAGTTCATTAGGTGGTAGCTTTGCTCTATCAGGGCTCGCACCTGGCGATTGGTTCATCAGCCAATCAGCACCACCTCCTGTTTAGTCCATCAGCATAGCAAGGCTTGTCTTGGGTTATGTTCTTATCTAAACCACCAGGCTGCCTGGAGTGTCCTTCTGAGCTCTTCTTTCCTAGCTCTATCAGAGCTGCCTGATAGCAAATTTAGACACCACATAAAAAGTTAAACTAAATTGTATTTTAACTTACATAACATTATGTCATGTATGTTCCTAACATCTTGACTTTACAAAGTGACCCAAGACTGTTTCTGAAATGTTGACATTTCCTGCTTCCTTTACCTTAAAAGAGTATTGGATATAAGGACACAGAAATGTAAAAACAACTGGTCTTATTTGAATTGGAGTATAAGTAAGCATAGCTAGCATGACCAGTAAATAATAACACCTGGCATTTTGCAAAAGCAAGTCTTCTAAGATAGTGAGCTCTCACTACAAGTATTTGTAGACTCTTCTTTCGCTTAAAAACTGTGAATACAGTTTGTGGCTGTAAGGTTTAGATACTATATTAGGTACCCGGGAAAGCCAGTAACCATCTTCTGAAGCTGTGTTCAGAAACTTACACAGATGTATTTTAATTGAACTGCAGTATTGTATTTGTCTTTTTTTAATTATGAAAAAATGGGTTCTCACTTATTAATACTTACCCTGGTTTCACTATGTATCTTCTGGCTGGTCATATCTCTTAGACAGTGTATGCTTTTGTTCTTAAAATAGCCTATATTATAGTTTTGATGATTAACTTATGACAGACTTAACATCAAAGATTCATGTGGAGTCACTTGTGTACCTGTTCCTAATTTTTTTTGTATTCTTTTTAATAATAGAATCGAGTGGAAATAAATGATTTAGAACCTGAGGTTTTTAAAGAAATGATGAGATTTGTTTACACAGGAAAAGCACCAAATCTTGATAAAATGGCTGAAAACTTGTTGGCAGCTGCAGACAAAGTAAGTAATGGTGTTTTTAAAGGACAAAATAAAAAAACAAAAACAAAAATCCTCCAACTTGCTATTTATTGGAAACTATTATACATAAAACACTAAAAGTAATATTTGATATAACTTAAGTTGTAATATTTGTTCGAGAACTTACAGAGTTTTATAAAATAGATTAAAGTAAACTACTATAGAAATAAAATGGTCTAAAATGTCAATATGATAGGAAAGTATGAGGGGCCTGGAATTTTCCATAGAAAATTAAGGCATAAGCTTAATAATTTCTAAGATAAATGCAACATATAATTATATATAACATGTTATTGGAACTTACAGTACACTGCACAAACTTTGTGTATTTTCCTTAAAAACAATATGCTTTACATTATTCTCTTTATAGACTTATTTTAATATGATAGCATAGAAAAGAAAAATTTAATACTTTTGTTATATTATATTGTAAATAATGTTCTGTCTTTTTCAACACAGAGAAACTGTAAAAATATCAGAAAAGTTTTGGATCTTCTGAGTCTCAATCCTAAAAACATATTTATCATACCTACACTTAGCAGTTTTATATTCTAACTGTATAAAGAACATTTAATCTTCAGGGGGGATAAAAGAGTAGATAAAGTTTAAATAAATAATTAGAAAATATACTAATGAAGTTCATTAAATAAAAATGAAAAGTATTAAAGAAGTAGAGATTAAAACCATCATGGTGTATATCTATACACCCATTATAATGACTACATACAAGACTTGACAAATAGGATTCGCAGACACTTTTGTTATGAGCATGGAATGGTACAACCACTTTAGAAAATTGAAGTTTCTTTTGAAGTCAAATAAAAACTTGCCATGTATTCCATTGTGTTTACTTTGAGAATTTTAACCCCTCTACCTTTCACTAAAAACACATACCTATATCAAGTTAAGATTTATTTGAGTATTTATAACTGTAATAGTTAACAACTAGCAATAAATATAAATGTTCATCAAGGTAAATATATGTTATTTAGTAGTAAATTCTAAGTTTGAAGTATTAGAAAAGAAAATGAATTGTTATAGTAGGTATCTGGTACACACACAGAGCTATGTACATATATACATTTATATACACACATATGTAAATATGTAGAGAGGAATGAGAAAAAGATGTTCATATTTAAGGACCTAATACTTAGCAGTAAGAAGGGGCTGAACTATAATTGATGTGCACGAGCCTGAAAATAGTCACAGTGAATAGCAGTACTAGATGGTAAGTACATACTATGAAATTACATTTGTGAAAATAACTTATGAAGATACAAGATCGTTTCTCAGCAGCACATCTCAGTAGCACAGAAACTGCTTGGAATTGAATGGTAAAGATAAATTTCAAAGGGTATATTCATTCTTTTGGATGATGAGTTTATGGTTGTATTAAATCATCAAGGTAAAAATTTTAAATAAGTGCTATTTATTTTCTGTCATTAAACCTCAACAAACCTACTAATGCAGCTTTAATAACTGCAGAATATTAGTACAGTATTTACTTAGCTTTCGGTTAAATTGTTCTTCAAGTTTGAATAGTGGTAGAAGAAATACAATGTGCTACATACTAAGTGTAAAGTGGTAGAAAAGAAAATGAATGGTTACAAGAGGTAACTGGTGGCACATGTGAACAAGAGGTACACATGAGTTCTAGACAGTCACTACTTCTACAGTTAGGTATTTTCACATTTAGTTGCCAGGGAGCTAGATAAGGCAGCTTGGTAACTATACTATTATCTCCTGATAGTGGAATGAATGCCTTTCTGTGGTTCAACATCCTTAAAGCTAAGCTTGGGTTCTTTCCACCAAATTAGAAATTGGGATATTAGGACACTTTTCACAATGGTGAATATGCACACCAGTGAAGATCTAATTAAGTAGGGGATTTTTAAAAAGGGTACTTTAGCTGCAGCCAGCATACAGTAGAATGAGATAAAATAAAGGTGCTACCCAGAAAGAGAAATTTGAAAATGATGTCACAAGAAAAAGGACTATAAACATCTTAAAAATCCATTATGCAAAATCTACCAGACTGCTGTTATGCTTTCCCTACTTAAGAACAGTTTCACTAAGATCTCTTTTTGTAATGTGCTCATTCCTTTATTTTCTTTTACTAAACAAAATATAGCTTAAATTGTCTCTCAAATAAGTTCTTTGTTTTGAGAAGTAAAGAACTGAGGGAAATGTTTATCTGACAACATATTCTTTAGTATAACTTATTACTAGGATAGATGTCTTACATAAATTGTACTTTAAAATTTGCCATATTTTCACTTAAAACAGTTTCTAAAGTAAATTAGTATTTCTCCTGAATGCGTTCATTTACATTTTCTTCATAAGCTAAATCGAACAGTATATTGATTTAAAATAACATTAATTCAAAACAAATTTTCCTATGCTTTATCTATTATGTTACAGATACCATGTACTTACATATAAGGGGGATAAATGTTTAATAATTGTGTTTTCTTTTGGGTAGTATGCACTGGAACGGCTGAAGGTCATGTGTGAAGAAGCTTTGTGTAGTAACCTCTCAGTAGAAAATGTTGCTGATACCCTTGTCCTTGCAGATTTGCACAGTGCAGAACAGTTGAAAGCTCAGGCAATAGACTTTATTAATAGGTAAGCTATACTTGCATTTCATTGGACATGATACATTGCACATGTTTTCACTGGGATTTTCTTAAACCCTGTCTAAATCTTCAATTCAGGTGCAGTGTTCTTCGACAACTTGGGTGTAAGGATGGGAAAAACTGGAACAACAAGTAAGATGTATATCTGTTTGCTCGTGAACAATAGTTGTGCCTTCCGATTAAGTCAACTGCCAGTTATTTTAAAAATAATAATTTTACTACTTTCAGTAGATTCCTTGAAGTTTGGCTTTTCATGCAAACTGAGATGGGTGCTTTTGTGTTGTGTGTTTGTTTGTTTTCTATTATAGGGTTTCTTTGTGTATCCTTGGTTTTCCTGGAACTAGCTCTGTAGACCAGGCTGTCATCAAACTCACGAAAATCCACCTGCCTCTACCTCTGCCTCTGTCTCTGGAGGTGTGAGTCACAACTACATGGCAGGATGGATGCTCTTAATTTATTGAACAGGCACACATGCACATCACACACATGGTATATAGCTGACTATAGGCATTATAAAGGTTCCTAGAAATCTGGCCTCTTGTTTTCAGATCATGTTAAGGAAGGGTAAATCCCCAAGACTTGCCTTGGAAGTCTTTGAAGTTTTTGCTGATTTTCATAGTGCTTGTTGATTGAGCCCGAGGTCTTGCACGTGCTGTACAAGGACCCTACTACAGAGTTGCCTATGTCTTAACCCTGTTCGAAATTTAATTCTAAGTCAAGATCTTATTAGGTTTTTTTAGGGTAGATTCAGACTTGACTCTTCTTGTCCTGGCCTCTCAAATAGTGAGGATTACTTATCAGTAGAACTTACAGGTTTGTTTGTTTGCTTGCTTCTGAGTTAAATTCTTGCCGTCATCAAACTCAGAGACTTCCTGCTTTACTACCTCAAGAGCTAACTTATTACTATTTAGATCAACCAAATACTCTGCCTTATATGCTAAGCTGCTTAATACTGTAAATCAATAGCATGTTGATTGCTAAGAGGTTGCATAATTGCTAAGTCCTGCTAATCATAGATTTTTATATACAAAGTATTAGAAATGAATAATTTTCTACTTTGCCCCATCTCTTGTTGTTGAATATTCTTGTAATTATTTGCAATAACAAAAAGAAGAGATGATAAATTAGAGATTTTCATAAACTTTTGATTAGTTTTTCTTATAAATCCTTAAATTCTGCTTTTGAAAAATTATCAAAAACTTGATATATGAAATAACAGCCTGCCATGGGCTATTTATTGCAAAATACACTATTGAGGGCATGGGATAGTCAATATAATTTAAGGGAGACAGAATAAATATGCTAGACTTTGGTTATAAGGGAAAGAGGTAGGAGGGAGCCCACTTCTGGCCAGAGTTCCTGTGCTCTGGGTAGGCGGACGTGGGAGGACTGCCGGACACTCTCCACCCGGCCCCGGGTGGGCATCTGGCTATGTGAAGCCACTGACTCCACTCGGCGGGAGGTGGACAAGGGGCAGACCCCGTACCAGATTCTCAGTCTCCAGCATCCCACTGCTGGATACAGCAGAGGAGCTGAGAACAGAATAGGGGCCCCAGGGTGACACAGATGAGAACAGAATAGGGGCCCCAGGGAAGAGGGCAGAGGGAGAGAGGTTCCCACACAGGTGAGAGTCTTTAGTCCTGTCCAAGCACCGCAAGCCTTGATGAACAGAGACAGTCTATGGTTTTAGAGCTTTATTGTAGAAAGGCAGGGGGAAAGAGAGAAGGTAAAAGAGATCGGCCATGGCCAAGAGGAGGGAAGGGGGGAAAAGAGAGAGAGAGGAAAGTTTAGAGAGTAGGAAAGTTATAGAAAGTAAGAGGGTAGAGAGTAAGGGATCGAGGAGAGGATGAGGGGAGAGAACAGGTTGAACCAAGCAGTCCTTCTTATAGTGGACTTATTATCATGCTGTTGGTAGGTAACTAGAAGGAGTTTAGCCTGAAGGTCAGAAGCTTGGGACATGGTGTACTTGACTACTAACCATGAACCTCTTCTGTGGGGGCTGTGGGAGTGTGGGGGCGGTAACTTCCACAGGTGCCAGGGGTCCAGGAGACATGAGGGAACACCTTCCATCCTTCTGTCCCATGTAGGTGGGGATTACCACCCACTGGGTTCTACCAGGGCTAAGACCTCAACTCGACTGGAAACCAGACTGTCTGTGCATAGCCCATTGCCCCCCATAAAGACAATAGTATATTTAGCTATTTTCCTTTGCACTTATCTGTCCGTTTTGTATTAGCTTCTAAATTCTGTTTTCTAAAAGTAAAGCTGCTTACTGCTTTCAAATCTGTAATAGTCCTCTTCTGTGACAAGTGATTCTGACATTGTACATTAGCAGCAGTGACCACATGGTTCTGTCAAGGGGGGAATCTAACATTGTGCATTAGCAGCAGTGACCACATGGTTCTGTCAAGGGGGGAATCTAACATTGCACATTAGCAGCAGTGGCCACATGGTTCTGTCAAGGGGGGAATCTAACATTGTGCATTAGCAGCAGTGGCTCTGTTTGATCTTTTTTACTAAGCTTTAGCTTTAGTTTTTCAAGATTTTCTTTAGTCTTAAGAAAATATAAAATATAACTTCTATCAAAATATTAGGTAACTTTATATACTTTTGGTGTTATAGCTATAGACTTTCAATATATACTTACTGAATCAAATACTAATGGAATGAAATACTTATTAAATGAAAATATTCAAGTAAATTAATAAGTACCAATACAATTCTAAATAACTAGTTAAAACTTTAAACATAATGATGGAACAAAAACATTTTGTTGATATCAGCTAGTACTTAATTCAGTATAGTTAATATATTTCAAGCACTGTTCTAATGTACTGCATATAAAATGACATTTTTAAAATGTCTTTGCTTTTAAGTAATTGATCTAATGGAGATAAATACACACATGCACACCCTTTAAAGTGATTCATAGAAGATATGTACAGGTACTTGACTAAGCCCTGGAATTTAGTAATGGCTTCACGAATTTGGCTGAACTGCTTTTTAAAACATGAATAAGAGGTAGCAGAAGGAGTGAGTGAGACGGAAAGATCAGATATGACAGACTGAAAGGGATTCACAAAACAAAGCATAGCACTGTACATGGATGCATAATTCTTTGTTTACTGAGTTCCCAGAACACTATTGCTTAATACAGAAAATATAGTTGCAAGCATAACAGATATTTCCCCTCTATACAGGTAGTTTATGTTATATTGCAGATTGATTAAACAAGTAATTGAAATAAAGTATGAAACCTAGTTTTATTTATATTACAGAAAACCAGAATAAAGAATATGTGAAGTATGTTGATAGTGTGAAAAAGCTAGAGAAAGTGAGCAAAGGTCAGCTCCCCCAAACCATATAGCATTAGGACTTTCGATATTGAAGTAAAGAATAATGAATCTCCAGTAACAGTCAACGCCTCTGATGGGACACAGTAAAGCGTTCATTCATTGTTGGTTCCATTCCTAACATTGAGCAGGTTGATGAATGGGTACAGAAAGGTTGGAGAAATGTTGATATTTAAAAAACAGTTTATAATTCAGATAAATGGAAGATAAAGAAGAGAGAAGGAAGGGAAAGGAACTGTGTTGCATTTTCAGTTATTCTGATTGATCATTGAGAGCATGTTACACATACAGGACACAATAAATAAAATAGTAAAGGAGAAACGAGTGTAGAAGTGGAAATGCAAAAGCTATAAAAAGGAAGGAACCACATTTCTTACTTTTAAAACTTAAATGCAAGGAAAGAAAAGTGGGATAAAACATAATCGAGTCATATATCTGTCGATGTGTTATGGAAGCTGCAGTAAGAGAAACAGTATAGGAGATTAAACACAAATCAGGAGAATATGTTAATATGATTGTGAGATTATCAAGATTAATTTATGGATACTTGATGACATTTAGAATTAAAATGCGACTCTGATGCTTAATCAGAGGACTGTTTCTAGGATGGCTCTAGAATGTTTAACTTGAATCACTGAACAACAAAATTAAGCCAAAATTAAGGACAAAAAAACTTGAGGAGAAAAGTGATGAGTTCTCAGTGCTGAATTCCTGAGGCTTAAGGCTCATTCGCATAAAAAGACTCAGGGACTCACTGAGATTTGACTTATCAGCACTGATTATTAGAACTGTGACAAGTGGATGAGATCGAATGCACAGTGTGAGAGAAGAAGAGTGTTAAGTGAAAAAGTGGAACTCTGGAGAAAACCTGTAAGAGGCATGCGTGAGAAGAGAAAAGAGATGATCAGCTCCTGGGACAGAAGTGGCTAGCCATCAGTGGAGAGCTGTGGGAATGACGACACATGTCTTAATGTTCAGACTTGCAGAGACTGTTCAGGTTTACCAGAAAATGCTATGTTTTTAAACATTCAAGTGAGTGTATGGGAAGAGGTATGGTGTCTAAATTTTCAAAATGTTCAAGTTAAACAAACAAAAGCAAAAATGATAACTCTGCAAAGCATTTGTAAAGTGTCTTTTCAGTAAACTTCATTTAATCTTCTTTTTCAGCCAAGCAACTAACATAATGGAAACATCGGGGTGGAAGTCCATGATTCAGTCTCATCCTCATTTAGTGGCAGAAGCCTTCCGAGCACTAGCATCTTCACAGTGTCCACAGTTTGGTATTCCACGCAAAAGGTTAAAGCAGTCTTGAGTCTTCTGTGGACAGTAGGAAATTTATTTGCCTTTCCTCCCCCAGATCCCAAAGGATTCCAATACAAACCATAAGTAACAGTTACTTCTGTCTCTTGTCTGTAGAACAGAAGCTGGAAAGGCATTGCTTGCTTTCACATGGATAATTTATGGTTAATACTTCAGCTTTAAATCTGACTGATTAATTCACTTCAAGGCCTTAAATTGTCTTCAGTGACTTCTCTTGTTGATATAATAGTTTAATTTTTTTTTCTTATTGTGCCTTGTCAGTTTGCCAAGGCTATGCAGGATTGCACTAGCTCCACAATGCAGTAATATTGATAACTGATAATACTGAGTTTCAAAGGATCTTCCATTATTTTAGAAACAAAAGTATTTTATAGGTTTTGTTCTGTATGATCTCCAAGTATAAAACTAGGTTTTATTGGATTTTGAGATTGCCACAGGCACCTCCAATCTCAGTTGTGTAGACACTAAAGAGCCCATTACCATCCAGGTAAGTGATGGCCATACACTGCTCTGATTTAAATTATTTTTCATTTCAAGGAGCAGATAAGCAGTGAGTTGACCTAAAATTTCAGTAATATTTGTAGTGTTTGACTGTATATTAACTGCTCAAGAACTGGTCTTATGCACACTTGTAAAGATTGAAAAATAATATGAAGTTAAGATTTCAATAAAAAGAAAGCATGGTTTTTGTTAATGTTTTAAATTTATAATGACTTACATTTGAAAGAAAAATTCAATAGATATTAAAGTCAGGATGACCAAGTACATGTAATGAATGAGTGGGCCAATTAAGCAAGATATATGTGCACTTTTAATGTGGAAACTTTCTATGATAAATGGTACATATATATTTTCCTTTTCGTGGATTAATAAGATTTTAATTATGTTTTAACATTTAAATGAAGTTTTTATGACACATGGAGCCAACTTGGATATTCATCATAATAGATAAAATTACACTTGATTTTAGATTCATTGACTTGGATTTCAAATATTTATCATTGAGTTTATTACAGTTTTATTACATTTGGGGAAGGTACCTAACAAATTAGTCCTATATAGTCTGCTTCATTTCAAAGCAATTAACAGACAATATTGGCAGGAAAGTAGAGAACCCTCTGAGAATGTGTGTAGCCACACTAGGAAACTTGTTTTCTCCTTTGTGGCTCAGTTACTAACGTAGTAGATTATTGAAATTTTGCATAATGTGAATGGGATAAATGTTACCAACTGTTTTTAGTGAGCCACTTTTGTTTCTTTCCCTTTTTTTTTTGTTTATTAAAGTTAGCTTTAAAAATGCAAATGTTTTGTGTTTAATTAGTGATGCATTACTCTAGAGAAGCAGGACTGGTTGGTGTCAGATCTTATGTGACTGAAGTACTGGTGATGTGCACTCTACATAAAGATGGAGCATGTTAGTGGAAAAACAGGTGTATATGCTTGTATTTTGCATATATAGTTTTATTCCCTATATTAAAATTTCTGTAATTTGTTTATTATAAAATTCAGGAAAAAAGTAAGCATATTGTTTTAAAATAGACTTTGTAACTATAGCTTTTTAGTTAACTGAAGCAATCTTAAAATACATTGAGAATATACTGTCAAATAAGCATTAGTTATCAAGAGAAAATGAGCAAAGATTATATTTTTAAATATTTTAGTTTTGATTCTTTGTTGTTTTAAAATGGTAAGAATTATTTGGAATAGAAGAAAAAATTTCAACTGACATTGGGCTTCACCCTATATAAGAGAATTATGATGAGCAAAAGTTTATTCCCTTAATTTCATCATAATATAAACCCTGTTATATTAACAGTGTAAACTTTTAAACACACAAACACACTTTTAATACAAGATATTTTTATGGTCTAACAAAAAGCAAAGATTCCACTCTGGGTAGAATACATTGTCACATGTTATAAAAACTCTGAAGTCTATGTACAACACATTTTTAAATTGATTTATTGGTTTGGTCTATATTTCTAACCATGGTGAAATCAGCAGTAATGCCATATAATAAGCATTATAAATGTTTATTAATAATGTTCACAACTTTCTTATACAGATTTTTGGTTTTAGTTTGCTAACATATATTCTACCAAAAATTTCTAACACTGTGATCTCTATCAGTGTTTTGCTTAATGCCCACTTTTTGGGTGGTACAATACCAACCATTAATTACACTCACAGAATCATACAATCTTTTTTGTATTTTTTGTTTTTTTAATGTATAGTTTAGTAGTTTTGGTTCTTGAGTGTGTGATAAAAGACTGTTTATTTTCTTCTTGGAGTGGCCTAATTGCATTTTCCCCATTCACTTATTTTTAAACTATATACAACTTGGTCAAAATAGGTACAATTTCTGCTTAATACACTCTTTTTTTGTTTTAAGTTACCAGTTTGTTCCTATTACATTTTAGTTTTCTCAGAACACAATGAGTTGTTTTAAATATTACAGTTTAAATGTGTATCTATTGGAAAACTGTTCTTTAGAGTAAGATTTAGAAATACTGTATTTGTGCCTTTTTCATTGTTTTGCTTTTAATGTGTTTTGATTTTGGAGCACAAATATGAAGGTGCCATAAAATGGCTTGCTAATGTTACCTCCTTAAATACTTTCTATATTACTATCCTCAAATAATAATTGAAGAACCTTGAATGAAATGTGGTCCTTTGTGTGAGACATGTATGTGTTTATATTTTGTGGGGCTGTGTGTAATATGTTTAAAGAGTGAATTTATGAAAATAGAACTTAAATATGCTGAAAGTTCAGATTAATTGAAGTATCTGATTTAAGTGAGTTTTATTTGAAAAGACAGTAGATTGCCAGAAGACAGTGTAATCCTCAAAAATGTGACCATCATTCTGCATTATAAAATAGGAAAATAGTGCTGTTTTAGGATATAAAGGATAATTAAATTTTAAAAATAATTGCTTTAAATATTTTTAAAGTATCATGAACATTATTGTTTTATTTTTAACTCGGTCTAATTGAGTTTAAATTTTCAGAAATATTAACTTGCTCATTTAAATTTTATACATGAATTTTAAGTAGAAGTTTTTATATAAAATTATAGGTAAGAGCTTCAAGTATGGCTCAGTTATAGAGTGCTTATGAATATTTGTGATCTATAGGTTGGATCCATAGCAACACCAACACACACAAAAAAATGTGGAATCGTAGATACTATTCATTGTTAGAAAAATGCAACAAAGACTTGGGTAAGTTTTATAAAAACCTGACTCAGCAATTTTATCACATGAAGCAGTGAAACAGTCTGTCTTACACATGCCTGGTCCTTGATGGTTACAATGGAAATATTTGTTGTGTTCTTGAGAGAGATGGGTGGATGAGTGAGTGGCTTTCAGTGTTCTCAGAAAATAAATATAGCACTTTCAACATACATGAGAATATTTTACAAACCTTTTTATATACAGATTGTGAGCTCCAACTTAAGTGTTCATGGAATGATAAAAATGTTGGCTATTTCTAACTGAAAAAAATACTGAGTGCCTCCAATGCAAGACTTCTTTGCTAGGAATGAAATCACGCTGTATCTTCTGTTATTGTGTGTAAATTTAAGTCTGAGAAGAAATACTTATTTTAAAATATTTTTCTGTTAGGAAAGTTTATTGTATACTATAAATAATTTAACATTACTTACAGATGAGTTGAGTACATTTTTCAAAATAAAGTTCTGCTAAAATTATTTAATTATTAGTTCAGAAGGAAATTGACTTTTAAGACTCAGATTCATACTCAGACCTTTTAACATTTAATCTTCCTAGCCTTTCTTTAATCCGTTTGTTGTTTCATGATGAGATACACACTATTTGTATTATTGTTGGAAGTAGATTTTGTGTTTCAGCACGTTGAGTTAAAATAAAATTGTTAGTACTTATTCAGAATTAATTTTCTTGCTTGGATTTATTTGCGTCTGCTGTAAAATGTCTGCTTTACTGTGTTCCTTTAACATGACAATTTAAATTTCACATGCTAAGTAACTTCTACATAGGGAAGCTTACAGTTCTGACAGTTTAAAATATTGTGACTATTAAAATGCAGAAACAGTCAGGATATCCCTAAACAAGCTTACTAAAAATAACAAAGTGAGTCTATCTACCTTGATGTCAGGTAGAAGGACACCATGAGAAACCTTCTATGTACCCAATACGTGCCCTAAATTCTTTTTATTTTTATTTCTTTCATTTTGCCAGGATTCTTTTTTTTTTCCAATTTTTATTAGATATGTTCTTCATTTACATTTCAAGTGTTATCCAGTAAGTTCCCTAGACCCTCCTCCATCCCCGCCCAGCTCCCCTACCCACCCACTCCCACATCTTGGCCCTGGCGTTCACTGTACTGGGGCATATAAAGTCTGCATGACCAACGGGCCTCTCTTTCCAATGATGGCCAACTAGGCCATCTTCTTCCATATATGCAGCTAGAGACACGAGCTCTGGAGGTACTGGTTAATTCATGTTATTCTCCCACCTATAGGGTTGAAGACCCCTTCAGCTCCTTGGGTACTTTCTCTAGCTCCTTCCTTGGGAGTCCTATGTTCCATCTAATAGCTGACTGTGAGCATCCACTTCAAGTGTTTGATAGGCACTGGTATAGTCTCCCACAAGACAGTTATTTCAGGGCACTTTCAGCACTATCTTGCTGGCATATGCAATAGTGTCTTTATGTTTGGTGGCTGATTATGGATGGGATGGATCCCCAGCAGCCACAATCACTGGTTGGGCCACAATCACTGGTTGGTCCATCCTTTTGATTCAGCTTCACACATGATCTCTGTAACTCCTTCAATGTGTGCTTTGTTCTTAATTCTAGGAAGGGGCGAAGTGTCCACATTTTGATCTTCATTCTTCTTGAGTTTCATGTGTTTAGTAAATTCTATCTTGGGTAGTCTAGGTTTCTGGGCTAATATCCACATATCAGTGAGTACATGTTGTGTGAGTTCTTTTGTAATTGGGTTACTGCACTCAGGATGATGCCCTCCAGATCGATCCATTTGCCTAGGAATTTCATATATTCATTGTTTTTAATAGCTGAGTAGTACTCCATTGTGTAAATGTACCAAATTTTTTGTATCCATTCCTCTGTTGAGGGACACCAGGGTTCTTTGCAGCTTCTGGCTATTATGAATAAGGCTGCTATGAACATAGTGGAACATGGGTCCTTATTACCAGATGGAACATCTTCTGGATATATGCCCAGGAGAGGTATTGCAGGATCTTCCAGTAGAACTATGTCCAATTTTCTGAGGAAGCTCCAGGCTGATTTCCAGAGTGGTTGAATAAGCTGGCAGTCCCACCAACAATGGAGGAGCGTTCCCCTTTCTCCACATCCACGCCAGCATCTGTTGTCACCTGAATTTTTGATCTTAGCCATTCTTACTGGTGTGAGGTGGAATCTCAGGGTTGTTTTGATTTGCACTTCCCTGATGATTATGGATGTTGAACATTTTTTCATGTGTTTCTCAGCCATTCCGTATTCCTTGGTTGAGAATTCTTTGTTTAACTCTATGCCCCACATTTTAATGGGAATATTTGATTTTCTGGTGTCCACTTTCTTGAGTTCTTTATATATATTGGATATCAGCCCCCTATCTGATTTAGGATTGGTAAAGATCCTTTCCCAATCTGTTGGTGGCCCTTTTGTCTTGTTGACAGTATCTTTTGCCTTACAGAAGCTTTGCAACTTTATGAGGTCCCATTTGTCAATTCTTGATCTTACAGCACAAGGCTTTCCTGTTGTACTCAGGAATTTTTACCCAGTGCCTATATATTCGAGGTTTTTCCCCACTTTCTCCTCTATAAGTTTCAGTGTCTCTGGTTTTATGTGGAGATCCATAATCCACTTAGACTTGACCTTAGTACAAGGAGATAAGAATAGAATAATTCTCAGTCTTCTACATGATAGCTGCCAGTTGTGCCAGCACCATTTGTTGAAAATGCTGTCTTTTTTTCACTGGATAGTTTTAGCTCCCTTGTCAAAGATCAGGTGACCATAGGTGTGTGGATTCATTTCTGGGTCTTCGATCCTATTCCATTGATCTACCTGTCTGTTGCTGTACCAGTACCATGCGGTTTTTATTACGATTGCTCTGTATAACAGCTTGAGGTCAGGCATGGTGATTCCACCAGAGGTTCTTTTATTGTTGAGGATAGTTTTTGCTATCCTAGGTTTTTTATTATTCCAGATGAATTTGCAAATTGACCTTCTATCTCAGTGAAGAATTGAGTTGGAATTTTGATGGGGATTGCATTGAATTTGTAGATAGCTTTAGGCATGATAGCCATTTTTACTATATTGATTCTGCCAATCCATGATCATGGGAGATCCTTCCATCTTCTGATATCTTCCTCAATTTCTTTCTTCAGAGACTTGAAGTTCTTGTCATACAAATCTTTCACTTCCTTCGTAAGAGTCACACCAAGATATTTTATATTGTTAGTGACTATTTTGAAGGGTGATGTCTCCCTGATCTCTTTCTCAGCCCATTTATCCTTTATATACAGAAAGACCATCGATTTGTTTGAGTCCATTCTATATCCAGTTATTGCACTGAAGCTGTTTATCAGGTTCAAGAGTTCTCTGGTGGAGTTTTTGCGGTCACTTATATATACTATCATATCATCTGCAAATAGCGATAATTTGAGTTCTTCCCTTCCAATTTGTATCACCTTGACCTCCTTTTGATCTGTTGTTATGTCTCCATTTTCATTTCTGATTTTGTTAATTTGGATGCTATCCCTGTGCCCTCTAGTGAGTCTGGCCAAGGGTTTGTCTATCTTGTTGACTCTTTCGAAGAACCAGCTCCTGGTTTGATTGATTCCTTGGATAGTTTTTTTGTTTCCACATGGTTGATTTCACCCCTGAGTTTGATTATTTCCTGTCCTCTACTCCTCTTAGGTGAATTTGCTTCCATTTGTTCTAGAGCTTGCAGATGTGCTGCCAAGCTACATTTTTTTTTTTTTTGTAGGAAATCAGAGCTATGAGTTTACCTCTCAAGAATGCTTTCATTGTGTCCAATAAGTTTTGGTATTTTGTGGCTTCATTTTCATTAAACTCTAGAAAGTCTTTAATTTCTTTCTTTATTTCTTCCTTGACCAAGGTATCATTGAGTAGAATGTTGTTCAGTTTCCATGTGAATGATGGTGTTCTGCTAATTACGTTATTATTGAAGAACAGCCTTAGTCCATGCTGATCCAATAGGATGCATGGGACAATTTCAATATTTTTGAATCTGTTGAGACTGGTTTTGTGGCCAATTATGTGATCAATTTTGGAGAAGGTGCCATGAGGTGCTGAGAAGAAGGTATATCTGTTTTAGGATGAAATATTCTGTAGATATCTGTTAAGTCCATTTGTTTCATAGCCTCTGTTAGTTTGACTGAGTCTCTGTTTAGTTTCTGTTTCCAGGATCTGTCCATTGATGAGAGTGGGGTATTGAAGTCTCCCACTATTATTGTGTGAGATGCAATGTGTGTTTTGAGCTTACTAAAGTTTCTTTAGTGAAAGTGGCTGCCCTTGCATTTGGAACATAGATATTCAGAATTGCGAGTTCCTCTTGGAAGATTTTGCCTTTGATGAGTATGAAGTGCCCCTCTTTGTCTCTTTTGATAATTTGTGGTTGAAAGTCTATTTTATTCGAAATTAGAATGGCTACCCAAGCTTTTTTCTTTGGACCGTTTGCTTGGAAAATTGTTTTCCACCCTTTCACTCTGAGGTAGTGTCTGTCTTTTTTCCTGAGGTGTGTTTCTTCTAAGCAGCAAAACGTTGGATCCTGTTCATGTAGCCAGTCTCATTGTCTCTGTCTTTTTATTGGGGAATTGAGTCCATTGATATTAAGCGATATTAAGGAACAATAATTGTTGCTTCCTGTTGTTTTTGTTTTTAAAGTTGGTATTCTGTTCTTTTGGCTGTCTTCTTTTAGGTTTGTTGAAGGATTACTTTCTTGCTTTTTCTAGGGCAGAGTTTTCGTCCTTGTACTGGTGTTTTTCTTTTATGTTCCTTTGAAGGGAATTTGAAGATATTGTGAAAATTGTTTTTGTCATGGAATACTCTGGTTTCTCCGTCTATGGTAAATGAGAGTTTTGCTGGGTATACTACCTGTGCTGGCATTTGTGTTCTCTTAGTGTCTGTATAATCTCTGTCCATGATCTTCTGGCTTTCATAGTCTCTGGTGAGAAATCTGGAGTAATTCTAATGGGCCTGCCTTTATTTATATGTTACTTGACTTTTTTCCCTTACTGCTTTTAATATTCTGTCTTTATTTAGTGCATTTGTTGTTCTGATTATTATGTGTCGGGAGGAATTTCTTTTCTGGTCCAGCCTTTTTGGAGTTCTGTAGGCTTCTTGTATGTTTATGGGCATCTCATTCTTTAGGTATGGAAAGTTTTCTTCTATAATTTTTTTTAAGATATTTGCTGGCCCTTTGGTTTGAGAGTCTTCCTTCTCATCTACTCCTATTATCCGTAGGTTTGGTCTTCTCATTGTGTCCTGGATTTCCTGGATATTTTGCTTTAGGATCTTTTTGCATTTAGCATTTTCTTTGATTGTCGTATCTATGCTCCCTATAGAATCTTCTGTGCCTGAGATTCTCTCTTCTACCTCTCGTATTCTGTTGCTGATGCTCATATCTATGGTTCCTCTTTTTTTTTTCCTATGGTTTCTATCTCCAAGGTTATTTCCTTTTGGTTTTTCTTAATTGTTTCTACTTCCATTTTTAGGTCCTGGATGGCTTTGTTCCATTCCATCACCTGTTTGGTATTGTTTTCCTGTAACTCTCCAAGTTTTTCTTCTTTAAATGCTTCTAGTTGTTTACCTGTCTTTTCCTGTATTTCCTTCTTATAGTCCTCCATCATCATCATGATGACTGACTTTAGATCCATGTCTTGCTTTTCCGGTGTGATGTTGTATCTAGGACTTGACATGGTGGGAGGGTTTGGTTCTGGTGATGCCAAGTACCCTTGGTTTCTGTTGCTTATGTTCTTATGCTTGCCTCCTGCCATCTCTGCCCGAGGAGATCTGGTGTTGGTGCAGACCAGAAGGGACCCGCTGCCCTGCTCTGTCCCTTTATTTATCTCCCAGCTGCAGTCTTGAGTTCCAAGAGATTGGATTGGAACAGATGCTGTGTTCAGCTGCTCACCTGTGGTCCCAAGATAGCTTGGGGAGTCCCGAAGGGGTCTGGGGAGGGTGCACAGTGCGTATGCCCAAGCCCTGAGCTGGTGCAGGGCAGACCAGACCGGTCCGGACCGGACGGGAGCGCCTGTGCTGCCCTGGGCCTTTATTAATATCCTGGCTGGTGTCTCAAGTCCCACGAGATTGTGATTGGGCTGGAACAGATGCTGTGTTCAGCTGGTCACCTGTGGTCCTGAGATAGCCTGGGGAGTCCCAAAGGGGCCTGGGGAGGGTCCCTAAATTCTTACTAGGATTGTAAAATAGAGTTTTATTTTTTCCATGTAAGTGTAATGAAATGATGTAGAAAAGTTGTAATCAGACCCAAAAATAATTTTAGAAGACCCTTTTATTCCTACACGGCAGCATTTAGACTGATTGAGCATGTTTAGATGAATGTTATGTTCTCTGCTTCCTCAGAGTACTTCTTTTTATTTTTTCCAGAGTACTTCTAAAGGACTAAGAATAGGAATATGAATTTCTTCATACTTTAAAATATTTTTGAAATTATATTATTATAACATACAGCTCTTCTATTTCACCACTTAAAATCCTCCATCCTGTTTTTCAAATTCATAACTTTTTTCATTAATTGTTGTATATATGTGTGTCAGGGTGGAAGTGGGGGGTTTCGAAAATACATAAATAAGGCCTCCTTAGCCTGTATGATGTTACTTCTCTCTGTGTTTTCAGGTCTGACCATTGAAAATGTTCTTCCTGGTGCAAGACCATTTTTCCTGCTAGTACAGTTGCTTTAGGTCTAGTAGATTTTTTATGTTTGGATTCAGGCCTTCCTCAGCCCCAGCATTAATGTGTCTATTGTTGATTGTTATTCAGCTCTTGCCTAGGCAGTCTTGTTGAGCCTTGGACTTCTGACATTCCTAGGAGTCTTACAGCAAACTCTCTAGTCCTCTGGCTCTTAAAATCCTTCCTTCTCCCTCTTCACCAGTGAGTCTTGAGTCTTGGGTGCTGTTGTAGATGTATTTCTTGGGACTAGACTCTAAAACTCTGCATTTTGATTGGCTATGGTTTGTGTTAACAGTCTGTAAGTCTGTTTCAGAGAGACTTGACTTTGGGTGAAGATTATTCTCATATGTGGGTCTAAGAACTAATGTTTAGAGAGTAGATGGGGATTCTGTTTTGTAGAATGATGATTGAAGATTCTCCTCCAAGATCCATGACACTATCCTTGAGTAGTTGTTTAGGTTTCCAATATCAGGCATTATCTTCCTCTTGTTGAGTGGGTCTTAAGTCCATGTTAGAGAGCTGTTCATTATTGGCCGGTTATATGTGCCAGTACTGCACTTCTCGGGTTATACTGCATGCTGATTATCATTGTGGCTCATTGGCATTATTGCAACTGCTCATTGCTTCTCTTCCTTCAAAGCTTGTATGGCTTCAGGGAAGAGGCATTCATTCATGTCAGTTCCAGCTCAGGGTCTTCTGGTCCCCCTGTCTGAAGTACATGGGTCTAGAGCAATAGAGACTTACCTTCCAACTCTGGAGGACAACCAAGGACTATAGGAATTAGTAGGTTATAACAATGTATTTGAAAAGGCACTATAGACCCCATTTGTCTCCATTTAATGATCAGGCCTGATTTCCAAAAGGCTGTAAGGGACCAGCTTCAGGAATAGCCATAAGTCTCCGAAACTGAATCATAAGACACCAGCTGTAGGAATAAGACAGTAAAGCATACCACCTGAGGAACAGCCTGAAACAAGGAGCTGCAGTCTCTGTTGCTTAACACCTCATAGGAAAGCAGAAGGAGATTAAGTAGCCTTTGTTCTGTCTGGGCTGTAACTCCCAGACTGCTTGTTGAAGTTGCAGGAAGAAAAAGAGACACATTGAAAAGTGATTTTAGCCTTTATTTCTACATTCAAAAAAGTTGACCATAAGTTTACATATAAACTCAATTATAAATCGAATAAGAAGTTTACATCAAGGGGAACAGGGCAGGGGTGGGGGAAATAGGGGACTTTCAGGATAGCATTTGAAATGTAAATGAAGAAAATAATCTACGAAAAAATTTTTTAAAAAGTTTACATCAGAATGTTTACAGGCATACCCATTAAAAGTAATTATCTGGCTAAACATTTATCATTTGTAACTAACTTTATTAATTTATTAATTTACTTATTCACTTTACATACCACTTACTGGTCTTTTCCTTTCTTCCCTTCCCATAATGCTTCCCCCATTTTCCCTCCTCCTCTCCTCAGAGTTGGTGCCCCCTCTCTCTGTATCTCCCCCAACCCTCACACATGAAGTCTTTGTGATACATTCACTTGCAGCCAGACAAGGCAATAGAGGTAGAAGAACATATCCCACATACAGGCAGCAGTTTTTGAAATAGGCTCCATTCCAGTTGTTCAGGACCCACATGAAGGTCAAGCTGGACATCTGCTACATAAGTCCAGCCACTGTATGCTCTTTGACTGATGGTTCAATCTCTGAGAGCCCCAAGGGTCCCGGTTAGTTCACTCTGTTATTCTTCCTGTGGAGTTCCTATCTCTTTAGTTGCCATAATCCTTCCTCCTATTCTTCTGTAAGAGTCTCCAAGCTCCATCCACTGTTTGGTTGTAGTGCTTGCATCTGTTAGAGTTAGCTGCTAGATTAAACCTCTCATAAGAGAAATAATAGTGTTAGGGGTTGGTGCTTGCCCACAGAGTGGATTTAAGTTGGGCCAGTCATTGGTTGGCCATTTCCTCAGTCCCTCCTCGATCCCCCATTCCTACATTTCTTGTAGACTGGATAAACATTGGATAAAAAGAATTGTGGTTTGATTTCCCTGACAACTTAAGGATGTTAAATATTTTTTTAGGCGCTTCTCAGCCACTCAGTATTCCTCAGTTTAGAATTCTTTGTTTAGCTCTATACTCTATTTTTTTAATAGGGTTATTTGGTTTTCTGGAGTCTAACTTATCTTTGTATATACTGGATATTAGCCCTCTATTGGATTTAGGATAGATAGAGATCTTTTCCCAATCTGTTGGTTGCCTTTTGGTCTTCTTGACAGTATCCTTTGCCTTACAGAAGCTATGCAATTTTATGAGGTCCTATTTGTTAATTCCTTCTAGTATTTTCTGTATGGCTGGATTTGTGGATAGATATGGTTTAGATTTAGATTCTTTTGAAGTATCTTGTTTTGTCTATCTATGGTGATTGAGGATTTTCCTCTGTATAGTAGTCTAGGTTGGCATCTGTGCTTTTTTAAAGGTTGCAAGATAGCTGTCCATGTCCTACTAGCTTTTAGAGTTTATATTGAGACATTGGGTATAATTCTGATAGGTATGTTTTTGAATGTTACCTGCTCTCTTTCTCTTACTCATTTTGATATTCTTCTTTCTTTGTTCTGTAGATTTTGTGTGTTTTGATTATTATTTGTATCACATAGCACAGAGTACAGAGTTCTCCATACTAATGCGCTATACCTGGCATTGTCTGGCAATCAAGGTTTAGACCCAGTGATGTCCCCTTTTCTGTAACCCAAAGGCTCAACTCTATAGCTTCCTGCATATAAGCTTTGGGTCATATTGCAGAGGGAAGCCTCAAACATCTTCGAATCCAAGGCTCCAGAAAATAAAGACCCAATCTTTGTTATATATCTTTGTTTACCTTAGCCAGCCAGCTCTTGATAGGGAATCTGGGGAATCTTGAGACCTAGAAGTTGCATTTTGTACTCCATGATTGTTGGGCCATGGTTACTCAGTCCAAAGTTGATTGCATCAGGCAGGAGAGATGAGGCAAAAGAGTAGCTTCATGTGGCTGGATACTCAACACCCCCAACACTCATCCACCCCCATTTTTCAGCATTAAGTATTCTCTGCCGACAAAATGAACCAATTGTTTTTGAGATCCAGACTTACTCCATCTTGGGACTGGTCTCCATGTTATAAATAGGTAAATAAATAAATAAATAAATGATAAGAGGCTTGAGAACATGTTATAAATAAATAAGTAATAAAAGGCTTGAGAACATAACCTACAGCAGAATCCAAGCTTCATCCACATACCAGGAAGAACCCCATGGCTTGTACTTGGCCAGTTATCCCCTGTGGGGAGTGGGCGCAGCTGCATGGGCCAAAAGATGGTACCCTGGCTCTATCCTAAGCCCCGTGACCTCGCTTGTTTATCTCAGTCTCAGTCTCAGTCATGCACAATAAAAGCAGCGCATGTAACTTGTTGGAGAGATTAGTGCAACATCTTGCCATACCATTCTATCATCCAATCCTGCATGCTGCCTTGAATAGGAATTCAGACGTTCAGGGGAGAGGGCTTTGCAAAGACATCAGTAGATCCTAATAGAATGTGTTTTCAGACAGGAGCTGGCTACATATTTCATCCTTTATCTTGGTGTTTTCTACTTTTGAACACATTATTAATTTGGCTTTTGTAAATCTTATATAAACGTCTGTAAAGTTTTACAAGCTATATAAAATAAACAAAGGACCAACTAATTTATAAATCACAGTGAACCAAAAAAAAGAAAAAAATTAACGTGATCATTAAATTAGGTACAGAAAAGGCCTCTGAATACTTCTGAATACAGAATACTCCATGATGAAAGTCCTCAGGCAATTAGGAATACTTAAACATAATAAAGCCTTACAGCAAGGGCATAGCCAATATCTACTTAAATGGAGAAAAACTCAAAGCAATTCCAATAAAATTAGGAGCAAGGCAAAATTTTATTGCTCTTAGCTAGAGCAATAAAACATAATGGGCTGTGCATAGATCATGGTGGTGCATGCCTTTACTTACAGCATTCAGGTGGCAGAGGCAGAGTTACAATTTAGCCTGGTCTGCATGGAGAGATTCAGGACTGGTAGAGCTACATATTGAGGCCCTGTTTTTCAAAAAGAAAAGAAAATGACCTACAGACTTGTTTGCTTACAGCCTGACCTTCTGGACACATTTCTCATTTTATATGACTATATCGCATTTCAAGTTGACTACCTAGCACAACTGACCACTTGTACATATACTAATATTTCATTGTTAAGATACAACCTTTTCCCAATCTTACCAGTGAAATATTTAGCAGAGGATTGTCTTATCAGGCATCACTGGGAAGGGAGTACTCTTTGGTTGGTGGTTTTGTTTCTGGGAGCTCTGCAGGGAGGGGTTCTGGTTTTTTAATATTGTTGTTCTTCTTATGGGTTACAAACCCCTTTAGGCCCTTCATTCCTTTCACTAATTCCTCCATAGGGGACCTCATGCTCAGTCCAATGGTTGGCTGTGAGCATCTGCCTGTATCCACCTCTATTTTCCAGGGTCTGAAAGAGCCCCTCAGGGGACAACTATATCAGGCTCCTGTCAACAAGCACTTCTGGGAATCAGCAATAGTGTCTGGCTTTGGTGTCTATATATGAGATGGATCCCCAGTTGGGGCAGTCTCCGGATAGCCTTTCCTTCCATCTCTGTTCCATGCTATGTCTGCGTATTTCCACCCTCTACAAGAGTTAGAGGGTGGGAGGAAGAGAGGAGGTAGAGTGGAAGAAGGGTTAAGGATCTGGTATAGGAGGAGACTGGAATGACACAGAAAGTCAAGAAATTGGACAGAGGTGTGTAGCAATGGCGGGGGGGATGTGGAACTGGGGCTAGCCACCACCAAGTCCCAGGTGCCAGGACAGCAAGAGGCTCTCAGGACCCAACAGGGATATGATTAGCTGAAATGCCTAACAAAGGGGAGGGAGAATGTGTAGAGATCATATCCAGAGGTTAGGCAAGGCCCCCAGTTGAGGGGTGGTTCCACCCACTCATCTCCAAATTTTTAACCCAGAACTGCTCCTGTCTAAAGGAGACAAAATGTAGAGCAGAGACTGAAGGAAATGCCATCCAGAGACTGCCCCACCTAGGGATCCATTTCATATACAGACACCAAACCCAGATACTATTGTGGGCACCAAGAAGGGCTTACTGACAGATTCCTGATATGCTGTCTCCTGAGAGGCTCTACCAAAGCCTGACAAAGACGTGGATGCTCATAGCCAACTATTGGACTGACCAAGGGGACTCGAATGAAGGAGTTAGGGAAAGGACTGAAGGAGCTGAAGGAGTTTGCATCCCTACAAGAACAACAAAAATATCAACCAACCAGACACCCCAGAGCTCCCAGGGAGTAAGCAACCAACCAAAGAGTACACATGGATGGACCCATAGCAGAGAGTGGCCTTGTTCGGTGTCAATGGGAGGATGGGTTCTTGGTCCTGTGAAGGCTTGATGTACCAGTGTACGAGAATGCCAAGGCTATTAAGTGGGAGTATGTGGGTGGGTGAGGAACACCATCATAGAACCGGGGGATGAGAGATGGGATGGGGGTTTGCAGAGAGCTATCATGCAGCTATACAGTTAGACCAGCACCATTTGCTAAAGATTCTGTTTTTTCTCTGGTGTTTATTTTTAGTTATATGTGTGTCGTAGGTATGTAGAATTAATGTGGGTCTATCGATCAGCATTTCTGGTTTTATTTTTTTAAATGTAGGTATTCACTTTAGATTCCAATACCTCTCTCCTCCTAATACCCACTCACAAGATTCCTCCCCCCATTTGTCATCCCATTCTCTTCTGAGAAGGAGGAGCCCTCCTCATTATCAAAACTCTTTCTACTCCCACAGATCAAGTCACTGCAGGACTAGGCATAACCTCTCCCACTAAGGCCAGAAAAAATTTATAGAAGTGGAACAGGATCCACAGGCAGGCAGATTCATGGGCAGACCCGCAGTTGTTGGCAGACCAAGAACAAGCTGCATTTCTGCTACACATGTGCAGGGGTCCTAGGTTCAACCTGTGCTCACTCTTTGGTTGGTTGGTTGTTCAGTCTCTAGGACCCCAACTCCAGGATCCAGGTTAGGTGATTCTGCTGGTCTTCCTATAGAGTCCCTGTCCTCTTTGGGTCCCAGAATCCTTTGCCCAAAATAGTTCTGTTTTTATGGCAATGCCATGATAGTTTTATTAAGATAGCTCTGTAATGCAACTTGAAGTCTTGATGATGTTACCTCCAGCAGCTTGTTGTTGTTGTTGTTATTCAAGATTGCTTTACTTGCTCTGGGATGTGAACTTAAGAGATTTTTTTTTCAATTTCTATGAAGTTGTATTGGAATTTGTATACAAATTATATTGACTCTCTAGATTGCTATTGGTAGGATGGTCATTTTCACAATATTGTATCCTACTGATCCATGACTATGGATCTTTTCATTTTCTCTCTTAGTTTGTGTTAGCATGTTAACATTCCTTTTAGGCCCTGCCCAACAGTTACCTACCAATAGCCAGGTAGGCCTGGCTTGGTATAAAAAATGGTCTATATGGCCTCTCTTCTCTCTCTCTCTCTCTCTCTCTCTCTCTCTCTCTCTCTCTCACCTATTTCTCCCTTTCTCTTCTCCCCTTCCTTCCTCCATGTGTTCCCTGCCTCCCTTCCTCTCTTTCTCTCTCTCTTCTCTTTACTTCTACACCCCTCTCAATCCCACTTCCCATGCACCTAAATAAACTCTATTAGATACTAAACCCTTTTTATAGCTGGTACCTGTAGGGGGAGTTTGTTGAGGTACCCCCCCATACACACTATACCATACTGTGCTTTACAGAACAAT
Organism: Mus minutoides; assembly: GCA_902729485.2. Taxonomy (NCBI): domain Eukaryota; kingdom Metazoa; phylum Chordata; class Mammalia; order Rodentia; family Muridae; genus Mus; species Mus minutoides. Next base: position 288,757 of record LR750146.1, on the reverse strand, counting down.
TAGTGCCAAGACTTGGATTTACAAACTTGCAGGTTCACATTTACCCCCGCTCCCACTACATGGACTTTCCAGCCATCAGACACCATCAAGACACCAGCAAATTGTAAGCTACTCCACTGGTCAGAGTAAATGGCCCCTGGTCCTGAGGGAGGGCTGTTGAAGCCCACATTCACCCTCTGGTGTCCTTATGAATGGAGGTATGCAAATCTTCACAAACTGTCTCTTCTTGCTGACTCATCATTTTTGCATCTATTCCCTTGGATGAGATCTTTCTCTATTCATCAGCTCCTTAGTTCTTTTCCTTTTTTTTTTTTTTTGACATAGAACTGGGAGACCAGCCTGACTCAGGACAATGATTTGTGGATACTTTGAGACAAACATGCTTGCATCTGAAGTAGATCAACTAAGTCTCATCCCCAGAATCAGCATCTCAGTGAGTTCAAATGGCAATTAACCAGTTTTATGGCTTCTCAGTCATTTACTATAGATAAGGAACTCGTCTGAGTCCAGTAAAAACTAGCTAAAACTTAAAGCACCTGTCTTCCTTATTGCATACTGTAAGAAGGAACCAAACTGAAGCAATTTCTAAGAAAATGTCAACTTTGAATAGGGCTCAAATAAACTGTAAGTACCCAAAACCTTCATAGGTAACAGATATCCTGCATGGCAAAAGAGACATGTATCTGGGTAACTGACATTGTGGTAGACAAGTTGAGACCTGAATGCTAAGAAAGTTCCCCCACTATAGTTGAATAACCCAACAAATGGGAAAAGGTTAAGTGTACCACAAAGATACATTCCTAAGGAAGTCTCATATTTCTAAATCCTTATTGGCAGATAACTGGGCAAAGATGTTTGTGGATTTCACACTTAAAAACTGTTTCATTCTGGCTCAGAGTCTGTTCTGTAACCCTGGTCACTCAGTAGCAGTTATTGTAAGATAAATGTTCAAAGATCCAGTCAGTTCCTAGTCTGTATTGATGAATGTGACTGGTCAGTTTTGCTGCCTAATTCAAATAAAGATCTTGCTTTTCTGAACTCTTTTTTTTTTCTTCATTCTTTTTATTAGATATTTTATTCATTTACATTTCATTCATTTATCTTTCCTAGTTTCCTCTGTGAAAATCCCCTATATCCTCCCCTCTCCCCCTGCTACCCAACCCATACACTACTGTTTCCTGGCGCTGGCATTGCCGTATACTGGGCCATATAATCTTTACAAGACCAAGGGCCTCTCTTCCCAATGATGGCTGATTAGGCCATCTTCAGCAACATATGCAGCTAGAAACACCAGCTCTGGGGCTACTGGTTAGTTCATATTGTTGTTCCTCCTATAGGGTTGCAGACCCATTCAGTTCCTTGGATACTTTCTTTAGTTCCTACATTAGGGACCCTGTGTTCTATCCAATATATGAGTGTGAAAATTCACTTCTGTATTTGCCAGACACTGGCATAGCCTCACAGAAGACAGCTATATGAGGGTCCTGTCAAAAAATCTTGTTGACATATGTAATAGTGTCTGGGTTTTGTGGTTGGATATAGGATAGATCCCCAAGGGGGGCAGTATCTGGATGGTCCTTCCGTCTCAACTCCAAACTTTGTCTTTGTAACTCTTTCCATGGGCATTTTGTTCCTCATTCTAAGAAGGAGTGAAATTTTAACACTTTGGTCTTCCTTATTAAGTTTCATGTGTTTGGCAAATTATTTCTTGGGTGTTCTAAATTTCTGGGCTAATATACACTTATCAGTGAGTGCGTATCATGTGTGTTCTTTTGTGATTGGGTTACTTCACTAACGATGATATCCCCTGTAGGAAGCAGGCAGCTCTGACCCGCGGAGCGCCGCGGCCCGAGCTCTGACCGGCAAAGCCACCCGGGATCCTGCAAGCCTCCAGCTCCGGCAGCCTCTGGCTACCCGCCATTACAAGATGGTGGGGGACCGGCAGGTTGCCAGGGAGGAGAGCCTAGCATGCATGCACAGCTCTCTTCAGGCCCTCCTCAAGCAATAGCCCCTCCTGAACAGTCAGTATGCTAATGAGGTGTGGCTTGTGACACCAATGAACAGGCCAAGGCTAATGGGTGTGTCTTGTGGCACCAATGAAGGGGCCACACGCTAATGAGGTGTATCTTGGTGCACCAATCCGCAACCACGATGACACCCTCCCCTCTTCCCTGGGAGGGTATAAAAGCAGCAGCTCTGCTGCTGTCCAGAGTCCTGGGAATCTACTATCAAGGTGCTCCAGAATAAAGCTGACTGAGAAGATCCTGGTGGTAGCGTGACTTTCTTTCTGGTTGAGGGAGGCGCGTCGCAAGTGGTGCCAAGAACCTGGGAACCAAAGATGATCTGAACTCTTCAGGAACTGAAGAAGATCTTTGTGGGATCTGAACTCTTTAGGAACTAAAGAAGATCTTCATGGGATCTGAACTCTTCAGGAACTGAAGAAGATGTTCGTGGGATCTGAACTTTTCAGAAACTGAAAAGTTCTGATCTTTGTGGGATCAGAACTCATCAGCTACGGAGTGGCGGTACCGGTAAGCTTCCCGTAATATCTTAGAGAAGATGCTTCCCTATATTGATCCATTTTGGATTGGGGTGGCCATTTTAGTTGTCTTAACGGCCCTCCAAACACTGTTAGAAGCAGTAAAGCAGAGTGGTAAAGACAAAACAGCAAAAGGGAGGCTAGAACCTACTCTTAAAATTAAGGTGGAACAAGAAAAGGGGATTTACCCCTCTCTCAAGTAATCGCAGCTTTCCAACTTCAACTCCTCTTCGGAAGAAGAGGTGGATGAGGAGGCTGCTAAATATGAGAGGGAGCGATACCACCTAGATGATAAAGGGTATCAGCTCAAAAATAAAGCAAGAAAAGGTCAGAAGAAGATAGACCTCAGTAAAAGGGCCCCTGTAAATTTGCCTGTGGCTCAAGTACCATCTGCTCCTCTTGTAATCCAAGTGATGAGGGAGTGAAGCTTAGTGGAGGGAAACACTCGGGAAGATTATTTAATCCAGAGGTATGGCGAGAGATTAGCCTATCCTTCCCAGTCTATGCCAATGATCAAGGGGGATGTTATTATCAACCTCTTGATTTCAAAGCCATTAAATCCATAGCAGAATCAGTTCATACATATGGAGTAGCTGCAGCCTTTACTATAGCACAGGTAGAGACATTGACAGCATATTGTCTCGCCCCATCTGATTGGAATAAACTGGCGTGAACCTGCTTATCACCAGGACAATATTTAGAGTGGAAAACTTTTAGCTATGAGTTTGCAAATCAGCAGGCAGCCGCAAACTTGGCCACCAGACGTGATCCTGATCAGCATTGGGACGCGGATATGTTACTTGGCCTAGGCCGTTTTGCAAATGATCAGACAAATTATCCAGAAGTAGTTTACACACAGGTTAATGGGGTAGCCACCAAAGTATGGAAAGCATTGCCTAATAAAGGAGAGGTATCAGGAAACCTTACAAAAATCATACAGGGTCCCACAGAGCCATTCTCAGACTTTGTGGCAAGGTTGTTGGAAGCAACCACAAAAGTTTTTGGGGATCCTGATACAGCAATGCCACTCATAAAGCAACTTATCAATGAGCAATGTACTAAAGAATGCAGAAACACAATAGGGCCACTTAGACATAAGGATTGGAATATTGGATGAAAATATGTAGAGAAATTGGAGGACCATTATCAAATGCCGGCCTTGCAGCAGCTGTAATGTTGGCAGGCAAAGGACAGGGAGATGGCTGTTACAAATGTGGACAAAAGGGACACTTTAGGAGAAATTGCCCAACCAAAGGGTTCCAAACGTCAAGAGTTAGAGTAAATCAGCCTGGCCTTTGCCCAAGATGTAGGAAAGGTAATCATTGGGCGAGTGAGTGTAAATCAGTCAAAGATATTAATGGGAAACCGCTGTCATCAGGAGCCCGTCCAAAAGACAGACAGTAGGTCCCCCGTCCCCAGGGCCCGCAAATGTATGGGGTACTGCAAACCCTGTCCCTAAGGCCTCCACATTATCATGGAGAGCCACTTCAGGCTCCGCGGGACTGGACCTCTACTCCACCACCAGAATCATATTAACACCTCAAATGGGGGTTCAACCTATAGAAACAGATTTTAAGGACTCACTACCTGGGGATACAGTTGGACTAGTACTAGGAAGATCATCCTCTACGTTGCAAGGACTACTAATTACTCCAGGGCTTATTGATCCGAATTATTCAGGCAACATTAAGATACTTGCAGCTTCCCCTCAAGGGAGACAGGATAGCACAGTTCTTACTGTTACCCAGTCTTTGTAGGCATTTCCCAGCTAAGGACTTAGGGGAGAAGGGTTCTCAGTTCACCTACCTCTCCTGTGAATTGGGGAAACGACCTATGCTTACTTTAGAGATTGAAGGGAAGTCCTTTTTAGGACGAATGGATACTGGAGCAGACAAAAGTATTATATCCAGCCATCACTGGCCGGTAAAATGTCCCTCTCATCAAGCCTCACAGAGCTTGAGAAGATTGGGTTTTGAGTCAACACCTCTAATTAGTGCCAAAGAACTTACGTGGAGGGACGCAGAAAGAAAATCAGGGAAATTTACTCCATATATAGTTAATATTCCGATGAATTTATGGGGAAGAGATGTTTTAACATCCATGGGATTTATCCTTACAAACCAATACTCAACTCAAGCACAGCAAATGATGACCCACATGGGATACCAGCCTGGAAAAGGTTTGGGATGGTCGCTTCAAGGCCGCCCTGAACCTATAAAGGACAAGCCAAAATATAACAGAAGGGCTGGGTTTTTTGTAGGGGCTATTGAGGAAGGATTACCCATTACTTGGAATACAGAGGAGCCAGTGTGGATTTCTCAATGGCCTCTGTCCTCTGAAAAACTTCAGGCAGCAAGAGATTTGGTTAAGGAACAGTTAGAGTTAGGTCATATTGTTTCCTCACAGTCCCCTTGAAATACTCCTATATTCGTAATTAAGAAAAGGTCAGGAAGATGGCGCTTATTGCATGATTTAAGAGCCATTAATAGTCAAATACAAATTATGGGACCCATTCAACGAGGCCTGCCACTGTTATCCAGCTTGCCTCGCGGTTGGCCTTTTATCATAATTGACATTAAGGACTGTTTTTCTCGGTTCCCTTAGCCCCTCAACATAGTCCACGTTTTGCCTTTGCCATCCCATCCCAAAATAATGAGGACCCTGATGAAAGATACCAGTGGGTAGTCTTGCCACAGGTTATGGCCAATAGCCCTACTATGTGTCAGTTATACGTAGATGAGGCCATTGGCCCAGTAAGACAGTGGTACCCTAAAATCAAAATTTTGAATTACATGGATGATATTTTGCTTATGAGTAAGGATATTGATAACTTGCAGGCCATTTATTTGGCATTGATTGAGGCCTTAAAAGAGAGAAAATTGTATATTGCACCTGAAAAGGTACAGATGGGAGAAATTGGAGAATTTTTAGGAGCAAGGATATATTCAAATTATGTTAAGCCACAAAAATTGGAAATTAGGAAAGATCATTTACGAACATTAAATGACTTTCAAAAATTGTTAGGAGATATTAATTGGATTCGCCCCTATTTGTCTTTGACTAATGCAGAGTTGCAACCATTATACAATATTCTGAAAGGGGATTCTCAGATCTCGCCCCCCCACCCCCCGCACACTCATGCCACAAGCGCATCAAGTGTTGAATAAGATAGAGGAAAATTTAAATAAGGCCTGCCTGCAAAAGTTTTCTCCAGTCCAACCAATAATGTTATGTATTCTTAAAACCTATAAACAACCTACTGTGGTTATTTGGCAAACCGGACCTCTATTGTGGATTCATCCTCATATTTCACCCTCCAAAACATTAGAATATTATCCAGCCACAGTTGCCCAAATAGCCATGTTAGATATAAAAAGCTGCATACAGGGTTTTGGATTGCCCCCTCAAAAATTATAGTGCCTTACACAGTCCATCAGGTTCAGACTTTAGCAGCCCTGGTAGATGATTGGACAATATTTTTTTGTAGCTATTCAGGTATTACAGATAATCATTATCCGAAACATCCTTTGTTACAATTTATAACAGAACACCCCATTATATTTCCTAAAGTGACCTCATTAGAACCCATACCTGATGGTCTAGACATCTACACAGATGGCTCAAAAACAGGCATAGGTGCCCATATGGTAAATAGCAATGAACCTGTTATGATACAATTTATCCCTGGAACACCCCAATTGGTGGAATGTTTAATTGTCCTGGAAGTATTTTAAAGGTTTCACACGCCTTTCAATTTAATATCAGACTCAGTTTATGTGTCAAATGCGTTGAAAATGATGGAATTAACAGGGCCTATTAATATTTCCAGCCCTGTTGCAAATATCCTGGCAAAAATACAAAGCTTGGTATGGAACAGAACCTGCAAATTTTTTATCCAACATATTTGAGCTCATACTTCTTTATCTGGCCCAATGAGTCATAGCAATGCTCTGGTGGATGCAGGTACTCGCGCCACCTTTATTTTTTTTTACATCACCAATAGAAGGAGCTCGAGAATTTCATAAGCTATACCATGTTCCTGCCTCCACCTTACAGAAAAATTTTCATATTTCTAGAGCATTGGCTCGTGAGATTGTCCTTCAATGTTCCAATTGTGTACAGTTCCATCACCTGCCTCACACAGGAGTCAATCCTCGTGGTCTTAAACCTTTACATATATGGCAAATGGATGTAACGCATGTTCCTTCCTTTGGTACCCTTAAATATGTCCATAGACACTTGTTCAGGCGTAGTCCACACCTCCCCTGCAACTGGAGAAAACTGTAAAAAGGTTGTGTCCCACTGCCTCGAAGCATGGGCAGCTTGGTGAAAACCTTCACACCTTAAAACGGACAATAGCCCAGCCTATACCTCCTCATATTTTGATAAATTTTGCACTTCTATGCAGGTGCACCATACGACTGGAATCCCTTATAATCCCCAGGGTCAGGGCATTATTGAACGAACTCATAGAACCTTCAAAGAAATTTTACAAAAACAAAAAGAGGGAATAGGACATGGTAGATCACCTAAAGAACGACTATCCTTAGCCCTTTTTACTTTAAATTTTTAAATTTTGGATAATAATGGCCTTTCGGCAGCTGATAGGCACACTACCATAATCCCTATACATTCACAATATGTTAAATGGAAAGATGTGTTATCCAGGTCATGGCTAGGTCCAGAACTGGTTACTTCACAGTCCCAGGGAGCGGTTTGTGTTTTTCCTAGGGACAAAGAAGCAATTTGGATACCCGAAAGACTGATACGAAGAGTGCCCCCTCCCTTGGAAGATGCAGCAGAGAAAAAGGATAATGAAGAAACACCTACATCTATTGATACTCCTGATGAATTTACAAATGGGTAATATGTTAAAATTATGGGCTGTCGCCCGCACTTGGCCAGTCCCTATTCCAGTACATAGTAATCAGCTGTTTTGCCCAACTTCCCTTACTCCTTTTGCACGCCTAGACGTAAAAGATTTTGGTGTTACTGCTGCTATCATTACTGCCATTACTATCTCAGCAACTGCTACGGTTACCGCGGCTGTAGCCATGGCAAATCAAGTACAAGCAGCAGAAACAATTAGTAATATTGTGGATCGAGCATCCACTGCTTTGACGGTTCAAGAAGTAGTTAATGCCCATTTGTCATCTGGAATTTTATTGGCAAATCAAAGAATTGATTTACTTCAAGAAAACATGGAAAAACTATTTCTGTTGATTCAATTTTCCTGTGTTTCCCATTTTAAGAATTTGTGTATTACCCCACTAACTGCTGATATGTCTGAAAACTTTAATTATAGCAGGGAGTTGTCGGAGTATCTTCAAGGGAATTGGACTGCGGAGGCAGAATGACTGTTCCGGAAGCTCCTTATCCAGATTTCCATCCTGAACGGCACCAGAGTCAACCCTGTCACCTTGGGAGATTTTACCTCTTGGGTGTCCAGTGCCTTTTCCTTTTCTAAAGAATGGGCTGGGATGCTACTTTGGGGTGTCCTGGTGTTTGTGGGTTGTGTACTTTGCCTCTGGTTGTTATGAGACGCACTTAGGCTCGGCAGAAGGCTACCGTTATTCAAGCCCTGATGGCCATAGACGAGGGCACCTTGCCTGAGTTCTGGTTGGTCTCTCTTAAGAGTTTGTAATAATTTCCTAGCAGACTGGTTTGCCGATACTGCCCCAGTTTAGGGACACACCTAATGACTCCAACTATACCACCTCAAAGAATGACGGAGTAAGGAAACTCAATTTTGCTGGCAGAGTGTCACAATAGGCACGGAGACGGGTGTGCTAAAGTACACCTATCAATGACTAGGTTGGAAATTCATTACAATGTCTCACGATTGCACAATTTGACCTCTGTTACAGCCAAGTCCACCAGCAATGTGCTGGTGGCATCTCCTCCTACTCCAGATCTCTGCAGAGACAGACTGGTGGTCGTATCTGATGGTAGCCTGATTTCCTATCAGTCACTTGTCAAAGGCTGCTCCCTCAGGACGGGGTGTTAGCTGACCAGATTTGCAGGACTTCATATTTAATAAATGTAGGAAGCTGGCATCTCTGACCCACGGAGCGCCGTGGCCCGAGCTCTGTCCGGTGGAGTGCCGCAGCCCGAGCTCTGACCAGCAAAGCTGCCCGAGCTCCGGCAAGCCTCCTGGCCTCCGGCAAGCCGCCTGGCCTCCGGCTCCGGGAGCCTCCAGCTCCCCGCCATTACAAGATGGCGGGGACCTGCAGGCTGGCAGGGAGGAGAGCCTAGCGTGCATGCACAGCTCTCTTCAGGCCCTCCTCAAGCAATAGCCCCTCCAGAACGGGTAATATGCTAATAAGGTGTGGCTTGTGACACCAATGAACAGGCAATATGCTAATGGATGTGACTTGTGGCACCAATGAACGGGCCATATGCTAATGAGGTGTGTCTTGGTGCAGCAATCTGCAACCACTACAACACCCTCCCCTCTTCCTTGGGAGAGTATAAAAGCAGCAGCTCTGCTGCTGTCCAGGGTCCTGGGAACCTACTATCAAGGTGCTCCAGAATAAAGCTTACTGAGAAGATCTCGGTGGTGGTGTGACTTTCTTTCTGGTTGAGGGAGGGGCATCACAATCCTCCAGATCCATCCATTTGCCAAAAAAAATTCATAAATTCTCTGTTTTTAATATCTGTGTAGTACTCCATTGTGTAATTGTAACACATTACTGTGTCCATGCCTATGTGGAACGTCATCTGGGTTCTGTCCAGCTTCTGACTATTGTAAATCGGCTCCTATGAACATAGGGAACCATGTGTGATTACAATAAGTTGGAAAATCTTCTGCGAATATGCCCAGGAGATGGATTGCTGGATCTTCCAGTAGTAATATGTCCAATTTTCTGAGGAACTGACAGACTGATTTCCAGAGGGGTTATACAAGCTTGCAATCCCACCAGCAATGGAGAAGTGTTCTCATTCATCATATCCTCACCACCAAATTAGTTATTAGCTGTCACCAAATTTTTTATCTTAGCCATTCTGACTGGAGTGAGGTGGAATCTCAGGGTTGTTTTGATTTGCATTTCCCTGATGATTAAGGATGTTGAACATTTTTTCAGGTGCTTCAGGTACTTTATGTTTCTATTTTGTAATATAGTTTTAGGAGAAGTGGAATTAGGTCATCCTTGAAGGCCTGATAGAAGTCTGGAGTAAACACATCTGTTCCTGGGCTTTTTTTTTTTTTTTTTTTTTTGGGGGGGGGGGGGTTAAGAGACTATTAATGACTGCTCATTTTCTTTAGGAGATATGGGAATATTTATATTGTTAATGTGATCCTGATTTAACTTTCGTACCTGGTATCTGTCTAGAAAATTGTCCATTTCATCCAAGTTTTCCTGTTTTATTGAATATAGCCTTTTGTAGTAGGATCTGATGATGTTTTGGATTTCCTCAGATTCTGTTGTTATGTCTCCTTTTTCATTTCTGATTTTGTTAGTTAGAATACTGTTCCTGTGCCCTCTAATTAGTCTGGCTAAGGGTTTATCTATCTTGTTGATTTTCTCAAAGAACCAGCTCCTGGTTTGTTTCATTCTTTGAATAGTTCTTTTTGTTTCCACTTAATTGATTTCAGCCCTAAGTTTCATTATATCCTGCAGTCTACTCCTCTTGGGTGAATTTACTTCCTTTTTTTCCAGAGCTTTTAGGTGTGCTGTCAAGGTGCTAGTGTATGCTCTCTCTAGTTTCTTTTCTGAGGCACTCATAGCTATAAGTTTTCCTCTTAGGGAGGCTTTTATTGGGTCCCATAATTTTGGGTATGTTGTGGCTTCGTTTTCATTAAACTCTAAACAATCTTTAATTTTTTTCTTTATTTGTTCCTTGACCATGTTATCATTGAGTAGTGTGCTCTTCAGCTTCCATCTGAACATTGACTTCCTATTATTTATGTTGTTATTGAAGATTAGCCTTTTTCTGTGGTGATCTGAGAGGATGCATGGGAAATCTTCAGTATTTTTGTTTCTGTTGAGGCCTGTTTTGTGACCAATTATATGGTCTATTAAGATAAGGTCCCATGAGGTGCTGATAGGAAGACATACCCTTTGTTTTAGGATAAAATATTCTGTATATATATATATATATATATATATATATATATATATATATATATGTGTTAAATCCATTTTTTCATAACTTCTGTTAATTTCTATGTGTCCCTGTTTAGTTTCTCTTTCCAGAATCTGTCCATTGATGAGAGTGGGGTAGTGAAATCTCCCACTATTATTGTCTGTGATGCAATGTATGCTTTGAGCTTTACTAAAATTTCTTTAATAAATATGGATGCCCTTGCATTTGGACCATAGATAGAATTGAGAGTTCATCTTGGAAGATTTTACCTTTGATAAGTCTGAAGTGCCCCTTCTTGTCATTTTGGATAACTTTGCATTGTATTTGATTTTATTCAATATTAGAATGGTTACTCCAGCTTGTTTCTTGGGACCATTTGCTTGGAAAATTGTTTTCTAGCCTTTTACTCTGAGGTAGTGTCTCTCTTTGTTCATCAGGTGGGTTTCCTATATGTAGTAAAATGTCAGGTCTTGTTTATGTAGCCAGTCTGCTAGTCTATGTCTTTTTATTGGCCAATGAGTCCATTGATATTAAGAGATATTAAGGAAAAGTAATTGTTGCTTCCTGTTATTTTTGTTGGTGGTGTTGGGATTCTGTTCTTGTGCCTGTCTTCTTTTAGGTTTGTTGAAGGATTCCTTTTTTGATTTTTCTAGAGAGTACTTTCCCTCCTTGTGTTGGAGTTTTCCCTTTATTATCCTTTGAAGGGCTGGAAAGATATTGTGTGAATTTGGTTTTCCATGGAATACTTTGGTTTCTCCTTCTATGTCAATTGAGAGTTTTAGTGGCCTTGGCTTGCATTTGTGTTCTCTTAGGGTCTGTATAACATCTGTCCAGGATCTTCTGGCTTTCATAGTCTCTGGTGAGAAGTCTGGTGTAGTTCTAATAAGTCTGCATTTATATGTTACTTGATCTTTTTACTGTACTGCTTTTAATATTCTGTCTTTATTTAGTGCATTTGTTTTTTGTCTGGAGGAATTTCTTTTCTGGTGGAGTCTCTTTGGAGTTTTGTAGGCTTCTTATATGTTCATGGGCATCTCTTTGTTTAGGTTAGGGAAGTTTTCTTCTATATTTTAGTTGAAGATATTTACTCGCCCTTTAAGTTGGAAATCTTTATTCTCATCTACACTTATTATCTTTTAGTTTTGTCTTCTCATTGTGTCCTGGATTTCCTGGATGTTTTAATTTAGGATCTTTTTGCTTTTTCTTTGATTGTTGTGTCCATGTTCTCTATGGAATCTTCTGCACCTGTGATTCTCTCTTCCATCTCTTGTATTCATCTATCGCTCCTGATTTCTTTCCTAGGGTTTCTATCTCCAGAGTTGTCTCCCTTTGTAATTTTTTTATTGTTTCTACTTCCCTTTTTAGATCTTGGATGGTTTTGTTCAATTCCATCACCTGTTTGGTTGTTTTTTCCTGTTATTTTTAAAGGGATTTTTGTGTTTCCTCTTTAAGTTCTTCTACCTGTTTAATAGTGATCTCCTGTATTTCTTTAAGTGAGTTATTTATTCCCTTCTTAAAATCCTTTACCAGCATCATGAGATATAATTTTAAATCCAAATCTTCTTTTTCCAGTGTGTTGGGGTATCCAGGAATTGCTTTGGTGGGTGTAATGGGTTCTGATGTTGCCTGGTGGTCTTGGTTTCTGTTAGTAAGATTCTTGTGTTTGCCTTTTGCCATCTGGCAATCTCTGTTGTTAGGTAGTACTGCTTTCTCTGTTCCTCCTGAGAGTCTTAGCCTCTGTCAGCACTCATGGGAGACCAGCTCTCTCTTCAGTCTTAGAGTGTCAGTGAATTTCCAGGGGGCAAACTTTCCCTTGGGAAGAAAGGTGCACAGAGGACTGAGGATCAGCTCTGCCTCGTGGCTGAGAATGAAGGCAGGAAGGAAACATCTCCAAGAAGCTTTGTTGCTTTTGTGGCCCTCATGTTCTCCTGTGTAGACCCACCTCTAAGAGACCCTGGATAGAAAATCTTTTATGAACTCTTATGATCGCTTGGGTGGTTTTGATTTTGTGGGCTCCAACATTACCTAAAGTGCCTAAATAAATTTTATCTGCTAGATCATATTGTAGGACTGAGTAATGACAAATAATAGAAAGCATATTTTCTTCTTTCAGAGTGTTATAAGGGATACATTCTTTCTTTTGTTTTCTTTTATTGAAAACATATTTTTATGCCATATATTCTGATTATAACACCCCCACTCCCCATCCTGATGTAGATGACAAAATGGCCTTTTGTACATATATAAGCACTGGAGAAGCCAGGAACGTTAAAAACACAGTTCATGCCTTCAGTGGAATGAGGTATGTAGCTTGTCTTCCTCAAATGCCAGGAATGATGTAGTTTTACAACCTGGTGATCCTTTGCTATATGATGAGACAGACTTTGTCCATATCCTCAGAATTTAATTATTTCAGACCCTTTCTCCTTAAAACATTGAGCATCAATTTTAGGCCATAAAACTTATCTTTATAAGTTATGTCACTTGTATTTTACAACAGCTTAAGTGACTTCTATGTTATCTTTGTTCCAGGCCAATCATGCCATCCACAGGCATTTATCTCAGTCAAACTTCCTACACTCTAAACCCTGAACGCTAACTATCTGAGTCAACAGTACCCATTCTTGTGATGGAAGCCAGATGTTCTTTGTAAGGAATCTCAATGTAAACATGTCTTAAATTGTTGTACACTTGGAACTAAGTTAATTGCTATCTGAATTTTTTTCTCTACAATTGTGCTGAGATTACATATAATTACAGTAATTATCTGGAACATACTTTAGAATTATTAGTCTAGCACTGATTACAATAAACTTGGCCTGAGCCAACTTTCATTCATACATCACCCTGATCATTTTCCCCCTGCCTGCTATAAAGCCTACAGGGGAGTCACCACATATACCCAAGGATCTTCCTTGATTCCCAACTTTACCTCCAATCCAGACTCATGCACGTTCTGTCTCTTATTGAAAAACAAACAGGCTTCCAAGGAATAATTAGAAAATAAAATGAATAAATAAAAGAAACAAATTGGAATATGACAAAACCAACAAGAGTAAAAAGAAGCACAAGAAACTCAAACTCAAATAAACATACCTTCATACACATAATAATCCACTAAATACTCAAAACTGGAAGACATAATATATATGCAAGACTATGTAAGGGAAACAAGCAAACAAACAAACCAGTCTTAACATTATGAGACATGCAACCTCCAAAGATGCCATTGAGTTAGTTTTGTATTGCTTACCTACTTCTGAATAAGGGTATACCTATAAGAGTGGTTTGCTTCTATGAGACTCCATTGAGAAAACTAATTTTTTTGTATAGAAGTAGTTTAAATTCACCCTCTTATCACTTCAAACTTTATGAGGTTATGAGAAAATGAGATTGTACACTCATGATCCCATGATTGAGCAGTTTAAACCAACAGAGGTATCTGTATTACACAGGGTTCTAGAGGGAAACAAAATTAGTAGAGGTAATTGATACACACACACACGCACACACACACACACACACACACAGGATTTATTAGGGAACTTGAAATGTTGTCTGACTCTTCCAGTAATGGCTCTCTATAGACAGAAAGTCCAAGATACCTAGGCTCATATTCAATATATTATGGAATACTGAAGAAGTAGACTCTAATATTTAGTGAAGGAAAGAATGTGCCAGCAAGAATAAGAGTAAACAGACAAGAAGCAAGAGCATCATTCTGTTCTCTCATGTACATAAGCTGCTAACAGAAGGTATGGCCCCAGATTTAAGGTGGATCTTCCAACCTCAAATGATCTGTATTTATTGTGGTCTTCCAACCTCAAGTGACCCAATCTAAAAAAATGACTCATAGGTGTACCCAGAAACTTGGATTTTAGATAATTCCAGATGAACTCAAATTGACCACTGAGAATAGCTATAACGAGTCCACCCCTTATCAACTTGACATATAACTATATGCCCTTATTCATGCTTACTTTCCAAGTGAAAACAATAATTAAATTATAATTATGACTGATCTCAAATGTATTATTATACATTACAAGAGGTTACAGTGTCCTTTTAGGGACATTATTTCAGTATCTTAGATTGTAACAATAACCACATGTATTATCTCAATTGATGTTGCATTCTATGATAAAGAAATAGAGGAAAGAAAACACAAATATCTGCACAAACACATTCGTAACAAGTATGGCAGAAGCACTTGTACCAATTATAATCCTGAATTCTCCAATAGATTTACGGCTTTCGCTTGTATTTATAACTCCCTTCCTTTTGTATTTCCTCCCCTCCTCAGAAAAGTGTCAGCAGGTTTTGATTATTTTCCTGGCAGCATAATCTATACCTTCCTTTTTGAATGATCTCAGCCCTTTGTCATCTTGCCAGGTGTGGGTTGTTGCAGTTTCCTACTGACTTTAACCATAGGGCAAAGTAGCACAAAGAGATGCCCTACAAAATGTCCTGTACACCAGACATAATCTGTCTCATGTCCACTGTAGAGAATCAATCTAATTTCCCTGTGATGTTCTGGATCAATTATTCTTCCTAACACTGTTATGCTTTTCTTAGCCCAACCATGGCTTAAGAGCAACAGAAATCCAAAGCATCCAGAAGGAAGTCTTAGCTTCTAGTTTAATAAAATTTTTGTTGTCTTCTGGCAGAGTCCTTCCCCACCCCCATTCTGGAACCAAAACTTGTAGGCCAGTAGAACTCAACATCCTAGGAACAGAAATGTAGAGAGAATATTTTGGGTATTATATAAATGCATTACCTGTCAATTAAAAAGCCTGTGAGCTATGGTACAGGAAATAGAGGTGGGCGCATCCAGGAGAGTGAAAGGATTCTAGGAGAGAGCCATGTAGGATATTTTTTAGGGATATGTGATAAGATGGATGTGTTTTACTTCAGCACAGGTAACCAGGCTCATGGTAGAGTGTAGGTTAAAGCAAATGAAATGTCTTAAGTTATATGTACTCAGAGAATAGCTAGATATGCAAGAAATTTATAAATATATTTTGAGTCTGAGTCTTATTTCTGGAAGCATCAGACTGGGAGGAAGAACTGCACATAACTGCAACAAAATGGCAACCAATTTAATAGCAATTAGAACCCAAGCTAATGGCCTAAAAAGGCCTGGGTAAAAAACAGGGCATAGTTAGGATAACTGGATGGGAGGTCTAGTCTCTTAAAAAAAAAGAAGGAAGGAAGGAAGGAAGGAAGGAAGGAAGGAAGGAAGGACAAACACAGAAAGGAGAAAAGGAAAGGAAGGAAGAGAGAGAAAGAAAAAAGAAAAGAGAAAGAGAAAGAAGGAAAGGAAGGAAGACAGAAAGGAGAAAAGGAAAGAAAGGAAGGAAGAGAGAAAGAAAGAAGAAAGGAAGAAAGAAAGAAGAAAAGGAAGGAAGACAGAAAGAGAGGGGAAAGGAATGAAGAGAGAGAAAGGAAGAGAGGGAGAAAGAAAGAAAGAAAGAAAAGAAAAGGAAGGAAGACAGAAAGAAAGGAGAAAGAAGGAAAGGAAGGAAGAGAGAGAAAGAAAGAGATAAAGAAAGGATAGGAAGGAAGAATGGAAGGAAGAGAAAGGAGGAAAGAAAGAGAATGGAAGGAAGAAAAGAAAGGAAGGAAGGAAGGAAGGAAGGAAGGAAGGAAGGAAGGAAGGAAAAGAAAGAAAAAGAAAAGAGAAAAGGCAAACACCAAATTTGTAGCTTCCCAGAACAACACACGACTGGCTGGGAAGAAGTAGACTTCTTAGCCAGGAGCAGGAACCTTCAGAGAGATAGTACAGAAGGAGGCTTTTAAAACAAGCTCCTACTAAATTTTAAAACAAAGCACAGAAATTGGGGCTTCTCCCAAGGGCAGAGCAGCCAAAGTAGAGGAACTATGCTCTTCTTTAAACACAGGCTAAAGCTGATACAACTGTGGATGGCAAATCACAGAGACTTCATGGAAATCACAACTGCAGGATCAACCACTTCAGGTACTCCCAAGCTTGGTACAATAGATCAGCTCAGTTCTATCCTACAGGAATTAATGGTTAATGCTGATGGCATGTGGGGATGCAGCCCTAAGTTGACTGCTGTGGCCAGAGTTGAGCAGAAGGCCAAAAATCCTCTACCTGTAAACAAAGGGACAGGGAATGCCCAGGCACAAAACATCATCTGAGCTAAATAACAGCAGACACAGGGCACAAAGGCTAACATATCTCTCTGTATTCTAGTCTACACAATAAAGTCAGGGTGAAATCCTCTGTTGATAGACAGTCTTGCAAGCAACAGCCTAAAATTCAAATTGACACGTCTCCCTTCTTAAAGATACTATGTAAGTTTTTTGGTTTGGTTTGGTTTGGTTTGGTTTTGGTTTTGGTTTTGGTTTTTTGAGACAGGGTTTCTCTGTGTAGCTCTGGCTGTCCTGGAACTCACTTTGTAGACCAGGCTGGCCTCGAACTCAGAAATCTGGCTGCTTCTGCCTCCCGAGTGCTGGGATTAAAGGTGTGCGCCACCACAACCGGCTGTAAGTTTTTGCTTAATAATAATCAGCCACCAAAGCGGGGCGTGGTGGCGCATGCCTTTAATCCCAGCACTCGAGAGGCAGAGGCAAGCAGATTTCCGAGTTGGAGGCCAGCCTGGTCTACAGAGTGAGTTCCAGGACAGCCAGGGCTACACAGAGAAACCCTGTCTCGAATTAATAATAATAATAATAATAATAATAATAATAATAATAATAATAATCACTATTGCATACACCAGCAAGATATTGCTGAAAGGGCCCTGATATAGCTGTCTCATATTAGGCTATGCCAATGCCTGGCAAACACAGAAGTGGATGCTCACAGTCAGCTATTGGATGGAACACAGGGTTCCCAAGGGAGGAGCTAGAGAAAGTACCCAAAGAGCTGAAGGGATCTCCAACCCTATAGGTGGAAGAACAATATGAACTAACTAGTACCCCCAGAGCTCGTGTCTCTAGCTGCATATGTAGCAGAAGATGGCCTAGTTGCCATCATTGGGAAGAGAGGCCCCTTGGTCATGCAAACTTTATATGCCCCCAGTACAGGGGAATGCCAGGGCCAAGATGTGGGAGTGGGTGGGTAGGGGAGCAGGGCAGGGGATGGGGGAGGGTATAGGGAACTTTCGGGATAACATTTGAAATGTAAATGAAGAAAATATCTAACAAAAATTGGAAAAAATATATAAGTTAAAAAACACCCTTAATAATTTAAAAAATAAGTACACATCTATATTGAATTTATATAAAGAGAAAGGCTAATATAAAAATATTTATCCACATAGATATTAATCTCTAAAGAATAGAGAAAGATTATAAAAGGTATAAATCCTTTTTAGGCTATGTAGATAGTAAATAAATAAACTCATGCCTTTCATCTCAATATTGGGATACAAAGACAGATAGGTTCCTAATGCCTTTGAGAAAAAACCTGATCTAAGGAGCAAATCCTGTAGGGAGCCACGCGAAAGCCGCTTCAGAGCCGGTGCGGTGCCTGAGCCGGTTACCTAGGAGACGGTTGCCTAAGAGACGCAAACAAGTCCAGTGCACATGCGTTTGTGACGAAACCACGTAGTCACCGCCCATCCCGGGGCGTAACTTGAGGTAATGGGCAGTCAGCCAATCCTGATGACACACGCCACACTGAGGTGTAATTGAGCGGAGTTATTTCTAGAGCTACTTTCTCTTTTTCTCGGGCTCTCTTTCTCCACATGGTGTAATAAAGATATGCTTGTAGAAGGATTCTTTTGTCCATATTCCTTTCTTGCAGGCAAGGCGGGAAGGTGGGCGTTAACAGCTGGTGCCAAGAAACTCCGGGAAATTGACCATCGCTGGCGCCGAGAGAGAGCCCCTACATGGGGAGAATTCAGAACTACAAGCGGGTAAAAGGAAAGGCTCTGAGAGGTATGTTTGGTCGTGATTTATACCGTTTACCCTCCCAGTTGAGTAGCATAGTGGAAGTTTTCATCACGGTAGTGAC
The DNA here is from genome assembly GCA_902729485.2 of Mus minutoides. NCBI lineage: Eukaryota > Metazoa > Chordata > Mammalia > Rodentia > Muridae > Mus > Mus minutoides. The sequence continues at coordinate 270,146 of LR750146.1, read as the reverse complement.
AGTGCTTGCTCTCCTTAGCCCAACGGTTAAGGCAAGATAGGGGGCGTTAGAACTACAGGACCGCATATCAGAAACAGAGCGGAAAAAGTTAATAGGAGCTCATAGAAATAGAAGCATGCTTAAGCAGACAGGCCTCTCCAAGGATATTAGATCTAAGGGGACGAAAAGAGAGGGAAAGAATGCCCTGGTAGAGAACAGAAAAAGGAGGAGAAATAAGGAAGCTTTAAAGCTCAGTAGCACTGAGTCAGAAGAATCTAGCCCCTCTGAAGACTCAGACGAAGCAACCCGCTTTGAGGAGGAAAATTACCATCTAAATGAACAGCAGCTACAGCAGAATCGTAAAGGAAAGGAGGCAGGAGATAGGAACCACATGGCTCCTTGGCCCGTGACAAATGCTGCTTACGGAATTAAGGTAATTGGATCCGGGAATGGATCTTAAGAGAATTAAGGTAATTGGATCCGGGAATAGATCGAGAGAGAAGAGAGGAGAGTGAATTTTTAAAAGAAGATTCCTAGGCACCTAGGTTTATTCTCTTTCTCTAGAACTCAGAGAAGTTTTTTCTTTATATGTACGATGCATCGTTTGTCTACATTTGAGTTTCATGTCTTGTCTATATGTTTTGTTCTGTGTTGAAAAAAGAAAAATGGTTACAAAAAGCATGTCTATTGGTCTCTGACTTCTTAATTTTAGTATGAGCCTCCACAGAGGCGAGAAAGGCAGGCAGGTTTGCCCAGGATCTGGCGGGGCCACACGTGGTTTTGGGCCTTGCCTGGAGGAAGACACGTTAATATAGATTGTTAACTTCTTAGCCCCAGGGATGGGAGGCTAAGAGTGTTTGCTCCTGAAGGAAGATGTTTGCCTAGGCATAGAGCAGCCTTGAACAGCACGTGGCGAGAGGCAGCAGAAAGCTAGGCCACCAGGATATTTAATAATGTTTAAATAGTGCTGAGGTCGTTTCAAGCACGGGATATGAACAAGTCCAGAAAGGGTCTCAGAAATTTTTCTAACTGATACAATGTTTTATGGGATTTTTATCCTAAATGGTAGTCTTTTAGAAATAAGGTCTAAGTTAAACTTTAAAAGGTGCATGATTATACATTTGTAAATTGACTGGCAGGCCTCCTGGAGTTTCTTTGTTCCACGGACTTCACCTCACCCCCTCCCTGCTTCTCCCTTGCCTCCAGGGCAAGTTCCCAGCAGCTAAGACCGAGGATCCAGGGGCAGTTAAGATGGGGGCTGGTGAAATGGCTCAGCGGGTAAGAGCACCCGACTGCTCTTCTGAAGGTGATAAGCTCAAATCCCAGCAACCACATGGTGGCTCACAACCATCCTTAACGAGATCTAGACTTAAGAGTTATATAAGATTTAAAGGAACTTTTCTAGGCTAGATTGCTTAATTTTTTGAAGGGTTATTATTGATTATTAATTAAAAGGTTTGTTTTTCATTATGTTTAAAAGTGGCTCCAAATTACAGCCAGGTTGGCTCAGTCAGTAGAGCATCAGACTCCAGGGCTTAAGTCCCTGTTCCTTAAGAAAGTTTTCAAGACAATAGCAAGGGTTTAATTATGCTGGTAATGTCATGTCAAGAGTCATTAAGAGACTCAAACCTTTGTTGGGTATTATCTAAAAAAGACACAAGCTAATTGGTAAATATGAAGGACGTTACAGAAATTTTAAAAGGCCTTTTTGATTGATATTAATTATAATTTATAGATATTAATACTAGCTATTCCTTTTAATCATGACCATTGAATGTGAAATCATTCTTTACCTCAAACTTTAAGGGCTACTGTGGTACTATTAAAAATTATAAGGTAAATTCTTAGATTTTAGAGAATTAAATTAAAGTTGTTTTAAAAACCTGACAAAGTGTTAGCTTAATCATTTTTCTAGGATAAATTAAAAAATTGTTTTGTGCACGCCTTTACCTTCTAGATCTCCATACATTTTATGTATTTAAAAGCAGCCCCTTTATGGGAAAATGGGTATTTAAAATTTGAAACATATATTTTATTCTTTTGAGGTTCCCATCTCAGCACAGATAATTAAATTGTGTGCTACAGATGGTGTTTTATAAGGTTAAAATTTTGTCAACTTGTATACTAAGTCAATATAGGTATATCTCAGAACTGACAATTGCTAAAATTGTTTAACCTTCAGATATTAATTTTCTAGTTCGCAATTGTCCAAGAACGTACATTTTGGAGAATAAATGCTGTCCTGTTAAAAGAACTATCTTTAAATATTTAAAAATTGCTCTAGGTCGCCTGGATATGTTACTCACATTCCATCCTTTAGAAAATTGCAATATTTACATGTTTCTATTGATACTTGTTCTGGAAGTATATTTGCCTCTCCATTAACTGGAGAAAAGGCAGCACATGTTATTCAGCATTGCCTTGAGGCGTGGAGTGCTTGGGGAAAGCCCAGGGTTCTTAGAACTGACAATGGACCAGCTTACGCTTCTCAGAAGTTTGGACAATTCTGTCACCAAATGGAGGTGACCCATCTAATGGGTCTCAAGGACAGGGCATCATAGAACGGGCCCATCGCACTCTCAAATCTTATTTAATCAAACAAAAAGGGGGAGTCGAGGAAGCTCTACCCTCAGTGCCAAGGGCAACCATTTCTATGGCTCTCTTTACACTTAATTTTTTAAATCTTGACAGTCAAGGCCATATGGCAGCTGACCATCATTGTCTAGAGCCTGACAGGCCAAAAGAGATGGTTAAATGGAAAGATGTCTTGACTGGTCAATGGAAAGGCCCAGATCCTATTTTGATAAGATCCAGGGGAGCTGTTTGTGTTTTCCCACAGGAAGAAGACAATCCATTTTGGTTGCCAGAACGACTGACACGAAAAATCTTGGCACGTGAAGATGATTTCCAGATGGACCTCCCAACGACCTGTTCTGCTCATCCTGCTGAATCGAGGGATGAAGCCGTCTTCTGTCGGACTATCTCGGAAGGAGTTGGTCGTTGAGGGCGGAGAGACTCTCCAGAAGACTTCTCTTGCAGATTGGGCAGCTCAATGGGACTCAGCTGAAACCCATTGCCTTTGGGGACTTCCCTTCCTAGATATCTTTAGCCTTTTCTTTCTTTAAGGAGTGGGTGGTAGTTGCCTTATTTGCCATTACCCTCAGCTGTGGTGTTGTGTTTGTTTTGGGTGGTTTGCAAGCCCAGAACCCAACAAAAAATGTGACAAAGTAGTGATTGCTCAAGCACTCGCAGCACTATGACAAGGAGCCTCTCCCGATATGTGGCTCAGCATGTTAGCCTCTCCCGATATGTGGCTCAGCATGTTAAAATCATAAAGGTTAAAACTGGCACTCGCCCTAGAGTGATTTTTGCAGAGAAATTGTTGCCTGCCATTTCATGAATGTGCACACTAGACCAACCTAAGACAGGGACCTAGTGGCGAGAAGTTTTT
>LR750146.1:235813-266616 GCA_902729485.2 Mus minutoides | reverse complement strand
CTGCACCCAGAGGACTTGATCCATTGCACCTGGTAGGGTGAAAAGATGCCATAAAAATTTAGCCCTTGATCACTGACACACCCAGCAAAAAGGTATCGGTTTGATCGGGTTTAAACTCCTTATTCTGGCAACAACTATGTACTGCGTATCTCTAGGCCAGACCTTTAAATAAAATAGAAAGGGGGAGATGTAGGGAGCCGCGCGAAAGCCACTTCCGAGCCGGTGCGGTGCCCGAGCCGGTGCGGTGCCCGAGCCGGTGCGGTGCCCGAGCCGGTTACCTAGGAGACGGTTGCCTAAGAGATGCAAACAAGTCCAGTGCGCATGCGTTTGTGACGAAACCACGTAGTCACCGCCCATCCTGGGGCATAACTTGAGGTAATGGGCAGTCAGCCAATCCTGACGACACACGTCACACTGAGGTGTAATTGAGCGGAGTTATTTCTAGAGCTACTTTCTCTTTTTCTCGCGCTCTCTTTCTCCACATGGTGTAATAAAGATATGCTTGTAGAAGGATTCTTTTGTCCATATTCCTTTCTTGCAGGCAAGGTATTAACAAAATCCAAATGAGACCCAGCTACACAGAGGAACCCTTTCTCAATAAAGAATAACAATTGTTTTACATTATTTTAATTATCAAAATGAACGTTGTTATAAGTTCTATGGTTGTGATGATATTACAAATAAAGCAGACCTAGGTTAAAAAGGGGGGGGACTACTAAAGTGGATCAATCTATACTTTTAATGACTTCAGACTGCCAGACCAAAAAGAGGTCATGCTATGTTGTGAGAGAAGCTCTAGGCATGTGTTAACATGAAAGAAGAAAAGGCTTTGGACTTCTTCCAAAATAATAACGATCAGATTTGATAAAAGGAGACTACCTGAAAATCTCAGTTACACACAAGGGAAAACCAAAAATGCCATAGACTAAGCTCTATTAGGTTTCCTATCTGTGGTTGCAGGTGAACAAGGGTCTGCTAGAATTGACAAACAGAAGCAAAGAGAAGAAGGTGCTGAATCTGAATGTAATGTCACAAAGCAAACATCAGTTATATATAAGACAGAAAACAAAGGAGTAGGATTTCACAGCAGGCAAGGTACATAGAAGTTATCTGACACTATATATATACTAAAAGCTTTATGTTCACAGAAAAACTTCCAGCCCTGAAGAAGTTCACCTTCAGGGATGCTAAGATGCTGAAATGTGCTATTCCAACTCCCTAATGGAATCTGGCTCAAACTGATGCTATTTTCCAGAGATTTGCATATAAAGTTTGCAAGACCAAGGGCCTCTCTTCCCAATGATGGCTGAATAGGCCATCTTCTCCTACATATTCAGCTAGAGACACGAGCTCTGGGGGTACTGGTTAGTTCATATTGCTGTTCCACCTATAGGGTCGCAGACCCCTTCAGCTCCATGGGTACTTTCCCTAGCTTCTCCATTGGGGGCCCTGTGTTCCGCCCAATAGATGACTGTGAGCATCCACTTCCGTATTTGCAAGGCACTGGCATAGCCTCACAAGAGACAGCTATATCAGGTTCCTTTCAGCAAAATCTTGCTGGCATATGCAATAGTGTCTGCATTTGGTGGCTGATTATAAGATGTACCCCCAGGTGGGGCAGTCTCTGAATGATCCCTCTGTTTGTCTTAACTCCAAACTTTGTCTTTGTAACTCCTTCCTGTATTTTGTTCCCTATTCTAGAGAGGAATGAAGTATCCACACGTTTTCCTTCTTCTTGATTTTCTTGTGTTTTGCAAATTGTATCTTGCGTATTCTAGGTTAGTGGGCTAATATCTGTGAGTGCATTCCAAATGACTTTTTTTCTGATTGGGTTACCTCCTTCAGAAATATCCATTTGCATAAGAATTTCATAAATTGATTGTTTATAATAGCAGAGTAGTACTCCATTGTGTAAATGTACCACATTTTCTGTATCCATTCCTCTGTTGAGGGACATCTGGGTTCTTTCCAGCTTCTGGCTATTATAAATAAGGCTGATGTGAACATAGTGGAGCATGTGTCCTTGTTACCAGTTGGAATATCTTCTGGGTATATGCCCAGTAGAGGTATTGCTGGATCTTTCGGTAGTACTATGTCCAGTTTTCTGAGAAACCACCAGACTGATTTCCAGAGTGGTTGTACCAGCTTGCAATCCCACCAGCAATGAAGGAGTGTTCCTCTTTCTCCACATCCACACCAGCATCTGCTGTCACCTGAACTTTTGATCTTAGCCATTCTGACAGGTGTGAGGTGGAATCTCAGGGTTGTTTTGATTTGCATTTCTCTGATGATTAAGGTTTTCGAACATTTTTTAAGGTGCTTCTCAGCCCTTTGGCATTCTTCAGTTGAGAATTCTTTGTTTAGCTCTGTACCCCATTTTTAATGGGGTTATTTGAATTTCTGGCATTCAGCTTCTTGAGCTCTTTTTAAATATTGGATATTAGCCTCCTATTAGATTTAGGATTGGTAAAAATTCTTTCCCAATCCGTTGGTGGCCTTTTTGTCTTATTTACAGTATCTTTTGCTTTACAGAAGCTTTGCAATTTTATAAGGTCCCATTTGTCGATTTGTGATCTTACAGCACAGGCCATTGGTGTTCTGTTTAGGAATTTTACCCCTTTGCCCATATCTTCAAGGGTTTTCCCCACTTTCTCCCCTATGAATTTCAGTGTCTCTGATTTAATGTGGAGGTCTTTGATCCACTTAGACTTGAGCTTTGTACAAGGAGAAAGGAATGGATCAATTCGCATTCTTCTACATGTTGACTGACAGTTGTGCCAGCACCATTTGTTGAAAATGCTGTCTTTTTTCCACTGGATAGTTTTACCTCCATTGTCGAAGATAAGGTGGCCAAAGGTGTGTGGGTTCATTTCTGGGTCTTCACTTCTATTCCATTGGTCTACCTGTCTGTTGTTATACCAGTACCATGCAGTTTTTAATCACAATTGCTCTATAGTATAGCTTGAGGTCAGGTGTACTACTTTGATTCCACCAGAGGTTCTTTTATTGTTGAGGATAGTTTTTGCTATCCTATGTTTTTTATTATTCCAGATGAATTTGCAAATTGCCCTTTCTATCTCAGTGAAGAATTGAGTTAGGATTTTGATGGGGATTGCATTGAATCTGTAGATTGCTTTAGGCAATATAGCCATTTTGACTATATTAATCCTGCCAATCCATCAGCTTGGGAGATCTTTCCATCTTCTGAAATCTTCTTCAATTTCTTTCTTCAGAGACTTGAAGTTCTTGTCATACAGATCTTTCACTTCCTTCGTTAAAGTCACACCAAGGTATTTTATATTATTTGTGACTATTGTGAAGGGTGTTGTTTCCCTAATTTCTTTCTCATCCTGTTTATTTTTTGTGTAGAGAAAGGCCATTGATTTGTTTGAGTTAATTTTATATCCAGCTACTGCACTGAAGCAGTTTATCAGTTTTAGGAGTTCTCTGGTAGAATCTTTAGGGTCACTTATATGTACTATCATTTCATCTGCAAATAGTGATATTTTGAGTTATACCTTTCCAATTTGTATCCCCTTGATCTGAGATGGATGCATATGCTTTATTTTAAATGTACAACATGATGTTCGGATATCTGCAGAAAAGGCATCAGAAGTGGTTGTTTGTGAACAATAAGTTCAAAAACTTTATGGAACCAAATGTTCTTCAGGAGGATTTGAAGAATCTGAAATGGAGGCACTAGTCCCTGAGAACTAGCTTTTAAGGTACTAGAAGTCACCTATGCAGGCTTTTAAAGGAGGAAAGCAGGAAAGTCACTAACCGTGCTATCCAGCCATGATGACTGTGAAATACAATGATCAGCATGCCATCAAAACCCTAAAGGTGAAGTACAGGTATAAAAACTATGAAGATAGCTAGCAACTACCTTAATTGGACTTATGACACACTCAACAAAAGAGAAATCATTTTGGAAATCTAGCCAACTACCCATGGGTAGAGAATTCATGAATCCAGCAGGAGAACCAACAACTACCACTTTAACAAAACTATATAGTCCCTAATTACATTCCAAATATTTGTCTTCTCAACCCCAGATAATGATAGTCTTCACCCCTCATCAAGGAAATTTCTCACGAAACAGAGACAGACCATTGCTGAACACTACACTCGTTTAAAATGTAGTTTGTAGGATAGTCACAATAGAAACAGCTACAAAGCACTGCAGCACTTAAAGTTCAGGCAACACTGCAGGAATGAAAGAATTATTGTAAGAGGAAGAGGATCAGTATTTTGCTCTGAGACTGTCTCTTAGCAAACAGAGCCATTTGTTTTCTCATGACATCGGGGAATAAATCATTTGCAGAATGTAGTGTCGGAAGCTATTTCTGTGAAGTCTCACAAATATGATTGTCTAAACTTGAACTGAACAAGGACAACAAAAATAGATAGGCCAACTGGAGAAAACCATGAAGTTTCAACCCTACCCAAAGAACTATTGGTAGCTAGGAAATGGCTAGAGTAGGGGAAATATTCTTTCCTAGGGAACAGAATATCAGTTAGTTACTCAAAACCAAGTGGTCAGTCCTGAAAACATACATACAAGTAACATATAGCCTGAGCAGGTTATATTAAGTAGTATGCATACACATGTATCTTAAAGAGAACAATGAGTATATATGGGAGGGTATGAGTGGATATAAAAGAATTGAAAAATGATGAAATGTTATTATAATCTCAAAAGTAAATAATATAATAAAAAAGGGGACACATTGTGTCCTGGCCCACGGGACAGTCAAAGAAGGTCTGGGGAACCAAGGACTGACAGCAAGTCTGGTTGATCAAGCTGTCAAATTTTTATTATTCCCAGGCAGGTTTTATACTCACAGAAGCAGAGTATGGGGAGGGGGATGAAGCAGAATCACTTTGTATCTGGGAGAATGCACCTGTTCCCAAAAGCAGGCTAGGTAAAAAGTTCAGCAGGAGGATCAGAACAGGATGGGTTGCTAGGTATTTGTCCACAAGATCTATAGCTATTTGTTCTGGGGGTAGTACTTTCCCATAGAGGCCTCAACTTTTTCCCACAGAAATCTCAACTAAGCTAATACTTTTCCACTAAGGCCAAGACTTTGTAAGTAAGCACTTATGGCTGACAAGGCAGTTAACATTCAAACAGGGTTACTCCCAACAACATTGATAATGAACTTTAGGAATAAGCATGGTCTTTGGGTGTGGTAGCTTTTTTCTTTGACTTTCATCCTTGTCCACTCTTTCATTCCCCAGTCTTTATTTTTTATCTTGTAACCTACTTGCTAGCTGTTTGATGTATATTGTGGTGCTGGTAATTGGGATTCTTTCTTACTCTTTGCTTATCATGGAAAACAAGGGACATTGCTGGTATGGTTGCATACTAAATTAAAAGGGAATAATTCTTTTTTCTTTTTTTCTTAATCATTATATTTGTTTACATATCAAATTATATTGCACTTTCTGCTTACCCATCCACAATCCTCCATCCCATATCTGCCCTCTTCTTCCTCCCTTTTCCCTTTATGAGGGTAATCCCCCACCTACCTACCCTCTCTCACCCCACCACTACAGTATCCCCCTATGCTGGGGCATCAAACCTCCACAGGACCAAGAGCCTCCCCTCCCCTTGGTGTCAGACAGGGCCACCCTCTGCTACATCTCCTCTGCATCTGGAGCCATGGATTCCTTCCTGTACACTCCTTGTTGGTGGTCTAGTCCCTGGGACCACTGGGTTGTCTGGCCAGCTGACATTGTTCTTCCTTTGGGGTTGTAATCCCCTGCCACTCCAGTCCTTCTGCCAGCTCTCCTACCTGGGTCCCTGAACTCAGTCTAATGGTTGGCTCCAAGAGCCCACATATACATTGGTCAGTTGCTGGCAGAACCTCCCAAGGAACAGCCACACCAGATTCCAGTCAGCAAGTGCCTCTTGGCAATGGCAAGTGTCAAGGTTTGGTGTCTGCAGACTGGAGGGATTTCCAGGTGGCGTGATCTAAAGGGAATAATTCTTAAAAATGCATTCAATAGATGCATTCAAGTTGTAATTTTTATTACTGATCCCTTTAGGTAGTGTCTGCCACCTTGCTACCAACTAAAGATGAGTGAGTGGCTGGCTGCTCTGTTTTTATGTATTGTGATACCATAAGACAAAGTAGAAAGAATCAACAGGGTTTGACTTCATTGGTTTAACCTCTAGAAGAATCATGAGGGTAAGAAGAGAGGTTGTAGGAGGAGATCAATAGTTGACAAATGAGAAGAGTTTCAGTCAGTTGGAAGGTGCGTTTGTTTTCACATGATGTAGGAGAATAGGTCAGTTGCAGAATTCAACAGTCAGGTTTGTTCTTAGCAAAATAACACTAGCTTTCCTGTATTTAAAATTTCTAGTAACTATAGCACAAAGAGTATTTTAAAAATAATATAATTTGGGAAATTGAAGGTATAACTATCCAAACTGATGATTGCCTCAATTACTTATTAAATATAACATCAAATCATTCGGGAGAATGTGAGTCATCACTCACAGTCTATGTACTAAAATGTGATTCTTGAGCTACCACTATTTTTTTAAAGTAAAGGAGTTTATAGTCTGCTACTGATACATGATCTCTATGTTATATTATTACTTACTAATTTTCCCCCACTGGTTGTATTTCTCTTACCATTTATTTTTGTTACTTAAATTTATCCTTTATTAAAAAGTTCTAAACATTTTATGTTGAGAATAATATAGTTGAATAATATTATATTAATAATATAAATAGTTTAAATATTAATATTGGTACTATATAAATGTTTGTTCCATTCTGGGTCTTGTTATTTGCCTTAACCTGTTTCTCATCTGCTCTCTGCCATTTTTGTTTTAGTGACTAGTAGATTAAGGTAACAGATGCTGTCTTTTACTACAAAAGTAAGGCTATATGGGTTTGTTATTACCCAGATACAAAGTGCCTTCTCATATTGAATCTCGAGTAAAAGAATATTATCACAAGAAGGGCAGAAATACAAAACAGAGTCTAACTCAAATTCCATAATTACATGTTGTTGTATGGCATTTTCTATAATTTGCAGCATTACCCACTAATTGAAACTTCTGGTCCAAGAAGCACAGGGAGTCTAGTGAGTCTCAGGAAGTAAACAAGAGTTGTATATCCAGGAGATCAGAAAATTGCAAGAATTTTGGGATCCTCTAACCAACCCATGTAAAAAGTTTCTAGGAGTGGAGACTGAGAAATTAAACTTCAGAAAGAAATAGACTGTGAAAATGTCTGCATGCTGTAAAGAGAGATTCAGGGTGTAGATTTCTGGAGTCTTTACCCATGTAGAATGGCCTTTTGGAAAATCATCTACATTTGAGTTATATCTGATCATCATAAGTAACTGCACACTCATAATCCTGTTAGTAATCCTAATAAGAACTTACTAATTCCCCAAACTGGCTATTAATGCAATTGTTCCTGTGGTTCATATTAGGCTCCTTTTCTGTGGTGAACTGACATATGTGTTGTGGTCTTCCCTGGAAAAGTCTGACACACACATACACACACACACACACAGAGAGAGAGAGAGAGAGAGAGAGAGAGAGACAGAGAGAGAGAGAGACAGAGAGAGAGAGAGACAGAGACAGAGAGAGAGAGACAGAGAAAGAGAGAGAGAATTTGTTTTTTTAGAACACTACTGTGCAAATTGCTCAGATTCAAGTGACCAAAGCATATAACATTACTTTCAAGACTCAGAATGAGAAATTCTTATACTGTTAGACTTACCTTTTCCATGCATGCTCTCTTTTGATGTGTGCTTCCTTTTCTTTCCCTTCTAGCTAAAAAGTATATTTGCCCTCTTAATTTCATGAGAGAATACAACAGAGTAACATACAACAAGTGTCAGAATCCAAGAAGAACTGCTTCTTAATTTTAATTCAATGCTCTCATATAAGACTGAAAATGGGTGAGTGTGAATGAGGTTGTCATTTGTAGAACTGTAGACAGAACACAGCAAGCAAGGTCATACTGAACAAAGTAACTGTTAGGATCCAGTAACATAACTATGGTGATTGTGTTGAAGTAAAATTAACAAGAAAAGGTAATACCATCATTATCTAGATTTTTTTGGGGGGGGGCCGTAGGTTGCTCTTTAGGAATCACTCCTTTATTGAACATTTAAATAAAATTACTACAATTTCTGTTTCTTATTAAAAGAAAATTGGGCTTTATAATATGAAGTGTTCTTGTTCCTCCTTTGAAAATATATGACTTTCTTCTTGCAAGATGCTATCCCCAAGTTTTCAATTTTTCTCTAATACATAAATAAAAAAGTATCATAAGCGGATGTCATTCCAATGACAGGCAAGACATCACATAACTGTTTCCTTACACAGACAGTTTTGAATATACGAACAAAGATATTTCACTGACTAATATTTACAAAAATTTGGAGCAAGATACTGAATCAAAAAATGAAGTTTATTTATACTAGCCTTTATATATCTACACTGTCTATAAGTAGTGGCATCAAGTAAATAAGAATTATATTTTAAAATTATTGTTATATATCACTGTTCACAATCTATGTGGTTTTTACTTCTTCACCAATGACATGAGACAGAAATTATAACTCCATGTTGAAGATGAGACAAGTTGCATAGCAGGCTAAAGGTCCCATTTTTATTAAATGACAGATTCAAAACATAAATCCAGGTTAGATTAATTCTAAAATCTAAACTTGTTTGTTAAATGTCTAGCTTTTCAGTTTTCAAATCTCTTGTTGCTAATATTTTCTGAACATTCAGCTCAGCTGGAGCCATATTGGAAATGGTGCTGAATATCCTTATTTGGTAATAGTAGGCTCTGAACAATCACTATAGTGCATTGGAGATTGAAAAAGTAAAGCAACAAATGCTTATCAAGTATCTATTTGTTATGTTTAATCTTATCTTTATCTTGACAGAATAGCTGGTAAAACATTTCTGGATGCATCTGTGAGGCTCCTTCAGGAAAATATTAAATGTGAAAGTGGGAAGACTAAAGATATACTTCCACTAATATCCATTCCACTTGTGTCTGGATACAACACAAGGTTCTATGCTCAGAGGAAGGAAACTCTCTTACTTGTTCTCCTTTTACCTGAGATGTTCACTCCTTCTTGGCCATTAAAACACAAGTGCTCCAGGAGCCTGATAAAGCTGTCTCCTGAGAGGCTTTGACAAAAACAAAAGTGGATGCTCACAGCCATCCATTGGATGAGAGCAAAGGGTCCCCAATGAAGGGACTAGAGAAAGTACCCAAGGAGCTGAAGGAAACACCTGGTGGGATTCATGGCTCTAGCTGCATATGTAGCAGAGGATGGCCCAGTTGGTCATCAATGGGAGTACAGGCCCTTGGTCCTGTTAAAGTTTATGCCCCAGTACAGGGGAATGCCAGGGCCAGGAAGCAGGAGTTGCTGGGTTTGGGAGCAAGGGGAGGGGATAGAGGATTTTCAGAGGGGAAACTAGGAAAGGGGATAACATTTGAAATGTAAATAAAGAAGATGTCTTAAAACAAAAAACAAGAAACAAAAACAAACAAACAAACAAAAACCAACCAAACCAAACCAAAAACAAACAAACAAAACAAAACAAAAAACAAACCCAGGTCCTCTGTAGGTTGTGACTGTCAGCTTTTTGGACTTCCTGGCTTCCAAAATAGTGTGAGCCCGTTCCCACAATAACTCTCATACACTATACATATCTTATTGGCTTTGTTTCTCTGGAGAAATTTGACTATTATAGCACTACTGATAGTCAGCCAGGTGTTGAACCAGATACCCAGACTTAACTTATTCTCTCAGATGACAGATTACATATGCTTTAAGGGGAAGCTGAGTTAAATGAGGACAGGAAAAGATTAAAATGAAGCAGGATTGGATGTGTTCCCAGAGCTGGAGACTTCAACAAAGAGTATAAAATGATTCATAAATACTTCCTATGAGTTTTGAAGAAAAAACTTCCTGTGGCCTTTTTTAATTGGCCATTTTATCCATTGATGGTTTGCTTAACTAATTTTGAGTTAATTATTATTTTACTCTAAGTAAAATACATGAATTTGTCCTCTGTTATATAGGTTAGAGAATTAATTTGATATTCTTTATGAGGAAAAACCAGAGCTCTTTGCAATGATATTATTCCAGACAATTTAACCATTTTTACAAAATATTTCTCGTACATTTCAAACCTTTTTCACATGAAATGTTCTATTGATATTAATTGCTATTCAAGTGTATCATTGCATAAAATGGCTCCATTTTGACATTTTCTATATTTTCAGTTTTTAAAAATTCTGAATTCTTAGGGAAATGCTAATGCTAAAGTTTGTTTAGAGAAAATATTTTGAATGTCAGTTTATGATAATTTCAATCTTTTGGGTCATGACTTTGATACATCTATTGTAGTTATTTGTTGAATTACCTGTCTACTTAGGAATTGGTAGAAAGGCATTTTAGCTAGACTTGTTGCTTCATTTGCTCTTTTGGAGATGTAGTATTACATAGAGATGACAGCTAACAGTGCCCTTTTTGAAGTACTCTTCTTATGCTAATGCTGGGCTACACACTTCATATTTGGTTATTAGCTTGTCTTCTAGTTTAATACTAAATTTTAAAAGCTTTTATTTATTTTTTGTTCAGTTTGTAGTTCATCAGATACTTGCTTGTATTAATGTCCATTTACTAAACTCTGCTAAAAACCAACAATGATTTTTATAGGAATATGCATTTGCATATTGAAATGGAGTGTGACTGATAATATACCAGGTGCTATCACTGATGATCATATAATTTGAAGTGAAGTTATGACTTAGAAATAGATGTGGCATATAGCTTACAACACTTTAAAAATATTCGTGTGGGAAACTTGAAAAAAATCACAAATCCTGCTTGAATTTAAAAATTGTAAAAGTTGATTTTCAATTTGTATCTTTGCATAGAAATATGTACACCTCTCAGCACTTGGACCTCAGATAATTTAAAACCTAATTTTTTGTTTTGAACAACACAATCAGAACATCAGCTGCACCTATAGGGGATTCGATACTTGATGTCAGACCATTTGCTATCTCCTTTTCATGCGTTACCATTTCTTCTACAATCTTCATAGCCTCCTGTCCTACTTAATGTGTATACAAAGATATTCTTTATGTTTTATTGATAATCACACACTTACACAGAGAGGGGGAAGAGAGAGAGAGAGAGAGAGAGAGAGAGAGAGAAAGAGAAAGAGAAAGAGAAAGAGAAAGAGAAAGAGAGAAAGAGAGAAAGAGAGAGGAGCAGGGTGGGGAGGGATTCTGAGGAAAAGGCAAGGAAAAAACTCTTTAAAAAACAACTATCAAAAGTTATGTGCAGAGTTTTTAAATTATTTTATTTACATAAAAATGCACACATACTTCATTTGTATACTGAAATCCTAAGTATATATGTTCACATATATTTTACAATAAATAGTATTTATTTATGTTTCTAGATGAACATAAGAAGACATATCAAAATATTATTTACCAACAACAACATCAAGCACCAAATGATCTTAAAAGAGAAATACCAAGCATGGGCTACCATATACAAGCCTAATACAACCTGTACAAAAGACAAAATAAGATACTATAGTTATTTCCAGGAAAAGAACAGAATAGGGATGTAAAATAGAGAACAGGGCTGTAGGCTTTCTGAACAATATGACAAGAGCATATTTGTTTATTAGGACTTACCTTCCATGAGTCCTATTTGAATACTTTACTTATTTAACATTGTAGAGATGAGAAGTGAGAAAGAAGTTAATATCTACTAGAGGAGAATAACCACAAGTCTTGAGTCCTATCAGTCTTTTTTTTTTTATCTGTTCTCATACAGTGTCATGGTACATCATAAAGATGAGGACGCTGAGACTAAAGTAATCTCAAAAGCTCAGTGATACAGGCATTGTAAATATCACCACTTAATATTTAGAAATACTGAAATGTAACTCATTATTTCTACACAGAATTCTTAGTCTCATTCTGGTGATTACTCAAACACAAAGAAAACCTAATCTGAGGCCCTACATATAATGAACCCATGACTGTGGAATTTTGCCCAGAAATACTTTCTTTCAATTTCAAAATTGTTCCACAAATGTATATATAAAATTGGACTATTAAATAATGGGCATGAAGTCCAAAACTTTTATATGAATAAGAATTTAAAAAATATCCCCACAGCATTGAAAAATATCATCTTCATTATTGTTGAGTTGACTTAGACCCACATTTGCTTATCTAATACCCAAATGGTATGTTCCAATACCACTCAAATGAGAACCATAATAGTAAAGTGCTTCAAGCACTTTCTACTCAGACTACTCAGATGGTATTGTATTTGATTCTCTTGAGACATTGTAGCTATTAAAATTGGCAACAAGATATAGTAATTTTTAAAAAGGGTTCAACACCAGAAACACAATCCATCTCTTAAATACCATCTTTTCAGTTACTTTACTAAACCTACTCTTTCTAAGGAAACCTTAGAGCAGTGCTTATTGCATACACAATTTGGTTTCTCCCTTTACACATGGTTTCTGCTCATGCTTCTTACAGAGAAGCAACATTTCCAGAATGTTACCATCTTATATGAAAATGATGCTTTCACAGTCAGTTTAACGTTTTCGATCACGGTACTCTCACCAAAACAGATGCACTTCACATTTGAATATATTTTTAAAATTTGAAATCTGGACAAGGAATTGCAGTTCACTGCCAGAAGTAGAAGGGTTTTTTTAACCATGGAAATCTGGGACTGTTTTATGAGCATTCTAGGTAAAGTGACATGAATATTTCATTTCTATTACTGAGAAAAGATTTATGAGCATTCTAGGTAAAGTGACATGAATATTTCATTTCTATTACTGAGAAAAGATTTATCCAAAAGATAAGTATGATGTCTCACTATGGTAATTGTAGTCAGGACAAACCTTTTGTACAAGTTTATAATCAACACTGTAAAAGATAATGTGAATGCAGATGACCTTAAAAGGTTTGGAACATAACCAGGACACATGACTCTGAGTCTGCTCCTGGTAGCAGATTTTGGATGGGTCGAAATTGCACAAAGCAGTCTTCTTTGCCCAATCTGTTTTTTCATACTCAATACGGCATTTAAAAGAATTGGATTCCTTAGTCTCCAAGGAAGACTGGGGGGATATTTCAAATTCTACTACTTTAGAGGGAGGTACCAAGCTCACTGAAACATTGCCCAGACCTGTTGAATTGTGTCGGAAATAAACACTGAATGTTCCATTTCCATGATCAACAATTTTTCCTGTGATGAGCAAGTTAAGTTTGACAGTTTTAATCTTAGAATGGAAATCACCCCACCCAAACATTTTTTTAAATTTTCCTGTCTTCACTATTGGCCGTCTTTTAGTTCTTGCTAGTTGCTCCTGAATTTCAGTTATGTTCGCCAGCCAATCCCAAAAGTTTTTCTTGTTGTCTGCATATGCTGGCTTTGGATCTGCAGGCTGTTTAACAAATAGATGCAGAGGACTGGTAATCCTTGAATGGAACAGATTTCCAACCAATGTTTCAGGAACAGTTCTGTCTTCCCAGTCCACACTCTCTGTGTTGCGTATCACTTCTTCACTGTCACAAAATAGCTGTAGGAGAAGAAGGAAGAATATATATATATATATATATATATATATGCATACACACACACACACATTGGGACAGGGTTTGAATACAAACTATAAAACGACTATTATAGTGATTCTACATAAAACTATCACCATGATGAAGAGGAGTAGGCATAAGTGAGACTGGAAACATACATTGCTTTTCCAGCCTCTTCAAACTTCTAAAACATTTGTCAAAACTAGCTTCAGATTATCCTTAACACTATTATTTTTAATAAAATTTCAGAAGTGAATAAATACAGCATGATCTGAAAATATTACATAGTCTAGTTTGAAAGGTGATGTTTCCCCTGGTGGAGCAGTCACTGGATGGTCCTTTCTTTTGTCTTAGCTCTGAACTTTGTCGCTGTAACTCCTTCCATGGGTATTTTGTTCACCATTCTAAGAAGGAGCAAAGTATCCACACTTTGGTCTTCCTTTTCTTGAGTTTCATGAGTTTTGCAAATTGTATCTTGGATATTCTGTTTCTGGGATAATATCCACTTTATCAGTGAGTGCATACCATGTGTGTTCTTTGGTGATTGGGTTACTTCACTCAGGATGATATCCTCGAGATACATCGATTTATCTAAGAATTTCATGAATTCATTGTTTTTAATTGCTGAGTAGTACTCCATTGTGTAAATGTACCACATTTTCTGTATCCATTCTTCTGTTGAGGGACATCTGGGTTCTTTCCAACTTCTTGCTATTATAAATAAGGCTGCTATGAACATAGTGGAGCATGTGTCCTTATTACAAGTTGGAACATCTACTGGGTATATGCCCAGGCGAGGAATTGCTTGATCTTCCAGTAGTACTATGTCCAATTTTCTGAGGAACCACCAGACTGATTTCAAGAGTGGTTGTACCAGTTTGCAATCCCACCAACAATGAAGGAGTGTCCCTCTTTTTCCACATCCTCACCAGCATCTTCTGTCACCTGAATTTTTGATCTTAGCCATTCTGACTGGAAAACCCAAACACTATTGCATATGCCAGAAAGATTTTGCTGACAGGACCCTGATATAGCTGTCTCTTGTGAGGCTATGCCTGTACCTGGCAAATACAGAAGTAGATGCTCATAGTCATCTATTGGATGGAACACAGGGCTCCCAATGGAGGAGCTAGAGAAAGTATCCAAGGAGCTGAAGGGATCTGCAACCCTATAGGTGGAACAACAATATGAACTAACTTGTACTCCCAGAGCTCTATGCCTTCAATTGTTGCTATTACATGTATGTCCCACTACATATGATTTCATTCCTTCTATCCCTGTTGTATTAAAGATGATATGTTCCCAAAAGAAAGATTTAGGATTTGGGAATCAAAATATATCTGATATTGTGATTATAGGTTTTGAATTTTGAATTAAATTATTTTGAATCCTCTTGGTTATAATGTACACAAATCAATGGTAATAGCCAAGGGCAATACTATGCTGGCTCCAGTGTTGATTTAGTTTCCTGAGAACTGAAAACCGGTGTCAAGTGACATATTTAGACTCCACCGTCTCCAGAAAGACCAAGATTACATAAGCTGATAAAAAGCCCAGTTTCAGGCACCAGCACCGGGTAACCTTGGGCACGAACTTGGTAGACAGTTCCACAGTCCGCAGAGGATTCTCCACATGAACATAGGATCACTAGTGCGTGGAACACAACATCGGTTCCAAACCAATCGAGATGGGCCTGTGCCAGCAGCAGGGAGGCAGAAAACCTGCCTGACCAAGTCCCTTCTGGTCAGCACCAGCTCTGGGTCATCTTGGGCACAAACTCAGCAGACAGTCCTACGGTCCCTAGAGAACTCTTCACACGGTCTTAGGATCACTGGTGAGTGGAACATAACATTGGTTCCAAACCAATCGTGCCGGGCCTGTGCCAGCAGGAGGAAGGACGTGGGAACCCTGACTAACCAGCAGCTCGGGTTTCCTCTGATCCGTGCTGGTATATCTTGGCTTCAAACACACCAGACAGTCCAATGATCCTGAGAGGAGACACCATTCCAGGAGCTGTAACATGCCCAGCATCTTAGGGTTCCAGGATCCCAGGATAACAGGAGCTTGGTCACATCAGGATCTCAGGATCTCAGAGGAAGCTTGACTGCCAACAACTCAGACACATTCATAATCTCAGGTTCACAGGATCCTGGAATGACAGAGAAAGCTGGACTCTGAGGAGTCCTGAATCAACTGGGACTATAAGAAGGACAAGCTCTAACCAGATATATTGAGGGAATCAAGCACTTGACATAATCAGATGGCAGGAGGCAAACATAAGAACAGAAGCAACAGAAACCAAGGTTACTTGGCATCATCAGAACCACATTCTCCCCACCATAGCAAGTCCTGGATACACCATCACACCAGAAAAGCAAGATATGGATCTAAAATCACTTCTAATGATGATGATAGAGGACTTTAAGAAGGAAATAAATAAGTCCCTTAAAGAAATAGAAAAACAGAGGTAAACAGCTAGAAGTCATTAAAGAGGAAACAGAAAAACCCCTTAAAGAGTTGTAGGAAAACACTACCAAACAGGTAAAAGAATTGAGCCGGGCGTGGTGGCGCACGCCTTTAATCCCAGCACTTGGAAGGCAGAGGCAGGCGGATTTCTGAGTTCGAGGCCGGCCTGGTCTACAAAGTGAGTTCCAGGACAGCCAGGACTATACAGAGAAACCCTGTCTCGAAAAACTAAAAAAAAAAAAAAAAAAAAAAAAAAAAAAAAAAAAAACAAAAAAAAAAAAAAAAAAAAAAAAAAAAAAAAAAAAAAAAAAAAAAAAAAAAAAAAAAAAAAAAAAAAAAAAAAAAAAGAATTGAACAAAACCATCCAGGATCTAAAAATGGAAGTAGAATCAATAAAGAAATCACAAAGGGAAACAACTATGGAGATAGAAATCCTGGGAAAGAAATCAACAATGATAAATGTAAGCATTAGCAACAGAATATAAGAGATGGAAGAGAGAAACTCAGCTGCACAAGATTTTCTAGAAAACATGGACACAACAATCAAAGAAAAATACAAATGAAAAAAGATCCTAACTTAAAACGTCAAGGAAATCCAAGATACAATGAGAAGATCAAACATAAGGATAATAGGTATAAAACAGAGTGAAGATTCCTAACTTAAAGGGCCAGTAAATATCTTCAACAAAATTATAGAAGAAAACTTCCTTAACCTAATGAAAGAGATGCCCATGAATATACAAGAAGCCTACAGAAAACCAAATAGACTGGACCAGAAAAGAAATTGCTCCTGACACAAAATAATCAGAACCACAAATGCACTAAATAAGGATGGAAAAAGCAGTAAGGGGGAAAAGGTCAAGTAACATATAAAGGCAGACCTATCAAAATTACACCAGACTTCTCACCAGAGACTATGAAAGCCAGAAGATCCTGGATAGATTATATAGACACTAAGAGAACACAAATGCCAGTCCAGGCTACTATACCCAGCAAAACTCTCAATTAGCATACATGGAGAAACCAAAGTATTCCATGACAAAACCAAATTCACAAAATATCTTTCCACAAATCCAGCTGTTCAAAGGCTAATAAAGGGAAAACTCCAACACAAGGAGTGAAATGAAACCCTCGAAAAAGCAAGAAAGTAGTCCTTAAACAAACCTCAAAGAAGACAGCCACAAGAACAGAATTGCAACTCTACCAACAAAATTTACAGGAAGTAACAGTTATTTTCCTTAATATTTCTTAATATCAATGAACTCAATTCCTCAATAGAATGACACAGACTAACAGACTGTCAACATGAATAGGACCAAACATTTTGCTGCATACAGGAAACCTACCTCAGAGACAAAGACAGACACTACCTCAGAGTAAAAGGCTGAAGAAAAAAATTCCAAGCAAATGGTCCGAAGAAACAAGCTGGAGTAGCCATTCTAATATTTAATAAAATCGACTTCCAACCCAAAGTTATAAAAAAGACAAGGAAGGCACTTGATACACATCAAAGTTAAAATCTTCCAAGATGAACTCTCAATTCTGAGTATCTATGCTCCAAATGTAAGGGCATCCACATTCATTAAAGAACCTATAGTATTTCTCAAAACACACAGTGCACCTCACACAATAATAGTGGGAGACTTTAACACCCCACTCTCATTAATGGATAAATCCTGGAAGCAGAAACTAAAGAAACACACAGTGAAACTAACAGAAGTTATGAAATAAATGGATTTAACAGATATCTGCAAAACATTTTACTCTAAAACAAAAGGATAAACCTTCTTAGCACCTCATGGTACTTTCTCCAAAATTGACCATATGATTGTTCATAATTCAGGCCTCAACAGATATAAAAATATTGAAATTATCCCAGGCATCCTATCAGATCACCACGGACTAAGGCTGATCTTCAATAACAACATAAATAATAGAAAGCCAATGTTGGCGTGGAAGCTGAACAACACTCTACTCAATGATAACTTGGTCAAGGAAGAAAAAAGAAATTAAACACTTTATAGAGTTTAATGAAAATAAAGCCACAACATACCCAACCTTATGGGACACAACGAAAGCAGTCCTAAGGAAAAAAACTCATAGCTTTGAGTGTTGCCAAAAAGGAACTAGAAAGAGCACACACTAGCGGCTTGACATCCCACATAAAAGCTCAAAAACAAAAGTAAGCAAATTTACCCAAGAGGAGTATATAGCAGGAAATAATCAAACTCAGGGCTGAAATCGACCAAGTATAAACAAGAAGAACTATAGAAAGAATCAATCAAACCAGGAGCTGATTCTTTGAGAAAGTCAACAAGATAGAAAAACCCTTACCCAGACTAACTAGAGGGCACAGGGACAGTATCCTGACTAACAAAGTCAGCAATGAAAAGGGAAACATAACAAGAGAACATGAGGAAATCCAAAGCACCATCAGTTCCTACTACAAAAGGCTATACTCAACAAACTGGAAAACGTGGATGAAATGGACAAACTCCTAGACAGATACCAGGTACCAAAGTTAAATCAGGATCAGATTAATGATCTAAAAACCCTATAACCCCAAAAGAAATAGAAGCAGTCATTAATAGTCTCCCAAACAAAAAACGCCCAGAACCAGATGGGTGTAGTGCCAATTTCTATCAGACCTTTGAAGAAGATCTAATTCCAATTCTCCTCAAACTATTTCTCAAAATACAAACAGAAGATCCACTACCCAATTCATTATATGAAGCTACAATTACTCTGATACCTAAGCCACACAAAGACTCAGCAAAGAAAACAAACTTCAGACCAGTTTTCCTTATGAATATCAATGCAAAAATACTCAATAAAATTCTCGCAAACTGAATCCGAGAACACATTAAAACAATCATCCATATCACGATCAAGTAGGTTTCATCTCAGGGATCCAAGGATGGTTTAATATACAGAAATCCATCAATGTAATCCACTATATAAACAAACTCAAAGACAAAACCCACATGATCATCTTGTTAGATGCTAAGAAAACATTTGACAAAATCCAACACTCATTCATGATAAAAGTCTTGGAAAGATCAAGAATTCAAGGCCCATACATGAACACAATAAAAGCAATATACAGCAAACCATTAGCCAACATCAAACTAAATGGAGAGAAACTGGAAGCAATCCAACTAAAATCAGGGACTAGACAAGGCTGCCCACTTTCTCCCTACCTATTCAATATAGTACTTGAAGTCCTAGCCAGAGCAATTCGACCACAAAAGGAGACCAAGGGGATTCAAATTGGAAAGGAAGAAGTCAAATATCACTATTAGCAGATGATATGATAGTATATATAGGTGACCCTAAAAATTCCACCAGAGAACTCCTAAACCTGATAAACAGCTTCAGTGCAGTAGCTGGATATAAAATTAACTCTAACAAATCAATGACCTTTCTCTATACAGAGAATAAATGGGCTGAGAAAGAAATTAGGGAAACAACACCCTTCACAATAGTCACAAACAATATAATATATCTTGGTGTGACTTTAACTAAGGAAGTGAAAGATGTGTATGATAAGAACTTCAAGTCTCTGAAGAAAGAAATTGAAGAAGATCTCAGAAGATGGAAAGATCTCCCATGCTCGTGAATTGGCAGGATTAATATAGTAAAAGTGGCTATCTTGCTGAAAGCAATCTACAGATTCAATGCAATCCCCATCAAAATCCTAACTCAAGTCTTCACTGAGTTAGAAAGGGCAATTTGCAAATTTATCTGTAATAACAAAACAGCTAGTAAAGCAAAAACTATTCTCAATAATAAAAGAACCTGTGATGGAATCACCATGCCTGACCACAAGCTGTACTACAGAGCAGTTTTGATTAAAAAACTGCATGTTACTGGTACATCAACAGACAGGTAGAACAATAAAATAGAATTGAAGACCCAGAAATGAACCCACACACCTATGGTCATTTGATCTTTGACAAGGGATCTAAAACCATCCAGTGGAAAAAAGACAGCATTTTCAACAAATGGTGCTGGAACAACTGGCTGATAGCATGTAGAAAAATTCAAATTGATCCATTTTTATCTCCCTGTAGAATGCTCAAGTCTAAATGGATAGTGAAACTCCACATAAAACCAGAGACGTTGAAATTTATAGAGGAGAAAGTGGGAAAAAGCCTTGAATATATTGGCACGGGGGAAAAATTCCTGAACAGAACAGCAACTGCTTGTGCTGTAAGATCAAGAATTGACAAAAGGGACTTCATTAAATTGCAAAGCTTCTGTAATGCAAAAGACACTGTCAATAAGACAAAAAGGACATCAACAAATTGGGAAAATATCTTTCTCTATTCTAAATCAGATAGGGGACTAATATCCAATATATCCAGAGAACTTTATAAGCTGGACTCCAGAAAATCAAATAACCCTATTAAAAAATGGGGTACAGGGCTAAACAAAGAATTATCAACTGAGAAATATTGAATGGCAGAGATGCACCTGAAAAAATGTTCAACATTCTAAATCAGCAGGGAAATGCTAATCAAAACAACCCTGAGATTCCACCTCACACCAGTCAGAATGGTTAAGATCAAAAATTCAGATGACAGCAGATATTGGCAAGGATGTGCCAAAAGAGGAACACTCCTCTTTTGGTGGTGGGATTGCAAGCTGGTACCACCACTCTGGAAATCAGTCTGGCAGTTCATCAGAAAATTGGACATAGTACTACAGGAAGATCCAGCTATACCTCTCCTGGGTATATACCGAGAAGAACTTTCAACTTGTAATAAGGACACATGCTCCAGTATGTTCATAGCAGCCTTATTTATTTATTTATTTATTTATTTATTTATTTATTTATATCTTTATTTTTATTTTTTATTAGATATTTTCTTTATATACATTTCAAGTGCTATCCCAAAAGTTCCCTATACACTCCCTCCGCCCTGCTCCCCTACA
Source organism: Mus minutoides (assembly GCA_902729485.2). Lineage (NCBI taxonomy): Eukaryota > Metazoa > Chordata > Mammalia > Rodentia > Muridae > Mus > Mus minutoides. Next base: position 245,560 of record LR750146.1, on the reverse strand, counting down.
CACCCACTCCCACTTCTTGGTCCTGGCATTCCCCTGTATTGGGGCATATAAAGTTTGCAACACCAAGGGGCCTCTCTTCCCAGTAATGGTCAAATAGGCCATCTTCTGCTACATATGCATCTAGAGACATGAGCTCTGGGGGTACTGGTTAGTTCATATTGTTGTTCCACCTAAAGTGTTTTAGACCCCTTCAGCCCTTTGGGTAATTTCTCTGGCTCCTCCATTTGGGGACCTGTGTTCCATCCTATAGATGACTATGAGCATCCCCTTCTGTATTTGCCAGGCACTGGCATAGCATCACGTGAGATAGCTATATCAGGGTCCTTTCAGCAAAATCTTGCTGGCATATGCAATAGTGTCTGCTTTTGGTGGCTGATTATGGGATGGATCCCCGGATGGGGTAGTCTCTGGATGGTCCAGCCTTTTGTCTTCGCTCCAAACTTTGTCTCTGTAACTCCTTTCATGCGTGTTTTGTTCTCTATTCTAAGAAGGAATGAAGTAGCCACACTTTGGTCTTTGTTCTTGATTTTCTTGTGTTTTGCAAATTGTATCATGGGTATTCTAAGTTTCTGGGCTAATATCCACTTATCAGTGAGTGCATATCAAGTGACTTCTTTTGTGATTGAGTTACCTCACTAAGGATGATATCCTCCAGATACATCTATTTGCCCAAGAATTTCATAAATTCATTGGTTTTGATAGCTGAGTAGTACTCCATTATGTAAATGTACCACATTTTCTGTATCCATTCCTCTGTTGAGGGACATCTGGGTTCTTTCCAGCTTCTGGCTATTATAAATAAGGCTGCTATGAACATAGTGGAGCATGTGTTCTTATTACCAGTTGAAACATCTTCTGGATATATGGCCAGGAGAGGTATTGCTGGATCTTCCAGTAATACTATGTCCAATTTTCTTATTTATAATAGCCAGAAGCTGGAAAGAACATAGATGTCTCTCCACAGAGGAATGGATACACAAAATTTGGTACATTTATGCAATAGAGTGCTATTCAGCTTTAAAAAAACAATGAATTTATGAAATTCTTAATCAAATGGATGGATCTGGAGGGTATCATCCTGAGTGAGGTAACCCAATCACAAAAGAACACAGATGATATGCACTCACTGATAAGTGGATATTAGCCCAGAATCTTAGAATACCTATGATACAATTTGCAAAACACGTGAAAGTCAAGAAGAAGGAAGACTAAAATGTGGATACTTCATACCTTCTTAGTATTGGGAACAAAATACCCATGGAAGAAGTTACAGAGACAAAGTTTGGAGTTGAGACAGATGGAAGACCATCCACAGACGGCCACATCCAGGGACCCATGTAGAGAGCCACGCCGGAGCTGGTTCTGCCGCCATTCCAAGATGGCGCCGACATCCTGTCACCACCCCCAGCCTGAGACAAGCAAACAAGTTCAGTGTGCATGCGTTGGTTACAAAGCCACGTAAGTCACCGCCCATCCCGGGGCGTAACTTGAGGTAATGGGCAGTCAGCCAATCCTGACGACACACGTCTCACTGGGGTGTATATAAGTGGGATCCATCTTGGGCTCGCTGTCTTCCTCCTCATGATGTAATAAAAGTTTGCTGCAGAAGGATTCTGGTGTCCGCGTCTGTTCATGCCAGCGAGACGGTAGCGTGGACTCTTACAGACCCATCCATAAACAGCCACACAACCCAGACACTATTGCATATGCCAAAAAGATTTTGCTGACAGGACCCTGATATAATTTTCTCTTGTGAGGCTAGACCAATGTCTGGCAAATATAGAAGTGGATGCTCACAGTCATCTATTGGATAGCACACAGGGCCCCCAATAAAGGATCTGGAGAAAGTATCCAAGGAGCTAAACGGGTCTGCAACCCTATAGGAGGAACAACAATATGAGCTAACTAGTAACCCCCTATAGCTTGTGTCTCTAGTTTCATATGTAGCACAGGATGGCCTAGTTGGCCCTCAATGGGAGGAGAGGCCCTTGGTCTTGTGAAGATTATATGCCCCCATACAGGGGAATGTCAGGGCCAGAAAGCAGGAATGGGTGGATTGGGGAGCATGGTATGGGAGGGTATAGGGAATTTTTGGATAGGAAACTATGAAATGGAATAGCATTTGAAATGTAAATGAAGAAAATATCTAATAAAAATTTAATGCAAAGAAAGAAAATAGATATGTCCCCTTTGTCTCTTAGACAAATATTCATTTAGTTCATTCTATATTTATGTTATACTATATCTACTTCTACATACAATGGATAGTTTATAAATAGTTCATTATTAAAAGAAATCTATAATGCTTACAGATAGGTAAAACAATGGTTACTAGAAATCAACAAACTTTTCAAATTTAGGGTCATTCATAAAATATTTTAATTAATCCCAAATAAAATATGTTGCATGATGTTTAGAATTTGAAAAGATGGTAAATTAAGCTAGACTAAGAAAAATTATCCTTAATATATAACTATCAGTAAATTAAAATTATTATGCATGAAAGTAATTTATGAAAATTAATGCAGATTAACATTAAGACTTCAGAATAACATATTGGATCAGAAATCTTGATCATAAATTCAAAACTGTTGACTGTTTAAGTCATTATTTTCACAATATTTTCTATCTAATCTTTGGAAATATTTATTTACTGTATTAACTAGTCGCTCTAGTAATTTAAACATCAGTAGTTAAAGAAAATTGCATGACATATTAAAGTAGAGATATGTAAGTTAAAAAAAAGACATTCTAAACATTATAAACTAAATGCTGAACATTTATATTTACTTCATAAATATTACTCTTTTTCTAGCTCCTCTTTTTGTTTTGGTAGAAGATAGATATTTTATTAGGTTACATAACCTAGGCATTTAATGCATGTGCAATAGATTCTAGGACCATGTTCTTAAAGTCAATATATATTTTCTTATATAAATTCTCAGGATCCAGATAAAGTAACTTTATGTACACTTGAAGTGACACCAATGAGCAGTTGACATTATGAAGAATATTAATATTACACAAATGTCTTCTTTATAATCTATCAGAAAGAGATACTATACTTTAAATCATAGACTAGCAGGGGATTTATTGAACAGTTTATTTTAGTAATTTATTCCTTCACATATTCATTTAAGTATTTGGTTCATGGCCTATACTGTTACAGAGACTGTCATCCATAATTTCTGTATACATGTATTTTGCTTAAGTGGAATAGACAAAGCTGAATATCTATAACTATAATACCATAAGATAAGTGTGATTTTGGAGGAATGAAGAGAGTACACAGACCAGAAAGAAAACCTTATGTTGTTCACTTATTTCTGAAGTCAAAACATTTCAATGGTTCTTAAGTCTCAGAAAGGTAACAAAATATAAGAAGGAGCTAATGAAGCTTAAGGAAGGTGTAAGACTGGGAAAGCTTGGAGAGTTAGAATATTCGCAAGGCCTGTGCTCTAAGCTTCATAAGTAATTATTTAATAATGCAAGCAATTATGAATGTGTACTTCTGTTGAGCAAATACAGCAAGAAACATGATAAGGAAAATACTCAGATACAAATGGAGAAATTTAAACAAGTGTTAGAAAGAGCTAAAATACTGACTGTATATTTTACACAGACACAGACAGAGGGATTTAGACAGGAAACTACCATACTACTATAGAATGAAACTGAAAAGGGGAGACCCAAGGTTGTTAGAAAACCAACCTTAGTTTATCTAGTTATTGTAGAAGACCTACTAGAAGAAAATAAGCTCCCACAAGCTTATAATGAAATTAAAAGGAATCTTATAGACCTATTAGATTTGAGGTTTAAGGAAGCTGTCATTTCCTATGGTATGCATTCATCCTATGTGACACAGATACTAAATTCATGGGCAACAGAGAACAGTATTATCCCCCAAGACTAGAAAGATCTGCAACAGCAATATTGGAAGTTGGTCCAAAGTAAAAATGTCAAACATGGTAGGCTAAGGCCATAAAACAATGAAATAATTCTCGAGACATTGATGTTTCCCATCATCAGTTGCTAGGTTAAGTTCAGTATGCTGAACTACAAAAGCAACTTGAATTTGATGATCATGCCTTAGCACTATGTCATTTAGCATCTTTAAATGCCTAAGATAAAGTTGTAGAAGCAGGAAATAGACATTTATTAAACATATACAGAGCCCAAATGAAGCCTTCATTGATTGTTTGCAAAGATTGACTTCAGCTGTAAATAGAGTATAAAATTCAGAAGTGAGAAAAAATACTGACTGAATGTTTTATTTTTGAAAATTTTAATTCAGAATGCAGAGTGATTAGACCTTTAGAGTCAATTTTAATACCAATAGAAGAATGGATCAGAGGTATGGCTAATATTGGATCTCACATTCATAATACTAATCTGATAGGAGAAGTAATTGTGGAAGCAAGGTCATTTCAAAAGGGATTGTAGGCAAGTTCTTAGAAACATTTTCTTTCCTTAGAAATAATTGAATTTAGCCTTCACCTGGGCCACAAGGACAGAAATTCACCTTTAGGATGATACAGTGAATCTGGAATTAAGACATGGCATAGAGACTCCTTTGAAAAGTAACCTTGGAGTTAGAGAGATGGCTCAGAGCTTACGAGCACTGACTTCTTCTTGAGATCTTGAGTTCAATTCTCAGCAACCACATGGTGGCTCATAATCATGGATAGGATCCAATGCCCTCTTCTGTTGTGCCTGAAGACAGTGACAGTATACTCATATAAATAAAATAAATAATTTGTAAGGGACTAGGATAAGTTGGGAGTTTTTTGTTTGTTTTTTGCCAAGGCTTAGCGAATTGTATGGGCTTCTTTTGTTCTGTGTCTGATATTTACAGGTCTGGTTATGGTTGAATGCAGGGTGTACAAGCAAAAAAGTTATTATTTCATTCCTTCATTACCACTGTCCTTTTTGTCCAAGATCTTCATTGGATTTGCTAGCTGTAGCCTCAGTGCCACTTCTCTTTCACTTTTTCATGTTTTACTGCAGGTGATGGGAATCTCCCAGCATGTTGGCTAGCATGTCTTTTATCCCTATTCTCATTTGTCTTCTTTGTGGACTGATCCTTTGTAGTAATCTATCTACAAATACCTTGTGACTTTCTGAGAAAAATATTTGAGATTTTATGGAGTATGACTTAAAATTATTAGTTTCTTCCTAGGTTAGTTATTCTGACTTCTCCTTGTCCTGTCCTTTCCTTTTATTTTGGAACTGATTTTTTCCTGAAATATTACGTAAGTTTCTGGTGATATCTATTGTATATGTTCCTTTCTGAGCAGAAGGCCATGCTGACTTGTGTGGAAGGCTGGAATCTCTTTTCTCTAAAGGTATTTGTAACAGTTCTTTTCAGTTGGAATAAAATTCCAAGTTTTCTAATGGGACTCCACATTGCTGAGTATCTTGGATTTGTAGTACTATTCATCACAGATTACTATCCTTCTCAGACAAAGATACAGCCTAACCTAACAATGCCTAGTCAACCTAGATGTGAATTAATTAAACTAAGGAGATATCCTTTATTCATCACGTAGTTACCTTTTAACGGATATATCTGGAGCTTGTATTCTGTCCTAAACATGCCCCATTCTTGTTTATTTCCTTTGGAGCCATCCATATTCAATGAATTTCTTCTGTGTTAGCATTAGTCAAAATCATTTTTTTCCTTCCTGAAAAAGAGTTTAGCTAGTACATGTGGAAAGGAGAATTGACAAATGTCAATTTGTCAAAATAATGCTATGACAGTTATATTAAACTTTCACATAAAAGTATTATAACCCTTTGAAATAGTTATATATTAATTAAAACTAGCAGAGTCAGATTCATTAGCTTGACAAACAGGAAATTCAGCCAGTATGACACCAAAATATGTTATTTCTTCCAATTTGAAGTATTTATAAAGTATTGAGTATATAGGCCTAGCTAAGGATGCCTATGCTATGAGTCCTGGCTGAAATATTTTAAGTCTAGGAAAGTCATGTAAAGGAATTTAGATTGATGAAATGAATAAACAAAAAGCCTTACAAACAAATAAATAAATATCACAGTCTAATTCTTAATTAGTGGAATGTCATAGTAAGTCAAAAGAAAATTTAACAAAGATGATTCTGTGCTGGCCAAATATTCATATTGTGGTAAGATACACCTTAGAAGTAATAGCAGTGAAAAAATGGCATTAGGTTGAAAAAAGCAGCTTGAGGGGGAAACTGAAAAGAAATTCCAGAATATTCTGTGTCTAAATGGATATTACAAGGAATAAGGAGAGAGGGGTGAAAAACTGAATATAATTAATGAATAAATATATTCACTTTGCATTCCTCTCCAGGATGATTCTTATTAACTTTCAATTTGGGAAAGTTCAAAATCACCCCAGGGATGGACCATTCCTATGGAAATTACTATACTAATTAAAGAGAGAAGACCCATCCAGAGTGGGTAGCATTACTTCTGGCTAGGATTATAAACTGCATAAACAGAGAACTGGATTTGAATAGTACCATAGTATTCATCACACCAAATAGCCTACAATTCTGTTCCTATTGCCATGCTTTCTGTGCCTGCTGCTACATATTTCACAGCATAATGTACTATTTTCTTCTGGATCTGAGATTCCAAAAAAATCCATTTCTCCTTTATGTTACCTCCATCAACTTATTTTTTACCATACCAAACAGGAAAAGATACAGAAATTGGTACTGATAAGAGGGACTGCCGCATTCATAGAGCTAGTGATGTGGCTCTTAGGCCTTTGAAGCTAACTAATAGAAAGAAGATGAAAGATTTTAGTGTGCTGAGTAAGAAAAGCCACTTAAATGTTGTAAGAAGAGCTTACAAAGCCATTCTTTTTTTATTAGATATTTTCTTAATTTACATTTCAAATGTTATCCCGAAAGTTCCCCGCCCCCGCCCTGTTCCCCTGCCCACCCACTCCCACTTCTTGGCCCTGGCATTCCCCAGTATTGGGGTATATAAATATTACAATACCAAGGGGACTCTTGTCCCAATGATGTCTGACTAGGTCATCTTCTGCTACATGTAGAGCTAGAGACACCTGTTCTGGGGGTTCTGGTTAGTTCATATTGTTGTTCCTCTTCTAGGGTTGCAGACCCCTTCAGCTCCTGGGGTTCTATCTCTAGCTTCTCCAATGTGGGCCCTGTGTTCTATCATATAGATGACTGTGAGCATCCACTTCTGTATGAGATAGCTTTATCAGGGTCCCTTAAGTAGACACTTGCTGTCCTATGCAATAGTGTCTGAGTTTAATGACTGATTATGGGATGGATGCCCCCTGGTGGGGTAGTCTCTGTATGGTCCATCCTTTCTTCTTAGCTCTAAACTTTGTCTCTGTAACTCCTTTCATGGGTATTTTGTTTCCTATTCATAGGAGGAATGAAGTATCCACGCGCTGGTCTTCCTTCTTGATTTACTTGTGTTTTGCAAATTGTATCTTGGGTATTCTAAGTTTCTGGGCTAATATCCATTTATCAGTGAGCGCATATCCAATGACTTCTTTTGTGAGTGGGTTACCTCAGTAAGGATTATATCCTCCAGATACATCCATTTGCCCAAGAATTTTATAAATTCATTTTTTTAATAGCAGAATAGTACTCCATTGAGTAAATGTACCACATTTTCTGTATCCATTCCTCTGTTGAGGGATATCTGGGTTCTTTCCAGCTTCTGGCTATTATAAATAAGGCTGCTATGAACATAGTGGAACATGTATCCTTTTTACCAGTTGGAACATCTTCTGGGTATATGCCCAGGTGAGGTATTGCAGGATCTTTCGGTTGTACTGTGTCCAATTTTCTGAGAAAATGCCAGACTGACTTCCAGAATGGTTGTACAAGCTTGCAATCCCACCAGCAATGGAGGATTGTTACTCACAAAGCCATTTTTATAGGAGAATAAAAACCAATAATTATAAGAGAACATGGACCATGGAGTCCTGCTCCTGCATTTGTAGAAGTTACTCTGTTTGGGAGTAAAAGGAAGGTATGTTTATGACATTTTGGTCAAGAAGCTGAATTTGTTCAGCCCACAGTCTGAGAAAAAAATTGTGAGAGAGGTTGAACTGAAAAAGGATAGATTAGCCCTTCCAGTCCAGTCCGGTCTGGTACGCCCTGCACCAGCTCAGGGCTAGGGCGCAGGCGCTGTGCACTCTCCGAGGCCCCTTCAAGACTCCCCAGGCTATCTTGGGACCACAGGTGAGCAGCAGAACACAGAATCTGTTCCGATCCAAACCCATGGGACTTGAGACACCAGCCAGAAGATTGATAAAGGCCAAGGGCAGGACAGCCGCTCCCTTCTGGTCTGCACCAACACCAGGTCTCCTCAGGCAGAGATGGCAGGAGGCAAGCCTAAGAACAGAAGCAACAGAATCCAAGGGTACTTGGCATCACCAGATCCAAACTCACCTATCACCTAGATACAACAGCACACCGGAAAAGCAGGACATGGATATAAAGTCACTGGTCATGATGATGATGGAGGACTATAAGAAGGAAATACAGGAAAACACAGATAAACAACTTAGAGAGATACAGGAAAACTATACCAAACAGGTGATGGAATTGAACAAAGCCATCCAGGACCTAAAACTGGAAGTAGAAACAAATAAGAAAAACCAAAAGGAGATAACCCTGGAGATAGAAACCATAGGAAAAAAATCAGGAACCATAGAAATGAGCATCAGCAACAGAATACGAGAGATAGAAGAGAGAATCTCAGGCACAGAAGATTCTATAGGGAGCATAGATACGACAATCAAAGAAAATGCTAAATGCAAAAAGATCCTAAAGCAAAATATCCAGGAAATCCAGGACACAATGAGAAGACCAAACCTACGGATAATAGGAGTAGATGAGAAGGAAGACTCTCAAACTAAAGGGCCAGCAAATATCTTAAAAAAAATTATAGAAGAAAACTTTCCATACCTAAAGAATGAGATGCCCATAAACATACAAGAAGCCTACAGAACTCCAAATAGGCTGGACCAGAAAAGGAATTCCTCCTGACACATAATAATCAGAACAACATATGCACTAAATAAAGACAGAATATTAAAAGCAGTAAGGGAAAAAGGTCAAGTAACATATAAAGGCAGGCCTATTAGAATTACTCCAGACTTTTCACCAGACACTATGAAAGCCAGAAGATCATGGACAGAGATTATACAGACACTAAGAGAACACAAATGCCAGCCGAGGCTACTATACCCAGCAAAACTCTCATTTACCATAGACGGGGGAAAACAAAGTATCCCATGACAAATTCAAATTCACACAATATCTTTCCACGCATCCAGCCCTTCAAAGGATAATAACAGAAAAACACCAAAACAAGGACGGAAACTCTGCCCTAGAAAAAGCAAGAAAGTAATCCTAAAACAAACCTAAAAGAAGACAGCCACAAGAACAGAATCCCAACTCTAAAAAACGAAAAAGACAGGAAGCAACAATTACTGTTCCTTAATATCTCTTAATATCAATGCACTCAATTCCCCGATAAAAAGACATAGACTATCAGACTGGTTACAAAAACAGGACCCAACGTTTTGCTGCTTAGAAGAAACACACCTCAGGAAAAAAGACAGACACTACCTCAGAGTGAAAGTTTGGAAAACAATTTCCCAAGCAAATGGTCTGAAGAAAAAAGCTGGGGTAGCTATTCTAATATCGAATAAAATAGACTTTCAACCCAAAATTATCAAAAAAGACACAGAGGGGCACT
>LR750146.1:156700-235713 GCA_902729485.2 Mus minutoides | reverse complement strand
ATTCTGAATATCTATGCTCCAAATGCAAGGGCAGCCACTTTCATTAAAGAAACTTTAGTAAAGCTCAAAACACACATTGCATCTCACACAATAATAGTGGGAGACTTCAACACCCCACTCTCATCAATGGACAGATCCTGGAAACAGAAACTAAACAGAGACTCAGTCAAACTAACAGAGGCTATGAAACAAATGGACTAAACAGATATCTACAGAATATTTCATCCTAAAACAAAAGGATATACCTTTTTCTCAGCACCTCATGGCACCTTCTCCAAAACTGATCGCATATTTGGCCACAAAACAGGTCTTAACAGATTCAAAAATATTGAAATTGTCCCATGCATCCTATCATATCACCATGGACTAAGGCTGTTCTTCAAGAACAACATAAGTAGCAGAACACCATCATTCATGTGGAAACTGAACAAAATTCTACTCAATGATACCTTGGTCAAGGAAGAAATAAAGAAAGAAATTAAAGACTTTCTAGAGTTTAATGAAAATGAAGCCACAACATACCCAAACTTATGGGACACAATGAAAGTATTCCTGAGAGGTAAACTCATAGCTCTGAGTTCCTAAAAAAAAAAAAAAAAAAGGAGAGCTCTCTTACACTAGTACCTTGGCAGCACATCTGCAAGCTCTAGAACAAATGGAAGCAAATTCACCTAAGAGGAGTAGACGGCAGGAAATAATCAAACTCAGGGGTGAAATCAACCATGTGGAAACAAAAAGGACTATCCAAAGAATCAATCAAACCAAGAGCTTGTTCTTTGAAAAAGTCAACAAGATAGACAAACCCTTGGCCAGACCCACTAGAGAGCACAGGGATAGCATCCGAATTAACAAAATCAGAAATGAAAAGGGAGACATAACAACAGATCCTGAGAAAATTCAAAACACCATTAGATCCTTGTACAAAAGGTTATATTCAAAAAAATTGGAAAATCTAGATGAGATGGATAACTTTCTAGATAGATACCAAGTTCCAAAGTTAAACCAGGATCAGATTAAGGACCTAAACAGCCCTATATCTCCTAAAGAAATAGAAGCAGTCATTAATAGTCTCCCAACCAAAAAAAAAAAGCCCAGGACCAGATGGGTTTAATGCAGAGTTCTATCAGACCTTCAAAGAAGACCTAGTTCCAGTTCTTCGCAAACTATTCAACAAAATAGAATCTGAAGTTACACTACCCAATTCATTCTATGAAGCCACAATTACTCTGATACCTAAACCACATAAAGACACAACAAAAATAGAGAACTTCAGACCAATTTCCCTCATGCATATTGATGCAAAAATACTCAACAAAATTCTTGCCAACCAAATCCAAGAACACATCAAAACGATCATCCATCATGACCAAGTAGGCTTCATCCCAGGAATGCAGGGATGGTTTAATATACGCAAATCCATCAACATAATCCACTATATAAACAAACTCAAAGATAAAAACCACACGATCATCTCCTTAGATGCTGAGAAAGCATTTGAAAAAATCCAACACTTATTCATGATAAAGGTCTTGGAAAGATCAGGAATTCAAAGCCCATACCTAAACATGATAAAAGCAATCTACAGCAAACCAGTGGCCATCATCACAATAAATGGAGAGAAGCTGGAAGCAATCCCACTAAAATCAGGGACAACACAAGGCTGCCCACTTTCTCCCTACCTATTCAATATAGTACTTGAAGTCCTAGCCAGAGCAATTCTACAACAAAAGGAGGTCAAGGTGATACAAATTGGAAGGGAAGAACTCAAATTATCGCTATTTGCAGATGATATGATAGTATATATAAGTGACCCCAAAAACTCCACCAGAGAACTCCTAAACCTGATACACAGCTTCAGTGCAATAGCTGGATATAGAATTAACTCAAACAAATCGATGGCCTTTCTCCATATAAAGGATAAATGGGCTGAGAAAGAGATTAGGGAAACATCACCCTTCATAATAATCACTAACAATATAAAATATCTTGGTGTGACTCTTACGAAGGAAGTGAAATATTTTATGATAAGAACTTTAAGTCTCTGAAAAAAGAAATTGAGGAAGATCTCAGAAGATGGAAGGATCTCCCATGCTCATAGATGGGCAGAATCAATATAGTAAAAATGGCTATCGTGCCTAAAGCTATCTACAGATTCAGTGCAATCCCCATCAAAATTCCAACTCAATTCTTCAAGGATCTAGAAAAGACAATTTACAAGTTCATCTGGAATAACAAAAAACCTAGACTAGCAAAAACTCTTCTCAACAATAAAAGAACCTCTGGTGGAATCACCATGTCTGACCTCAAGCTGTACTACAGAACAATGGTAATAAAAACTGCATGGTACTGGTACAGCAACAGACAGGTAGATCAATGGAATAGGATTGAAGACCCAGAAATGAATCCACACACCTAAGGTCACCTGATCTTTGACAAGGGAGCTAAAACTATCAAGTGGAAAAAAAATAGCCTTTTCAACAAATGGTACTGTCACAACTGGCAGCTATCATGTAGAAGACTGGGAATTGATCCATTCTTATCTCCTTGTACTAAGGTCAAGTCTAAGTGGTTTAAGGATCTCCACATAAAGCCAGAGACACTGAAACTTATATAGGAGAAAGTGGGGGAAAACCTCGAAGATATGGGCACTGGGGAAATTTTCCAGAATAGAACAGCAAAGGCTTGTGCTGTAAGATCAAGAATTGACAAATGGGACCTCATAAAGTTGCAAAGCTTCTGTAAGGCAAAAGATACTATCAACAAGACAAAAGGGCCACCAACAGATTGGGAAAGGATCTTTACCAATCCTAAATCAGATAGGGGGCAGATATCCAATATATATAAAGAACTCAAGAAGGTGGACACCAGAAAATCAAATATCCCCATTAAAAAGTGGGGCACAGAGTTAAACAAAGAATTCTCAACTGAGGAATACCGAATGGCTGAGAAGAACATGCAAAAAATATTCAACATCCTTAATCATCAGGGAAATGCAAATCAAAACAACCCTGAGATTCTACCTCACACCAGTAAGAATGGCTAAGATAAAAAATTCAGGTGACAACAGATGCTGACGTGGATGTGGAGAAAGGGGAACACTCCTCCATTGTTGGTGGGACTGCAAGCTTGTTCAACCACTCTGGAAATCAGTCTGGCGGTTCCTCAGAAAATTGGACATATTAATACCGGAAGATCTTGCAATACCTCTACTGGGCATATATCCAGAAGATGTTCCATCTGGTAATAAGGACACATGTTCCACTATGTTTATAGCAGACTTATTCATAATAGCCAGAAGCTGGAAAGAACCCAGATGTCCCTCAACAGAGGAATGGATACAAAAAATTTGGGACATTTACACAATGGAGTACTACTCAGCTCTTAAAAACAATGAATATGTGAAATTCCTAGGCAAATGGATGGATCTGGAGGGCATCATCCTGAGTGAGGTAACCCAATCACAAAAGAACTCACATAATATGTACTCACTGATATGTGGATATTAGCCCAGAAACCTAGATACAATTTACTAAACACATGAAACTCAAGAAGAAGGAAGATCAAAATGTGGACATGTTGCCCCTTCCTAGAATTAAGAACAAAGCACACATTGAAGGAGTTACAGAGATCATGTGTGAAGCTGAATCAAAAGGATGGACCAACCAGTGACGGCGGCTGCCAGGGATCCATCCCATAATCAGCCACCAAACATAGACACTATTGCATATGCCAGCAAGATAGTGCTGAAAGGGCCCGGATATAGCTGTCTCGTGGGAGACTATATCAGTGCCTGGCAAACATGGAAGTGGATGCTCACAATCAGTTATTAGATGGAACACAGGACTCCCAAGGTAGGAGCTAGAGAAAGTACCCAAGGAGCTGAAGGGGGTCTTCAACCCTATAGGTGGAAGAATAACATGAACTAGTACCCCCTGAGCTCATGTCTCTAGCTGCATATATAGAAGAAGATGGCCTAGTTGGCCATCATTGGGAAGAGAGGCCCCTTGGTAATGCAGACTTTATATGCCTCAGTACAGGGCAACGCCATGGCCAAGATGTGAGAGTGGGTGGGTAGGGGAGCAGGGCGGGGATGGGGGAGAGTATTGGGAACTTTCTGGATAACACTTCAAATGTAAATGAAGAAAATATCTAATAAAAATTGGAAAAAAAGGATAGATTAATTTGCTTGGCAAAGATATGTGTGAGCAACAAGAAGGCAGATAAGTAAACAACTGTCACTGTTATGGATTGGTGACATTAAAGAACAAGCTACTGCTTTGAGTAAAAAACCCTACTCATCTAAGGCTCCAACTGGTAAAGACATAAATTCATAAGAAAGGAGAAATACTGAACTGAGAATGTGTCTGGGGTGGAGGTTCACTGATCTTCTAAATCAACTGCTTAGAAAAGTATTCCCCCAGGAAAGAAGATATACTATGAAAGGGTCAGGTTGCATCATGAACTGGCAACAAAGCTTGGCAACATTCTCTACATGATACTACTGGTTGTGTGAAGGAGGAATCACAGGTAGTAGCTGACAAGAGCCAACTTGTGGATGGGTCAGAGTCTCTGTGACCTTAGGAGGCCATTACATGATGCTGTGTGTGGTGATTTGAATTAAAAAAAAAAAAGGTGTCTCCTATAGGCGCTTATTTGTATGCTTATTCATCAGGGAATAGAACTGTTCAAAGGGATTATAACGATTAGGAGGAATGGTATTGTTTGATTAGGTTTGTCCTTGTTCAATAAAGTTTGTCACTGGGTTGGTCCTTGAGGTTTCAAAAGCTCAGACTCTCTCCTGACTTCAGACCATGATGTAGCTCTCAAGCTTCTGCTCCAGTGTCATGATATTAGACTAACCCTCTAAAATAGTAAGCATGCCCCCAGTTAAATACTTTCTTTTATAAGAGTTGCCTTGGTCATGGTGTTTCTTCATAACAATAGAGCACTTAATAATACACTACATGTGTGAAGTTTAAGTTTAAATAGAGACTCTGGGATATTAGCTGCAAGGAGCATAGTTAACATTGAATGTAGTTAACCCAAGAGATACTATGTGTGCTGCAGGTGACAAAGCCTGGGAAGTAGGCCTGCTCAAGCCTTTGAGTTTCATCACAATTCACCGATATTGAATATAAAACTATAGGATTTACTGTTTTCTGTACTGGACCTTAGTTCTGCTTTATTTCATCATAACTTACTGTGACTTGTCTACTTTCAAGTAAAAATGTGTGCTTTATACAGTATATATTGGAATTACATAGTGAAATATGTAACTTGGTTTTTATTTCATAGTAGCTAATAGTTAAGAGACTCTACTTGTAAAGTATAACTATTAAAGACTATGGGACTTTTAAGGCTGGGACTGAATGCATTTTTAACATTATTATAAGGATATATAGATAAGGAGTGGAAGACAATGACTTAAAAGAGTTCTATACTTATCTGATCTAGAGAATTAGTGTCAGGTTAGTAAGCGGGGATACACAGAGAAACCTAGTTGGAAAAACAAACAAACAACAATAAAAGCAACAGAAAGTGATTTATTTCCAACTCTGCTAAAAACCCTTTGATCTACAATGGTGACCTGCCTGCATGGTACTCTGATGGAGTAGTGGTACAAACATTCTGGGAAAAAGCTAACACAATATGACTGAATTCTATGAGAGAGAAACCATACCTAATACTGCTCTGTTGCCAAGAATCTGAAACAGGATAGATCTTAAACCTTGGGCCTAAGGGGAAAACAAATAATATTGTTCTGTGAAAGCAACATAGTAATAAAATGACTCCTAATGACATTCTGCTGTATCCATATGTGGGACAGTAAACCATGCAAGGAAGTTGGGTAACATCTGAGTCCCTGGAAAGTTGGTATACATATCCGGGATAGGAGGTAGCTCCCTGCTACCTGCCAGATACCTGGCCTGGAACATATGCCACACTTTCCACATGAGGAAACATTACACATGGTCACCCATGCCCAGGACAAAGTTCTCTATGCTAATGAGGTACCTAGAGGGGGCTTAGCCACTAAGCTTCCCTTCCCAGACTTTCCTTTCTGCAAAAGGTATTTTATCTCTGGTCCACCCTGAGAAGTGGGTACACATTAATTTTCCATGCTGAACAGTCAATAAATAAGGACTGTCTCTTTGATCAAGAACTGCCATGGGCAGTACCCAAAAGGCCTTTGCCTACTGAGCTGGTGCCTAAATCTCCTGTAGGAGACCTATCTCTAGCCCCAGACAACCCCTGCCAAGTTAAAGACAATCACTGATGAGGTAAACCAGATTCTCATTTCCTTTCAGCTCTAGGCTAGTTGCTGTCCTCAGCTAGTGGGCCCCCAACTCAGCTCTCAATTCCTCTGGATTCAACAGAGCCTAAATGTCCAGGAGTTTAGGAGCCCCTGGTCCTGACCTCATTGCAGGCCCATGCACCCCCAACACTTCATTCTCAACTTCTTTGTGCAGTTTTGTAGTAGTGACTAGATGGCTTGGAGTCAGGGAATACCAGCTTTGGCTTTCCCACATCTTAGATTGAATTTTCTCTCCATAGAGCAGTGTCTTGTAGCTTTCCTAAGTCTACCCACCTTATCAGAGAAGTTTGCTTCTGTAGTAGACGGGAACTAAATCAGACACCTACAACTGGAGAATGTGCAGAGCTCATCCTAAATGGGATGTTTTTATCAAATGCCTTATCTCAGGGCTCGGATAACTATTCAGAGGAGGAAATGAAAATCTATTGTAAAAGTCAGAGTCAGAAGGGGTGGATGACACTAAGGAAAGAGAGTCTTTCAGACACAACAGGACTGATACATGTGTGAATTCACAGAGTATGGCAGCATATATATGTCTTGCACAGGTCCAAACCAGAGTTACAACACTGAGATGGGGAAATATACACAAACTGCTATCCCTAACTAAGAAGCTATCTCCAATTAACAACCATTCACTGATTAAAAACTGGTTTCTCCTAAGTAGTATATCACTGGATATACAAGCCATAAAGTTAAGAGCAGGCCTCATGCCCAGCAGTAGATGACCAACACAAAATGATCTAAAAGGTATTTTTGCAGAATTTTAATTTGGTCTCATATTATCTTTTGGGGGGCACTTTTTAAAACCTTGTGCTTTTCTTATATATTATGGTTTCATATTTTAAGCTTTTATAGGTCCTGTTTATATGTGTTTGTTTATGTATTTGTGTATTGATATGCATACATATTTTGTGATCTTTCTTCTTTTTGCTTCTTTATTTTACTTTATATTTTATAGTTGCTTTTATTTACCTGTTTGTTATCTTACGAGAGAGAGAAAAGAAGGTATGAAATAGTAGATTGAAATAGTAGATTGGCAGAAAGGAACTGAGAGAAAATGAAATAAGGAAGGAAAAAACATGAAGAGAATATATTGTGTTAAAATCATTTTATTTTCAAAATTTTTTTTAAAGGAATTATGTTTCAGTGTCTAGTTGACAAGTATATATATATCATTGTGGTGGTTAATGTTAGTTGTCAGCTTGACAGAGTCTAGAATTACCAAGGATATCATACTTTAGGGATTCCTGTGGGGAATCAGCATTTCTTACTACTTAAGATGAGAAGATACAACCAGGACATGATGTAAATGGAGAAAGAGGACTGAATAGTACCATGCATTTGTGACTCTTTTCTTCCTGAGTCTGGATGCAATGCAGTCAGCTAGTCTCCTTCTCATGATACCATGTCATCTCTGCCTGTCTTCCCTATGAGTATGGTTTCTGAAAAAATAAACCAAAAACAAACATTTCTTTCCTTAAGTTGCTTTTGTTAGAGCACTCTATCACAACAGGAAAGGGATAATTTCCCAAAAGCACTCTCAAAACTCTAAAGAAAAAATCTAATAATGCAAAATTATGAGTGCTAAAGATAGGGTAGACTGTGGAAGATTCAGAAAATTTAAGATGCTTTAGAAGACAAAGAAGAATGAGCCAAGACAGATATAATTGTATTTGCCTATTTCAGCATCCTGTATGAAAGTCCCAAGACAATGCCAGTTTAGGGTACAAAGTAAGTTATTATCTCAAATGTAAAAGAAAAAATTACAAACAAATATAGAATGAATAGTAATTATAGAAAATCTGGATTAGCAGAACAACCTGTAACTAAACAAATTATGAAAGAGAGCAACAGGAAGAAAACTGTTGGTCTCTTTCATAATTTAGCACAACCCTACATGAAGTAGGACCATAGAATCTGCCAGTCAAGAGCAAGGCCACCCTGAACAGAAAGTGATTCTGAATACTCATTTCAAATTTCATTCAGTCAAGGCCAATTAGAAAGTCTTATGCAATTTGCTATAGAAACATATTTAGTGAGTAGACCTAGGGAATAAATAAATGTAATTCTCTAGTCACCACGGTTTCAAAATATTTAAAATAAATGGGAAAATATGGTATACAAATTCGCAATTATGGAATATAACTTTGAAAGTCAAAGTATCAGTACCCATAGTTTTATGCTAAACAAACCTCAAAAATAATAAAGCACACAATACTCCTTGAAAATCAATAGGAAGGTTTCAATCACAGTTGAAAATAAAGCTGAATAGGTAGCCATAGAATAAATATAAAGCTTATAAAAGGTCTATTCTCTCCAAACAAATGGCTCAAGTAAGTTACAGTGACAAACATATAAGGGGAAAATAATACTCAACTGTTTTACCTCCTCCCCCAGTAATGAATCTGCATTAGATAAACACTTTCTCTTTAACTACATACAGCTCTAGAACAATCCTGGAGAAGACTCTTGAGTGCTTCACTATTGCTATACTTTACACACAAATACAGAATCCTAACTTTTCAGTGAAATACTAATATACACAGATTATAGCTTATGAAAATGTAGGCAACTTCAGATTTCTCAAAAGAAGTAATGTTAGAAAGTCTATTATGAATTTTTTAAACATAAAATTTTATATTTGAAAACTATGTGGTCTTGTAAAATATGTAACAAGCACCTCAAATTAGTTTCTATTCATAGCATAAATTCATTTTAATATGAACTATAAAAATATATGCTTACCTTGATAGATTCTCAGAAACTATTAAATTTGTAAACCCAGGATCAATGCCTACTTTCACTTTCATTCAACAATATTTTTAAGGCCCACCTACTGTAGTAAGCAAATCAAATTCAATAACACATAATATTCAATAAAAAGAGCCAAATAAAAATATTATTTGCAAATTATGTGACCTTTTGAAAAAATATAGTAATGTCAAATATATATTATTAAAAAATAATGTATAAGTGAAATATATATAAACTTAACTACATAAAAATTAAAAATATTACTATATAATATATTTTATTATATAACATAATATATAATAGGTAGAACAATACAAAATAAAGTTATTAATAATAAAATTTATATTTCAGTGTAAATTTTAAAGTAACAAGTATAAAATATTACTTATGACCCTAAGTGTGTAAAATATCCAAGAACAATAAAGCAAAATTATACTACTTCAATATTAAAAAGAAATTGTCAAGTTTAAAGACTATAAGAAGTCAACTGAAAATAGAATATTGAAAAAGTAATGCATGGTGTCTAGCATACTTAGGAGCTGGTAAAATGCTCAGAAAATAACTGTTCTTACTGGCAAGCTTGACAACCTCAATTTTATTACCAAGATGAACATGATGGAAGAATTGCCTCTTACAAGCTATTCTCTGACTATGTATGCACTGTAGAATGTGTTACTCCAACATATTCACACATGCACACACACACATACAAATAATTGTAATAAAAAAATTAAATAACATTTTTAAACAATGAGATGTGACAGTGTAGTAGAGTTTTAAAAAATCAACATATGATTACATTGTGAATAGTATTATTGTTAAAATTATTTAGAAAGAAAATTGTATTTAAGAAATTTCTGAAAAATATTTCATTTATTTATTTTATATATATGATGACTACACTGTAGCTGTTTTTGACACACCAGAAGAGGGCATCAGGTCCCATTACAGATGGTTGTGAGCCACCATGTGGTTGCTGGGAATTGAACTCAGGACCTCTGGAAGAGTAGTCAGTGCTGTTAACCTTTGAGCCATCTCTCTAGCCCATATTTAGAAAATTTAAGGTACTTATTTTCAGGATTAGGCCAGCACCGTTGCTTTTACGAATTTTAAAAAAAGTGTTAAAAATGTTTTCTAGCCATGAAAAATCTAAGTATTAGCTAAATATTGGTTATATATTTTGATATATCAATGCTGTGAATACTATGAATTCTTATAATAGTAGAGCTCTACAGAATATAAGAAAAATCCAAATATATCATTGCATTATACCAGCATGTTAGAAAACTTTATTATACTTTATATCATGATAAAATCATGCATACAAGCCTTATTTATAATAGCCAGAAGCTGGAAAGAACCCAGGTGTCCCTCAACAGAGGAATGGATACAGAAAATGTGGTACATTTACACAGTGGAGTACTACACAGCTATTAAAAACAATGAATTTATGAAATTCCTAGGCAAACGGATGGATCTGGAGGTTATCATCCTGAGTGAGGTAACCCAATCACAAAAGAACTCACATAACATGTACTCACTGATAAGTGGATATTAGCCCAGAAACCTAGATTACCCAAGATACAATTTGCTAAACGCATGAAACTCAAGAAGAATGAAGACCAAAGTGTGGACACTTAGCCCCTTCTTAGAATTAGGAACAAAGCACACATTGAAGGAGTTACAGAGATCAAGTGTGGAGCTGAGACAAAAGGATGGACCAACCAGTGACTGCTGCAGCCGGGGATCCATCCCATAACCAGCCACCAAATGCAGACGCTATTGCATATGCCAGCCAGGAAGATTTTGCTGAAAGGGCCCAGATATAGCTGTCTCATGTTAGGCTATGCCAGTGCCTGGCAAACACAGAAGTGGATGCTCACAGTCAGCTATTAGACCGAACACAGGGTTCCCAAAGGAGGAGCTAGAAAAAGTACCCAAGGAGCTGAAGGGGTCTCCAATCCTATAGGTGGACGAACAATAGGAACTAACCAGTACCCCCAGAGCTCGTGTCTCTAGCTGCATATGTAGCAGAAGATGGCCTAGTTGGCCATCTTTGGGAAGAGAGGCCCCTTGGTCATGCAAACTTTATATGCCCCAGTACAGGGGAACGTCATGGCCAAGAGGTGGGAGTGGGTGGGTAGGGGAGCAGGGTAGGGGATGGGGAGGGTATAGGAGACTTTCGGGATAGCATTTGAAATGTAAATGAAGAAAATATCTAATAAAAATTGAAAAAATATAGGTAGATAGTAAAAAATATATAGTAAAATGTATATATAAAGTATATATAGTAAAATGTCACTAGAACCAGTAAATGAAATTAACAACAAAAAAGCATACATACAAATAATATCTAGAAAAATATCATTTTAGCACTAAGAATTATTTAAACAAAACAAGATTAGTGGCTACTATAACTAAAACAAAACCATTAAACTGGAGTCCCCAGAAATAGATGCCATTGAGGTAAGCACCTGAATGTAACTGATTTATCCAGGAAGCACGTCCCTGGAAGTCTTTGAGAATGGGAGAAAAACACTGAAGTGTGGACACTGGCAAAGCCCCACAAATGGCAGCTTTGGGCTGCTGAAGTAAAAGTTCTGAAAGCTAGGTACTCTGAAATCCTCTGCTGTTCCTAACTGGAAGTACATTGCTCAGTCATAAAACTAGCATCAAATATGTATACGAATTGAGAACCATTAGTAAGGGAAATAAACTTGGTAAAGTTAAACACAAAATAGAACTCTAGATTCAGGAACATTTTCTTTTGTTTAAACAGGAACTGTTAATTTTGTTTAACTTGTTTGACATTATGGCAAGACTTGCTTAATCTATTACCAAACAAAGAAATTAGGAACATCTTAGTGTAGTTTCTGGGCAGAACAGGGACTTTCTGAGAAAGTCCTTTCAATATCATTTTCCCAAGTTTCAATTATGAGTATTTTATAAAGATGGCACTCAGCATGGACCTCACAATTAGCTACAAATAGATGCTGCCATGAACCCAGAATTGAAGTTGTTGAGCAAGTTCTTTATGACAATTTGTGTCTCTGAAATATTTGGTGCTTTTGTTTCTTCACCACTAAAGTAGGCACAGCATTCACCACTCTGTGAAGATGGCCATGAAGTAGAGTACAGGAAGATGTTTTTCAAGCTATAGTCCTAACTGTATAACATTACATGTTAGCACACCTATCAAAATGATGGTTTAAAAGAGATGTGCTTGGCTTTAGATATTCGAGTAAGAATTAGCAGTAAAGTCTAAGTTAAAATGAATAGCAAATGGTCTTGGATGCTGATCAATGCAGGTAGAAACTAAGGAACAAACTGCTGAGTCACCATCTCAAGAGCAACATGCTTTGAATTCTCCTTCCATTTCTATTTCAATAGCCATTCTCTTTAAAATGCAAATCAACTCCTGGTTTAGATGACCTAAATGCAAAATTTTATTAATGCTTGCTATGGTCACTACAAAATTAAGTAGTTCCTTCACTCTCCATTCACTTATTGTACCTGTTAACTGTGCAAAATATGCAGGTTCACACTCATCAGTCATTTTCACCATTAAACATTAAAGAAAATTAGAAGGAGAATTCTGGAACAGACAACACACACATGAAAACCAACAGAAATTACACATTTTTCCCTACATTATTTCTTATATCACTGTATTACTATTTACAGAGAATAACTATACATGCTACACTGCTTAAAATAAACTGGTGCATTTTAAAATTGCCCATCATGTGTCATAATTTTAAAAATCATAACTGTGAACACTTTACAAAACAGTGTATACAAAAGTTTTGTGCCTTTTAATTCAGTATATTTGTTTCAAACTCATCACCATTAGAAAGTTTTACTGTGAAGCTATTTAAGGAGCAAACACCAAGACTAATTGTTTATTTCCTTTTATTATCTTTTACAGTTAAACCCAGTAGTGGTTTTCTTCACATTTGATAATTCATTCTAGAATTGTTGCTGGCTTTACCTTTTTAATTTTGTGACATTTGTATTTGAACCTTTGAAGTCTTTTGAAATTAAAAATAATTTCAATTAAAATAGGGAGTATTCTAGAGAGGCATGCAGAAAACACTGGCTAGTTTTCTGGTTGTAAAACTCTAATAAACCATAAATTATTTAATTTAATAATCAGCATTTGAGTGTCAATTCACTTTTTATTTAAATGAAAGAAATGAGTAGATATTAGTAGTTTGCCATTTAAAGATGTTGTGACACTTGAAAGTACTGTCTTAACTTATATTTGTTGATTTTGCTAATTATATGCTTAATAAGTACTCATTTTCTTCCCTCAGACTAAGTTTTCCGTTTCCATAAGCAGAAATAGGAGTCACCAGCCCCAAATTATTCTCAAATATGCTTCTGCATATGTCTCATTTACAGTATGGTTAAACCCTATGTACAGGTTTTATTTATACCAATGTTTATGCCAAAGAAGTAGTGTAAATTGTACAGCAAAAAACTAAAGATGTGATTCCTAAGATAAAAAGTGATAATCACTATCAAAATGTGTTCTTAAGAGTAAATATTTGAAGCTGGGCAGTGGTGGGTGTACCACCACTAGCACTTGGGAGGCAGAGGCAGGAAGATTTCTGAATTCAAGGCCAGCCTGGTCTACAGAGTGAATTCCAGGACAGCCAAGGCTACACAGAGAAACCCTATTTCGACGCCCGACCCCAAAAGAGTATTTGAAATAGTTTTTTGTTTCGTTTATCACAATAATGTCATTTTCGATATGTATGTCTGAGGCTGTTCAATGTGCTACCCAGGCCACATATTCTCTTACATCTGGAACCATTAATTAATCTTATTTCCACAATGTTTGTAATAGTCTTGGAACAAAATCTGGGTTAAAATAGATAGTAATATTTATATAATGTTTAATTGATTTGTAAAGAGAATCCAAGTCTTTTGACACAGTGTTCATTGTTCTTTGAGGAACAAATAGAAATGCAAATATTTAAAGTATCTTATGTCTCACAGTCTTAATTGGCAGAATAAAATGTGATGATATGCTAGATAATCTGAATATAGAAGAACATATACAAATCTGATGCTGGGTCATCATTGTGGTTTGACTTTACAAAATTTCCCATTCTTTTAACACTGGTCTATGTGTTTAAAAAAGGAAAAGAGACAAGAATGTCCATCTGAAAGACTAACTTCAACTTCTTAAATTAACTGATTAGGAGAAAACATTTTTTCCCTAGAGCATTTACAGTAAAATAAGTAAACATTCATTTTAGATTGTATTTTTAAAAAGAAAAATTTCATACTGATGCTCATCACAGAGAACCAGAGCTGGATCCATATTAACTTGTTTCTGGATCCATATTAAAATGCTCAAAAATTAAAATGTCATAAAGTGTAAGTTCTCATCAATAATATAATATGTTAGATCTTTTTCTATAATATGAAAATCTACCCTGTAAGTTATTATAGAATACTTTGTTCTTTGACAAGATTTTAAGATTTAAAAATATATACTTGCCATTTTGGTCATATCATCATTGGTATCAGTAGTAACAAAATATTTAAAGATAAACTTAGTAAATTAAAACATTGGCTAGAATATCTGGTTTGAAACAGTTGAAAATACTTGTTCAAAATTTGTGTTATAAAATCATACAAAATGCTACTTGGAAAACATTATCTTGTACATTAAATAAAATAATTTAAAAATACCACATTTTAAATTGTAACTATGTACAAATCAAAACTATAAATTATGTCTTATAATTAATTAATTTAGTCACCAGAAATTAGTTTGCTGAATAATATATCATAACAATACCTAGAAAATAACCTTACATGGATGAACACTGAGAATCATTCAGAATGATTTTTAAAGCAGTTTAAAAATAACCTTCTTCAAAATTAATATATTTAACACTAGCTTCTATCTAGTAAAAATGCTTATGGCTAAGATAGAAATGAGATTCTTTACAGAAACCTTGACTCAGCCTTGGGTTTCATTCCAGCGTGTACAGTTATCATTCTTTTTTCAAATTTTACCCAGCAATGCCTCAGTTACAGGTGTTTACAGAATATATAAATAGTTGAAGACAATTCTGTGGCTTTCAGAATCAAAGATCTGTGGCATGCATATAGTCATCTTTCATTGTTACCAATAAATAACTAGATTATTCATGGTGATTATTCATGGTGTATTAATTAGCTAGTTAATACATAAATGTTGGACAATGCATTTTCAAATGCAACCTGACACATCATATTGTATATAACAAGTCCAGTGGGTTTTTTTTTTAATTTATTGGATTGCAAGAATTACACATTTCAAGGTTCAGTGTAACTGGACCATATATAGGAAAGAAAGAAAGAAAGAAAGAAAGAAAGAAAGAAAGAAAGAAAGAAAGAAAGAAAGAAAGAAAGAAAGAAAGAAAGAAAGAGGGCTGGTGAGATGGCTCAGCGGGTAAGAGCACCCGACTGCTCTTCTGAAGGTGATAAGTTCCAATCCCAGCAACCACATGATGGCTCACAACTATCCGATCTGGCTCCCTCTTCTGGAGTGTCTGAAGACAGCTACAGTGTACTTACATATAATAAATAAAATAAATCTTTTAAAAAAAAAGAAGAGAGAGAGAGAGAGAGAGAGAGAGAGAGAGAATGAATTGAGGGAACACAGAAAACAAAGATTAAGCGATGTTTTCTTTTCTGTTTGAAAAATCTATTAGACAACATACTGAATTCCCCCAAAGGAGACAGTTTTGTATATAAAAGGTACTTAACTATGAATCAGGTAGCACAGTCTCAGAATAGGCCAGAGAGACATGACTTTTACTGGGGTACAAGAGCCCTTTTTTAAGGTGTCACACTAATGGTAATCATAAGGAGAGTTGGTCTGAAAGTTCAGATTCACTCTAAATCTCAGGCTTGATATGATTCTTTTCTTCTGCACAGTCATCTGAACAAAAGATGACTATTGATCCCAGACTAGAAAATATGTCTTGATGTTTAATGATCAAGTCTGTATGAGGGAAATTGCGATTGATAAGTGATGAATTATCACTTCTGGATAATACAAAAGAGGCAATCACACTAAATAAACATTACAATTACAAATTCACTAAGGTAAGCAAATATATATATATATATATATATATATATATATATATATATATATGGTTGAGGTGATATTACATAATGAGGATGAACACAAAATTTTATCTTTCTAGTATTCTGATTTTATAGGAGTGTAATGTAATAAACACAAAATGATTCAGAATAACATATATTTTTAAATCATTGCTAGATTTTACATTAAACTAGATTTAATAAGTTATTAAAATTTAAATGCGATATTTTTACCATTGTACATTTTGCCAAAATTAAAATCTATAAGAATTTGACATCTGCTGAAGTCATGTCATGAAACAACACTCATTTTGTTATACTATTAAATCCATATGCTAATTTTCTTTATGTAGTGACAGAAAACAAACAATGTACTGAATAAGATCATCAAGAAAAGAATAAATGTATAATGAGTACCCAAATGTGCATGTCCCTAGTAATCCCATTTATTTAGGTGTAATGACATGTTAAAAAGACTGACCATGTCTAGACCATGGAAGCTGTGCAAAGGTGTAAGAGCATACACCCATTTTTCATAGGCTGCCTGCAACATTTATCAACTCGGCTTATATTATCTTATCTTTAAAAATTCTCACAAAATAAGTAGAAAAATTCTATTTATGGGAAATATTACAATTGGAGCCATTTAAACTCATTTCTACACTTGTGGTCAAGTCACTTTTTAAAGGTTTTATTTTAGGTCCACCTTAAATCTAATTAACTAGGAAAACATAAAGTCAGTCAGGAAACCTAGAGAGTTCTGAAGGCAGCTTGGATATCCTTAGAACACTCTGAATTATCTTTTAATATCCTCTATTATGTTTTGCAGCCTCAGTAGTTCAGGTCATAAAATTTGGGACCCTGGATTCGACTAACTGCATGGAGCTGGCCATCAAAGTTGTTTTATGTCTCTAGCTGGTTAAAACCCCATCTCAGTTCCCAACTCCAGATGGAACACAGTGAAATATAAGCTGTCTCTAAAATCAGTCTTTATCTAAAATTTAACCCTGCTTTGGAAGAAGTGTTCCCGTTCTAGAGTACCTGGGGAAAAAGGAGTCACCTTTGGGCTGTGGGAAGGTCTTTCAACCCACTCAGGTCGAGTCTAATTAGCCCTGGCCCGCACCTGCCACCTTGCTTCATTTTTATTCACACTTATTTTTTAGATATGTCCGTCCTACATTACCGCAACCGTATACCCCAACCCTCACTAAGCCCTTCCATTTGCCTCTAGGCTCCCCTGTCAAAGTGCCTTTCTTCCCCATCAACAATAAGGCAATCTGAACTCTGGTCACAGTCTGAGATCACTAGGAGCAGCTTGGCTCCCAAGTCCCTTACAGATTTCCCGCTGAAAGGTATCCCAGCACTGCAGACCAGGCACTCACCAGCTGCAGCAAGCCTGGGACTACAAGGAGAGGCAGCAAGCTCATCCTGCCAGCTGGCGCGACCTCAGGAGCTGAGCTCCCTCACCAGCATCTCGCGCATCTCCACTTCGTGCTGAAGGTTAAGGACGTTGAGGACCCAGAGGCCAGTGGACAGAGAGCCTAGAAGGAGGGACGGGCAGGAGGTGTGGTTTGCGTGCCCTAAGCCTCTTTCAAGAAGTAGGAAAGCCGCAGAGCTGCAGGGCTTCAGTACACTCTCTCAGGCTGCGACTCTGTTGTGAGCAGCTGGAGTTCTGAGGATTTGAGGGCTTGGGAACCACAACCACAACTGCCAGGACAGCTAGAGGCTCTTGTTCAGGAGCTGGGCGTAGAGTTCTGCACAGACAGAGCCCTCCGCCCAGCATAGGAGCTGTTAGGTGTGCCTAGTGCAGGGCGCACAGAGACTCTGGCACTTGGTTAGGGAGGCAGAAGGGTATTCCCTGGATGAGTGCAAGAAGAATGCGCGGTGAAGGCTCTCAGAAAATTTGTAAGGAAGGCTACTCAGAGTTCTGGGGAGGCACAAGGGTCGAGGCATAGGGAGGAGTGAAGGGGATTTTATGAAAGGGAAGTGGCCTGAGCCACAGTCTCATAGGGGAACCCTAGCTTAACTGGAGATTGAGACGTTCCCCTGTTGCTGAGAAGGCTAGCCAGATTTCTGGAGTTGGGTGCTTGCGGGAAGCTCAGGAGAGATCAAATTGTGCCAAGGGCAGGACAACTGAGGGTGCTTGGGAATGACCAGGTGTTAGGAAGTCAGCAGAACTGTGAACTGTGACACTGTAATACCTACCCCAGGGATAAGGGAGAGAAGACAGAAGAGAGGAAAACCATAAATAACCTAGTAGAAGGCAATCTTGGAGACCCGGAAAGTCTGCAAACCTCAACTGTAAGTCTCAATCTCTGTGTTTAAAAAGTCACCTTTGAGGGCTCCTTAAGCTTTAAGACTGAGTGGAAAAACTAAAGGCACAGTGTTCAATGGGTGGACATCTAAATACAATCCATTTTTGAACAAGTGTAAAACCTACGATTTAGAGGGATTAAACGTCCAAAGCAACTGGAGTCCAGATGTACAGGGACAAATAATTCTTAAAAAATGGAAAGTGGAGGCAAAGAAGTAGAGCTGCAACTGACAACCAAGCTCTAAAACCCAAAATACAACAAACAGAGCAGTTTGAGTTGCAGTTTTGGAGAGGAAAAAAGAATGCAATAAGGTTGTATTTCCCTTATCCTAGCATCCTGGACCCCCAAAATAAATAAGTAAGTAAGTAAATAAATAAATAAATAAATAAATAAATAAATAAATAAATAAATAATTTTAAGATATGGGCCCAAATCTGAGGCAAAATAGCCTTAATTCCAGGTCTCTAAAGCAGGGGAATTGATAAGAAGAGGGCAAAGTCCTGTCCATACTCTCAGTGGATGTGCTAAGACTGCGCATAAGAGCAAGGACATTATTCCATAATGTTGTACAATTCTACTGTGATTTTGAAAGCATGTTGTTCCTGACACTATGGAGGGAGTGTTTCTCCATACAATTTCTTTCCTTTGTGGAGAGAGACAGAGGCAAGTATATAACCATTAGATATGTCCTTTCTAAACATTTGTCAAGCCTGATTATGGTGTTCCAAAGACTTTGTGGAAGCTGATACACCTGTGCTTGTCTTTAGATTTTCTTTGAAAGACTGTATCACTATTCTGTTGCTAACCCTGACAAAAGTATGCTTATTATTGATTCTACAGTTTAATTTCATTATTCTCCCCCCCCTCTCTCTCTCTGTGTGTGTGTGTGTGTGTGTGTGTGTGTGTGTGTGTGTGTGTGTGTGTTGCTGAAAATTGAAGCTGACATATGCTAGGCAGGCTCCCTACCTCTATCCTGCATTACTAGCCCTAGAAAATTATTCTGACCTAGAAAGATAAATAAGATAATTTTAAAAGTTGAAAGCTATTTCTAATGGGTAATTTCCTGGTACTGAATTTGGGGGTATATTTTTATTTTATTTACAGGCAACTGCAAAAAAAGTAAAGGACTTAATGGAACAGACTGAACAAAACAAATAAACTTCTTGAAGAAATAAAGCTGCAAGGGTAGGAGGACAAAACATTGACCAGATGCAGCCTCTTATTTAGAGTAATTCATCATCTGC
This sequence comes from Mus minutoides, assembly GCA_902729485.2. NCBI lineage: Eukaryota > Metazoa > Chordata > Mammalia > Rodentia > Muridae > Mus > Mus minutoides. Next base: position 215,968 of record LR750146.1, on the reverse strand, counting down.
TTGAGCCTGGCTGATTCACCTGCAAAGTAAATGTGCTGTCCCTTCTTAACTTGTAATCCTGTACCACAAACTGTTTGTAAGAGGAATGTTTAAAACGTATACCCATCAATATAAGTAATTGTACCTTCTCTTAATTTATTTATATTTCTTAGAATGCTTCTGTCTTGTAGAAAAACTTCCAAATCAATTTAAAAGTATAGCCTAGAGTTGAATGCATGTTTTAAAACCAAGTCTTCTCACAAATGGTGTATCATGGTGGGAGATGAATTCCAATATAGGAATTCCAGTATAGGAGAAGTGTGTAGAAAAGAAACAGGAATGTTCATGCTATTGATTCTGATATTTCTGTATTTATTTATAAAGTGACTATTATTCCATAGGTTTTCCAAATGTACTTTATAAAGTATGAGAAAATAATAAATAGGAAGAAAGGATTGAGGTGGGGAGTGAGAATGGAAAGTAAAGAGAGAAGGAAGAAGAAAAGACAAGAGAGAGAGGTAGAGAGGTAGAATAATTCTTCACCTTGCCTCTGTTTCTCAAAAGACAGTAGCTTTATCAAGAAATATGCAATAAATGAAGTACAGTTGTCAATACAGAAAGGAAGTGCAGCTGCTTAGCATAGTCAGTGGAAAAAGAGATCAATGTGACAACAGTGCATCATGAAAGAGACAACATGTTAGTGTCCCAACAACAATCAAGCTCTACATTAAAAAAATGAAGAAGGCAGTTCCATGTTCAGAGAGGGGAGGGAAGCAAAACAGAAGTAAAATGACCTCAAAGTGCTGAGTTAAAGAGTAAACAGGAAATGCTGAGCAGGTGGAAGAAATGCATCAAGAAAAGGCAAGAGGAGTGTTTTTTTTGTAGGTTAGATGGTAGATATCTGGAAGGCCAAGCTAAAGAGGCTAGGTAACATCTGCAGTGAGGCTGAAAACAGTATTAAGGGGCATGAGGTCATGGTAAGCCAAAGCAAGTACCGAAGAAATGTGGATTCAAGAACTGTACCTAGGCACAGTACATTGAGCTTAATGTTTTGATATTTAATTTTTTCCTAACAAATTAAAAGATTTTTGTCTCTTAATTAATCTAACAATTTGAGTATCATATCACTGAATTATCATTTTAAGAATGTTTGTTCCAGTTTAGGGATATAAACAGTCTTTTTATATAAACAAGTAGCAGAAGTTGAGCCAAACACATTTTGTCACTCCATGATTCTATTTTGGTTTTGAAAACTGTCATATTAATGGATAATCTTACAGCTTTGAGATCAGATTTTCCCACCCAGGCTTTTCTGTGTAGTCAGGCATTTTAGTTTGGTTTGGTTTGGTTTATGTACTTTTCCTCTGTACTTATTTCTCATCATTTACTCTTCATTAATATTGATACCAGAAAGTGACAGAAAAATAATTTTTGGACTGGAATTTCAGAGTTGGGATGGATATTAGATATTATTCAACTTTTTCATTTAGCATTTAAGGTATCAGACTGTAAAGGTTATGTGACTTGCTTTAGGTCATCTTATGAGACACAAGCAAATCTGCAACTTGATTGAAGTCAGTGAGATCCACAGTGCAGATGGCTCTTTCCAATTTATCATTCTACCTCAGGTATTATTCAATTCTCTGGCAGTTATAAATGTAGTGACCAATTATGCCTCTAGCTAATAAGAAATGTGGGGATTATCTATAGATGCTAAAAGCTACATAATTATCAAGAAAAAAGAGATTCCACTTTACCAAGCCTGAAGCATTCATCTGGCAATAATTTTCAAAGAGTCTAGAGGTCAGGAGAATGATATAACACAGAGAAGTGAAGCCTGGGATTTAAGAAGAGGGATAAAGATATTTTCAAGGATATTTTAGAGTGAAGATATTTTCAAGATCTTTTAGGGGCGAAGAAGCCTTTGGCTTCTTATGGTTTGGTAATAAAAAAAACTGGTGGCCTCTTTGGTACCATTTTTTTTTTAATTATATGTAAGTACACTGTAGCTGTCCTCAGACACTCCAGAAGAGGGAGCCAGATTCGTTACGGATGGTTGTGAGTCACCATGTGGTTGCTGGGATTTGAACTTAACACCTTCGGAAGAGCAGTCGGGTGCTCTTACCCGCTGAGCCATCTCACCAGCCCCCTGGTACCATTTTTAACTAAAATCCTTTTGAGTCCCATTATTCTTGAGGAATTCAATATTCTTTACTAACAATTGAATAGAACATAATACTGTGTTGTATTAAATATTAACCCTGATGGCACAATAGAGTCACTGGGGCCTTTAAATATTTCTGAGGTTAAGATTAAGCATCAATGGCTTTAATCTATCAGAAACTTGGTTTTGTTTTTTTGGTTTTTTTTTGGTTTTTTGAGACAGGGTTTCTCTGTATAGCCCTGGCTGTCCTGGAACTCACTTTGTAGACCAGGCTGGCCTCGAACTCAGAAATCCGCCTGCCTCTGCCTCCCTAGTGCTGGGATTAAAGGCGTGCACCACCACGCCCGGCAGAAACTTGGTTTTTACTTGCCTCCCATAGCTTCTTCCCTCATTTCCTTCATCTTCTTTTTCCTATCAAATTGTGTGTGTGTGGGTGGGTGGGTGCGGCTATTACCTTGCACTTTAACATAATGTCATTAGTATCTGCTTATATGCTTGGATCTGGGGAGCTTGTTATGAAGAGAACTAGGCAACTTATTGAGCATATTGGGATATAAGTAGAAGGAGAGAAGTTAGCAAGTTTCATGGCATGTCTGTGTTCAAGATACAAACCAAACTAAAATATTCACATGTCTTCCCTTTGGTAGCCAGACTGTCTGCATTATCTGTTCTTGTAGATGTTTTAGGGTAGAAGTGTGATGGCTTTAACGATAAATGTCAATTATTAGCCTCCAAAAGATAGCAAGAAGTGAAGGAAGGCATATGCAGTTAGGCTGTGCCAGGTTAGCACTCACTGGGACTGAGCAGGCAGTTCAGAAGGCATATGCAGGCAGGCTGTGCCGGGTTAGCACTCACTGGGACTGAGCAGGCAGGCTGTGCCTGGTTAGCACTCACTGGGACTGAGCAGGCAGTTCAGAAGGCATATGCAGGCAAGCTGGGCCGGGTTAGCACTCACTGGGACTGAGCAGGCAGTTCAGAAGGCATATGCAGGCAAGCTGGGCCGGGTTAGCACTCACTGGGACTGAGCAGGCACATCAGAAGGCATATGCAGGCAGGCTGTGCCGGGTTAGCACTCACTGGGACTGAGCAGGCAGTTCAGAAGGCATATGCAGGCAGGCTGTGCCGGGTTAGCACTCACTGGGACTGAGCAGGCAGTTCAGAAGGCATATGCAGGCAGGCTGTGCCGGGTTAGCACTTACTGGGACTGAGCAGGCAGTTCAGAAGCTTCTTGAGATGCTAGCTAGTGCACATCTTCATCAAACCAAGTAGTTCTTTTTTTTTCATTTTTAAATTTGACACCATCTTCCAATATATGATTGTATATGCTCTCCATCTACAAATACAAATGATTACTTAAGGGGTAATAACATTATCTTCTTGTACATCAAATATAGTAAATATTATTCCTGGTGTAATCTCATAACACATTTCAGATATTGTTTCTTAAGTGCAGAGAAAACAGAGAACAGATAAACACAGAAGCCTATTCTCTTGCAACCTGCATTTGATTGCCTGTGTCACACTGATAAGGTGCTCTTGTTGCAAATGCCCAAGTGAAACTCAACTACAACATAAAGGATTCCATGATTAAGGTCAAAGACTGAAGGGCATCTTAGGACATTTGAGGCTATGTACATGAGTGTTAAGTCATGTATGCTAGAAAAGTAATAAAAAAAAAAAAAGGAAAGAAAACAGGTTCACCTGAAGGTGGACCTGAAGTTTTGGGAAGAAAATCTAATTCTTAATCTTTACAGGAGTCTGTTTCTCCATTCTAACATCACCAATTAAACCTCAAAAGAAATTTGAGGTCTACTCTTTAGTTTTATCTTTTTAAGAGGATATGTACTTTCTTTGCCCAAGTGTCCCCAATTTTTTCTTTGCTAGGTCTTTGAGGACACACTCCCTAGATACGCGTATTAAGCTTTATAATATACTTTGATGCACTGAAGTTGTACCACATCGAAGGATGATGGTTCAGCATCACATGGAATTGTTATTGTGTTTTACCTTGAAAAGAATGTGAAATTACTCTTCATCACTTGTCAGAACACAGCAGCAGCTACACACAGTAGTACATTTAACTGTATCAAAGTGCTGTCTACCATCTTTAGATAATTGGGATGCAGTTTTTTTCCCACAATTAGGTTTTACTTATTAAAGAAGCATGTTTTGTAGCATATGTGACTTTAAAAAATGTTTCCCCCTCAACAGAGGAGTGGATAAAAAAAATTTGGTACATTTACACAATGGAGTACTACTCAGCTATTAGAAACAATGAATATATGAAACTCCTAGGCAAATGGATGGATCTTGAGGGTGTCATCCTGAGTGAGGTAACCCAATCACAAAAGAACTCACATAACATGTACTCATTGATATGTGGATACTAGCCCAGAAGCCTAGACTACCCAAGATACAACTTACTAAACACATGAATCTCAAGAAGAATGAAGCTCAAAATGTGGTCTCTGTGCCTTTTCCTAGAATTAAGAACAAAGCACACACTGAAGGAGTTACAGAGATCATGTGTGAAGCTGAATCAAAAGGATGGACCAACCAGTGACGGCGGCTGCCAGGGATCGCTCCCATAATCAGCCACCAAAATAAACACTATAGCATATGCCAGCAAGATAATGCTGAAAGGGACCTGATATAGCTGTCTTGTGGGAGGCTATACCAGTGCCTGGTAAACACAGAAGTGGATGCTCACAGTCAGCTATTAGTTGGAACACAGGACTCCCAAGGTAGGAGCTAGAGAAAGTACCCAAGGAGCGGAAGGGGTCGTCAACCCTCTAGGTGGAAGAATAACATGAACTAACTAGTTCCCCCTGAGCTCATGTCTCTAGCTGCATATATAGAAGAAGATGGCCTAGTTGGCCATCATTGGGAGGAGAGGCCCCTTGGTCATACAGACTCTATATGCCCCAGTACAGGGGAATGCCGGGGCCATTATGTGGGAGGGGGTGGGTAGGGGAGCAGGGCGGGGATGCGGGAGGGTAAGGGAAAATTTCTGGATAACATGTGAAATGTAAATGAAGAAAATATAAAAAAAAAAAATGTTTCCTACAGTCTTATGAATGAGGACAATAAGTTGTTTTGTTTACATTTGCATCCATTCATTAAAATGTTGCTGGCACATTCACTCACTCATTGCTCTTCTTTGTGATCCTTTTGAACTGTGGCATTATTAGTCAAGACCTATTTTCATGTTCTGGCTTCCTAATAGAAACTCTGTTAGGAAACAAGTGGGCTGAATGTGCAGGCTTACATTTAGAGGCACCTAGGATTTGATATTTTAAAATCTCACTTTCTGTTTTTCTCATGTGCTGATCAAAAATGAGCTTGTCTAATGTTTCCTTGGCAGCATAGTAATCACACTAATGTCTTTCTCCACTTTTTGGAATATCTATACTGCTATCTACTGGCCAATGGAAGTATTGCTTTTTACAGGGAGTATCTTGTTTGTTTTGCTGTTGTTGTTTGTTTGTTTGTTTTTATTGTTGTTGGTGATGGTAGTGGAGTGGTGCTTTGTTGCTTCTGTTATTTTGTTAAAGTATAATTACATCTCCCTTCCCTTTTGTTGTATGACACTATTCCTGGGAAAATATGAACAAATGTGTACTTGGTTCAATTAGGGAGCTGATGACTGTACAATACCAACTTGTTGAAGCAGTGAGTTTTTGTGGGCTTACTTAAAGGAGTATGGGCAAGGCGTTACTTACATGAATAGGAATAACTCACAGACAACTGCATCATTAATGTCTTCCCCAGCATTGGTGACAGCTAACAAAGGTGGAAAATCTGGAACATACTATACAACATGCAGGATGCTTAACAGGTATGACAGTGTCCATCCTTTGTAGATAGTTTAGTAAGCATGAGTATGCTCAGACAGTCTCCCTTTTCAGGCAACTGGGTTTCTAAGATTCTTCAAGGTAGTTTGGCTTGTTTTCTCTTTACTGTTTCTATACATCCATGGGGAGGGAGGGACCTGGTGAATCTGGTCAGTTTCAGGCAATTCCTGAAGATATTTTGACTTGGTTACTCTTGAGCTTCCCTGTTGCTTAGGAGTAAGATGTAATGTTTCACCTCTCTTTAGAATAAGTGCCCTGTTGTTTCACCTTCCTTTAAACATTCTAACTTAAAATATTCTGTTGTTTACCCTGCTGTCACATTCTTCATCTTAAAAAATTTAAATTTAAAATGTAAGATTCCAGGGCTGGTGAGATGGCTCAGCAGGTTAGAGCACCCGACTGCTCTTCCGAAGGTGATGAGTTCAAATCCCAGCAACCACATGGTGGCTTACAACCACCCGTAACAAGATCTGACGCCCTCCTCTGGTGCGGCTGAAGTCAGCTACAGTGTACTTATGAAGAATAATAAGAAATGAATCCTTGGACCGGAGAGACCAACCGGAGCAAGCCAGGCTGTCCGGAGCGAGTGGAGCCGAACGGGGACGGCTGGAGCAAGCGGGGACGCCGGAGCTAGCAGGGCCGGAGCGAGTGGGGCCGAACGGGGACGGCCTGAATGAGCGGGGCCAAACCGGAGCAAGTGGAGCCGATAGGAGCGAGCGGGGCTGGCTGGAACAAGCGGGGCCGTACAGGGGCAGCCGGGAGCAAGTGGGGCTGGCCGGAGCGAGCGGGGTCGAGCAGAGCGTGCGGGGTTGACCGGAACAGGGGAAAAAAAATGTAAGATTCCAGACTAAAAAAAATTACTACACAACTTTGTTCATTCTTCTAATGTTTCATATTTCCCTCCCATTCATACCCTGATATTAATTTATTTTATATGTGTATATGTAACATTTAAATACAACTACTGAATATAGGGTTATTTGTATGTGTATGACAACTTAAGGAAACATCCTTGAGGAAGACTAATCTTCCTTCTCTCAGCAGTCAATAGTTGCATGTAGTTCTCTGTGTATGGGTAGGGCCCATGTGAGACTTTCCTCTTTCATATTATCATGTTCCTTGATGTCATTGTTTGGGTCTTGTTTAGGTACCCATATTGTTGTGGTATCCTCAATGAAGCTATCCCATTGTATCTAAGAAACACAACTACACAGCAGATTTCCTGGTCCTGTGACTTTTAGAGTTCTTCTCCTCCCCTTTCTGTCATGTACCCTGAGGCTTAGTTATAGGATCTTTGTTGTAGATGTATCCATTAGGTAGGGCTGGGCAATCCAGTATGAGCTCTTCTTTGCATTTTGCAATTCTCTCCATTTGAAATTTCGGTAAGGGTCTTCCTCAGTTTCAAAGAAAAGATTTTTTGATGAGAGATGAGAGGTATATTCACCTGTGAATAAAAGGATATTTATTTAGACTACAGTTTAAAATCATGTTGATCTACTAAAGTGGGGATAGTAATTTCTTTTCTATGATCCATAACTTCATTAATTCTGGTTAGTTGGCCAGATTTCCAAGTCTCAGGCATGATTTCCCTACTGTTGCTAAAGCCTTAAGTACAACTAGACAAATATTGATTACTGTTAAAGTATGGGTGTCACTATTGTATCCTTAGTACTATTTGGCTGTGCTGGTCATTGCTGTAGTTCATAGGCATCACAGCTGGGTAGGACTATTGGTTGCTTCTGTTTACTTGGCAACTTGCAAAATACTTTTCAGTACTAAAAATCTAATCTTATGGAGGTTGCTTTCAAGTTAAATCCAACTCATATTCTGAGACCTGTGTCTGAAGTGGGTAGTTTCTTCAGCAAGAGGGCCTTGACATCAGACTCTGGAAGACCATTGAGGGCAATATAAACAAACAGCCTCTGGGACTCTCTTGACCTTGACCCATTATTCAAAAAGGAATTTTTCAAGCCCAGTATTAGGGTTTTGTTAGATAGTCTCTAGCTTTGGGGAAGATGATTGTTTACTCAAGTGGTATAGCTTCATTTAAATCAAATATGTGTATGTAGCCATACACATTAATTTTATGAGGTCCCATTTGTCAGTTGTTGTTCTTAGAGAATGAGCCATTGGTGTTCTGTTCAGCAAAATTTCCCCTGTGCCAATGTGTTCAAGGCTCTTTCCCACTTTCTCTTCTATTAGATTCAGCATATTAACTTTCAAAATTTAATTCAAACAAATCTTTTACTGGTTTATCTAACTGATCACCAAGACCTGGTTTAAAGTTCCTTCTGCATATGAGTACCACTTATAGACAATTTAGTCCATGACCAATAGGACAACTATTGTTTAGTTAGTGTCTTTGAAGTACTTCAATTCTACATAGAAGGTGGGGGGCACAGTAATCATAGCAGGTAGATGGCAGGAGGGACCAGGGAGAGAGAAGGGGAGTGAAAAAACAGCAGGCAGAATGAGGTGTTGGAAGGAACAGGAAAGAAGTATAGAGGGTCAGGAAATTGAATAGAAATATGTAGCAGTGTGGAGGAGGAACTGGGTGCAGCCACTAGAACATCCCAGACTCCAGGGAAGCTAGAGGCTCCCAGGACCCAACAGGGATGAGATAGGCACTGCCCCGCCTATCTCAAAATTGTTACCTCAGACATGTTTCAGTCCAAAGGAAAGACAGGGAAAAAATGGAACAGAAACTGAAGGAGAGGCCATACAGAAACTGCCTAACCTAGGGATCCATCCCACCTATAGACTCCAAATCCCCATACTGTAACTGATGATAACAAGTGCTTTCTGAGAGGAGCCTGGTATGGCTGTTCCCTGAGAGGTTCTGCCAGCACCTGACTAATACAGATGCAGAAACTCACAGCCCACCATTGAACTGAGCCCAGGACCCCAATGGAAGAGCTAAGAGAAGGTGTGAAGGATGTGGGAAGCCAGGCCTTCAGTGATTCCCACCATAATGACCAGCTAAAATCTTGCTTAAAGCCAAATTGCCTCCTCCTGCACACTCAAGACCAGCAGAGCCTTATCTTAGACAAATATTCAGGGCAATAAAAAAGGTGCTGAACATCCTGAGATGTATCACCAAACATTCCAAGGCTGTTATCCTCACCTGCCCAGATGTCCCTCATACCTGGAGTCTTTGTTCTCCGTCCCTGACCTCCCCATGCCCTCTCTTTTGCTGTATGTATAAAACTGAGCATTTTGCCTAAGTAAAGTCAGACTGTGACAAAACCTCGCAAACACATGGCTCCTTTCTTTCTCTCCCGCCCTTCCTTTATTATAGACAAAGGATCCTCCTCGACCAAACGAAATGACTGAGTAGTTTAAGTACATTTATGTTGTTCTTAATTCCCAGATAAGAATGGTAAGTATAAGAATTTGACAAGTTGAGGAGTAATTAAGAAAGTTTACTTCAAAATTCTTGCGCTCACACAATGAGCCTTAAAGTTCTGGGGAGTAACTGTTGCCCTGAAGAAAATATTCAGAGGCAATAATAATATTTAGGGTTTTAGATATACTGAAAAATTGTGGTACAGAAAATCTAAGAAAGAGAAATTGATTTACTTCAGAATTTTATTTTCAAAGCTTCCAGGAGATGTTTATTGGCTAACTCTTAAAGTGACTTAAACCTTGTTAGATGTTATCTAGAGAGACACAAATTAATTGGTAAAGAACAAAAGGCTTTGCAGAAAATAAAGAGAGCTTTTATAATTGTTATCAATTATAATCAATGGTAATTGAATACTAGTTATTTATTTTAGTTATGGCTATTCAATGTAAATCATCTTTCTTCACCTCAAAGTTTGAGTATCCTATTGAGGCTGCTGTGGTGTTAATTAAAAATTGTAAGATAAATTCATATATTTTAGAAAAAATATAACAAAAATTGTGTCTTAAAAACTTGACAAGTGTCTGTTCCTTATTCCAAACAGCAATTAAATTGGTTATTACAGAATATTGATATTTGGCCTATTGCATACCATAATTTTAAATAAAGTTGATAATCATTATACAAAAGATAAGCTATTAAAATCGCTTCTATGCATGCTATTATATTTTTTATAAATTTATACATGCATCCCATAAAGAATACATCCACTGTATTTATAAGCATCCCCTCTATAGGAAAGAAATATATGTGATTATTATTATTCTTTTGTATTTCTTCCTGCTTCCACACAGATAATGGAATTGTGTGCTGTAGCCAGTGTTTTGAAATCTTAAAAAATCAAGCAGGTGGAGACATTCATGAAAGGATATTATAAAATAGCAATAGATTGTGAAAGATTTGCTTTCAGTGTTCTTTCTATTAATTTTAAAGAGCCAATAAAAAGGTATCAATAGATAGTTCTTTTTCAAGACATGGCTAACAGTCCTACATTATGTCAAAAATCTGTGAAACAAGCCATTCAGTCTATAAAACAGAAAATGGTCCTACTTATACTGGAAACAACTTTATACAATTTTGGAAATTTAGAATTGAACATAAATCTGGAATTCCTTATAATCCATGGGACAAGGAATTGTTAAACATGTGCACTGCACTCTGAAAAATTGGCTTTTGAATACAAAATAGGGGGAATTATATCCCCATACACCACAAAAATTTAAAAATTCAATGCTAAGGAACTCTCTGAGTAGGGAAGAGGCATGTTTGTGTTCTTTCTACAGGATGCCAAAGGAGCGTGCTGTCTGCCAGAGTGTTTATCAGAGGAGACGCTGATGCTGGGATGAAAAATGGTGTTAATCGTGAGTTTATAGAGTGTCCTGACAATGATAATAGAGAAGTTATATTGGGCCTTCGTCCCTGATCCTCTAGAATTAGATATTCACCCCACCTCACCTATTTTTGGGCTTTGAATTATTTCCTAACAATATCCTCTCACAGAAGGTTCACTTAAGGTTAGATTCCTTACAGACACTCAATGATTTCCAACGCCTGCTAGGAGATATCAGTTGGCTTCGCCCTTATCTAAAACTAACAACCAGAGAATTAAAGCCTTTGTTTGACATTCTGCATTGGAGACTCAGACCCATCCTCCCCACGCACACTGACCCATGAGGCACAAGTATCACTAGCCAAGGTCGAACAGGCCATTAATGAACAAAGCATTGGGTATTTCTTTCCAGATTTACTCCTCCAGTTCCTTGTTTTCCCTACTCCCTTTTCTCCCACTGGACTTTTTTGGCAACTCAAACCTCTGTTTTGGGTCCATCTGCCAGCTTCTCCCTCCAGAGTGCTACCTACATATCCTCAGCTAGTTGCACATATTCTGCGCCTTGGCAAAGCTGCCCTCAAGCTTTTTGGCAAAGATCCTGATGTTATTGTTGTTCCTTATGATGCATCTCAGGTTCAGTGGCTTATTCAAAATAATGATGATTGGGCAGTTAATTGCACTTCCTTCCAGGGTAAAATTGATAGCCATTATCCTGCTGATAAGTTAGTTCAATTCCTACACAGGACACCTGTAGTTTTCCCAAAGAGAACAAAGACAGCTCCAATTGCTGGGGCCACAATAGTCTTCACTGATGGATCTTCCTCAGATATGGCTGCCTTTAATATTGATGGGAAGGTCTCACGTTTTATGACAGGCTTCTCCTCAGCGCAGCTTGTGGAGCTAGCAGCTATTGTTAAAGTGTTTGAGCTTTTGTCTGATACTCCATTTAACTTATATACAGACAATGCCTATGTGGCTACCTCTGTTCCACTCTTAGAGACTGTTCCATACATCTGCCCATCTACCAATGCTTCTCCGTTGTTTGCTAAACTTCAGAAGTCTATTCTTGCATGCAGTTCTCCTTTTTTCATTGGTCATGTTCGTGTCCATTCAGGTCTGCCTGGGCCATTGTCTGAAGGCAACGATATAGTTGATCAGGCTACCCAGATAGTGGCTTCTGCCCTATCCATTACTCCTCTTGCAGCTGCCCAGCAGGCCCATGATTTACATCACCTTAATGCTCATACCCTGAGACTTAAGTTTTCCATCACTCGAGAACAGGTGCACCAGATTGTCTGGCAGTGCAAGGGCTGCCTGACCCTTTTGCCTGAGCCACATGTAGGAGTTAACCCCCGAGGGTTAGTTCCTGGTGAGTTATGGCAGATGGATGTCACCCACTATGCTCCCTTTGGAAAGTTAAAATATGTTCATGTCTCCGTAGACACTTTTAGTGGTTTTATCTGTGCATCTCTACAGATGGGAGAGGCCACTAAACATGTTATCAGTCATGTTCTCTCCTGTTTTGCAGTTACACCCCAACCCAAAATTCTTAAGACTGATAATGGCCCAGGATATGTTAGTTCCAGCTTTAAGCAGTTTTGTGCTCAGATGGGCATCAAACATGTTACTGGCATTCCATATAACCCACAAGGTCAAGGTATTGTGGAAAGAACTCATCAAACCCTTAAAAACATGCTTTTTAAATTACAGTCAAAAGGAGGAGTTCTATATCCCCAATCTGGTAACTTCAAGACACTCTTAAACCATGCACTATTTGTTTTAAATTTTCTCATGTATGATCCTGCAAGCAAATCTGCTGCAGATCACCTCTGGCACCCTTCAACTGCCAATAACTATGCACAAGCCATGTGGAAGGATCCCTTGTCTAACAAATGGCAGGGCCCAGACCCTGTCCTTATATGGGGCAAAGGACATGCTTGCATCTATGATTTGGAAGCCCAAAATTCCAGGTGGCTTCCAGAGTGCCTAATAAAGCCATAGAATCAGTCCAGGGAAGAAAAACCCTAAGAGGAATTTTTAAGGTGCTTACTTACAGAAAGATGAAAATGCTTCAAGGGACACTGTTCCTGACATTCTGGATTTGGACATTCACCTACCCTCCAGGGGGTACATCACCAGTAAGAAACCTACTGAGAACAGCCCTTTATCAACTTTATAATTACACCTGGATGATCATTAACGGGGCTAGTGATATAGTAAATGCCACTTCCACAATTGGAAGTTCTATCCCATGGACACCCCTAGAGGCAGACCTCTGCAAATTAGCTCTTGGAGGCCATAAAGATTGGGGTACTCCCTCAGTGTATATGCCTCAACCCCAGGCCATTAATAATCCAAGGTATTCTTCCTCCTTGGAATCTGGGTATCCCAGCCAGAGTCGCAGAAGAGTCCTAGCCAAACTCCAATGCTATTGGGGCATTTATGTTTGCCCTAGCACTATTCACAGACCCCCTACTATTAATTACAAATGCGGCTTCAACCTTGATTACTTTTATGCCTCTTTGGGGCTGTGAGACCACTGGAGGTACTTATTGGAAGCCCTCCTCTTCTTGAGACCTCATACAGGTCAAAAGACTTCACCCGCCCAAGAGGCAGCCCTATTCAGGACCTACCCCATATAATTCACAGTGTGACTCCTGGTGTAACACCTTGCAAATTACTTTTACTAGCAAGGGAAAGACCTTTCCTTGGGAGGCCTCAAGAGGGGCAGAATGGGGCCTCTGTGCTTATGTTCCAGGAAAAGATCTATGCCTCTCTCTTAAAGTACAATTGAAGAAGGCCATTCCTAACAGAGCAAGGGTGGCAGTGGGACCCAATCCTGCTTTACATATTAAGCCCCCACAGGCCAAAACCCCTCAGCCTGTAAAAAATTCTGGCCTACCCAGTCCACCCACTTCTGCCTCAGTTACCATATTTCAGCCCACCATGCCTGCTGGATCCCCCTCCTCAGCAGAATTAATTCTGTCCATGGCTAATGCCTCCATTGCTGCTATGCATGCAGCCAATGCTATCCAATATGAAGAATGCTGGATGTGCTTTTCCTCTCAACCCCCTTTTTATGAAGGAGTGGCAATGTTTGGGTCAGTTCTTGCAACAAATGATACTAGTAAACTTGGCTGGCACCCCAAGACTAATGAAGGGCTCACACTGAGCCAAGTGTCAGGCCTGGGCTCATGCCTTTTGGGGCCTTTCATGCTCCCCCCTCAGGCCTTGCTAGAGGTTTGCAATCAGACTTCTGTTGTAAATGCCACTTCTCTATACCTTGGGGCACCTAATGGTACTTATTTAGCATGCGCCACTGGGCTTACTATCTATGTGGTAACCCAGACCTTTCTAAATAACAGAGATTACTGTGTTTTGGTTCAACTTCTGCCAAAGTTAACGGTACACCATGCAGAAGATCTCCTCCAGTTTTGGGAGAGAGGCACTAACCTGCCTCACAATAAGAGGTAGCTTATCTCTGCTGTAACCTTAGCAGTGATCCTTGGTTTGGGAGTTACAGGTGCAGGAACAGGTATTGCCTCTCTGGTCACCTCCCAGAAGCAATATACTCATCTTAGCCTTGCTGTAGACAGAGATATTCAAGAACTGCAAAAAGGCTTGAAAAATCTAAAAGATTCTTTAGTCTCCTTATCTGAAGTGGTGTTGCAGAATAGACAAGGTCTCAATTTAGTGTTCCTACAATAGGGAAGGCTCTGTGCAGCCTTCAGAGAAGACTGTTGCTTTTATTCTGACAAAGCTGGCTTAGTTCAAGACAGCATAGATGAAGTCAGAATTAGTCTAGAAGAAAGAAAGCGCAATAGAGAACAGCAAAATCTTGGTATCAAAATTGGTTTTCCACTTCTCCATTGCTCTCTACCTTGCTTCCCAGCCTTTTGGGACCTTTCTTAAGTATTTTGTTGCTTTTGTCTTTTGTGCCCTTGGGATTTTAAAAGATTAACTAGTTTTGTTAAGTCACAGATTGATGCTGGCTTGAACATACCAGCTGCAGTCCATTACCACCAAGTGGACATCCAAGATCCAGCTGAAGACCCCTCCTCCACCGATGCAGAAGGAGCAGTTGCAGGCCTTCAGTTTTCCACCCTTGCTTCGACATAGAGCTCGCCTGGTTCCTCAGGTTTTGGAGATGCCCGTGAGTTAGAGGATAGCTCATGGCTCTTAATAGTAACCCCTAATTAGTGGCTGAGGGCCATAAGCTCGTGGAGTTGCCTACGACGGGATTTATTGCGGTGCTGTGAGCCAGGCTTTCACCTTGAATGGGAAACACCATTAGGCTGCAAGGTTACTCCAAGACGGGATTAAAAGTGGGAATGCTTCTTGTGTGGCCTCCCACATAGCCTAAGACACAGGCCTTGCCCCACGGCTTAGACAGTCCTGAAATGGATCTCCGTGAGGGTGGCATTCTTGGTGCTGGACACAGAGGACACACAGCATAGCCTAAGACACGGCCCTCCATCGACCCTCTCTATACAGCCACCTCCCAACTTTAATTAAAGAAAAGAAGGGGAGATGTGGGAATCCAGGCCTTCAGTGATTCCCACCATAAAGACCAGCTAACATCTTGCTTAAAGCCAAATTGCCTCCTCCTGCACACTAGGCCGACCCCAACACCAGCAGAGCCTTATCTTAGACAAATATTCAGGGCAATAAAAAAGGTGCCAAGCATCCTGAGATGTATCACCAAACATTCCAAGGCTGTTATCCTCCCCTGCCCAGATGTCCCTCGTACCTGGAGTCTTTGTTCTCCGTCCCTGACCTCCCCATGCCCTCTCTTTTGCTGTATGTATAAAACTGAGCATTTTGCCTAAGTAAAGTCAGACTGTGACAAAACCTCGCAAACGCATGGTCTCCTTTCTTTCTCTCCTGCCCTTCCTTTATTACAGACAAAGGGTCCTCCTAGACCAAACGAAATGACTGAGTCCCGCTGGCTGGAGAAAGAAGGAGATGAAGGGGATTGCATCCCCATAGGAAGAACAATATCAACTCACTGTATCACCCAGAGCTCCCGGAGACTAAACCACCAACCAAAGAGTATACATGAAGAGATCACTGACTCCATATACATATATAGCAGAGGATGGCCTTATCTGGCATCAATGGGAGGAGGGCCCTTGGTCCTGTGGAGGCTTGATGTCCCATCATAGGGTGATTCTAGAGCAATGAGGTGGGAGTGGGTAAGTGGGTGAAGGAGCATCCTCATAGAGGCAAATGGGAAGGCATATGGGATGGGGGTCATGCATTAGAGACAGGGATATCATTTGAAATATAAATGAATAAAATGAATAATAGAAAAAAGAAAAGAGGACTAGAGAGATGGCTCAGCAGTTAAGAACACTGACGGCTCTTCCAAAAGTCCTGAGTTCAATTCGCAAAAACCACATGGTGACTCATATGTAATGGGATCAGATGCACTTTTCTGGTGTGTCTGAAGACAGCTACAGTGTACTCATATAAATAAAAATAAATAAAATTTAAAAAAAAAAAAAAAGAAAAGAAAAAAGAAAAGAAGTCCTCTGGGTCACTTGCAGATGTTCTGAGAAGACTTCTGTCCCTGGGTGGAACCTGCTACACCCACTCCAGTGAAGTTTGTGTGGCAAGTCCAAATGCTTGGCCGCAGTCCTAAGGCAAAAAGTTTCACAGAAACTTAGTCTCTTGGAGCCTTGGCATCCTGTAACATGAATGCTCCAAATTCATCCTTACAATAGTTGGTGAATGGTGTGCTTTCTTTCAGTATTGTTTTCTTATAGGTGCCTCCAAGGAATGACTTGTCAAATACCTAAATTAGGTTGAACTTCACTTTCTAGGAAATCCTTGAGCTGACCTTGGGCTTGGAATTTCGTAAGAATGTTACTCATTCAGACAAAATGAGTATCAAAAAGTGTTGATAGTTAGTAATCAGGCATCCCACAGTTTGCTGGATAGGAGCTAGAAATCTCAGGGTTAGTTCAAAATAGTAAACTTAGAATTCTCATTATAGACTGTAATGGCAGCCTACATTACATAATAGTAGAAAGAAGGTGGGTTTTGGTTTAAGGAGCAACTAGATAGAATATTGTATTATTCATGAAAGGATTAGTAGAATGGAATTCCCCTGGTGCATGTTTTTTCACTAGGCCCAAAAGAATAGCATAAGTAGGTATTTAGTAAAGGACCCCTGGTGGTGGGTTTAACAATATACTAGTATTGTACCTGGTCATATCAGACCTTTCACCTGGCTCCTGTGAATAACTGATTTTAAATAGGGCTGATCTCATCTCAGTTTTAAACACAGCCTGGCTCCTGCTAGCTTTTATGTATGCATTTTCTCTGTTTTGTGTAAAGAACCACTATGCATCTCGATGTACCTTAGCTGATGTATCACCTAGATTTCTTTCTTTTTCTTCTGTATTATAAGTCTGATTCTTGTTTTGAGAAATTACATTCAGATACAGCACTCTCTCTGTGTTCGCATCTGTTTGTCATTTTTCTGCCAACTCCTTGCCCACCTGAGTACCAGGACCCTGAGTTCCCCCACAGATTGAGAGACCCACTGAGTCCCGTCTGCTGCAGGAACCCCCTAGTCCTGCTTCCCCCTTCCCACCTTAATCTGAACTATTGAACCAGAAACAGACAATTTAGATCCCTTCCCTGTACCTGTTCCCCTGCTGGTTGAATCATCTGGGACACACTTAAAGCTGTGCAGAGTGGAATGCTGTCTACTCTCTCCAGCTTTGTTGTCCTACCACCTCCCTACAGACCTTTATCCCCAACCCCCTACCTGCTGTGTCACCTTCAAACACCCTGATGCTGGGAAACTTGCCTTGGATCTCATAGTTTCACTCTGCCAATCAAAATACTACCTACCAGAGGCCTGATGGACCAGGAATATAAAGATTAAATCCCATCCCAATAGGTGCTACATCAGGAATATCCATGGATAACCTGATTGGTAAAGAATAGCATAAGGACTCAATCAATTATTTTTTAAAAATTACTTCTTAAAATTTGTAAGCAAGTTCATGGAAGTAGAAAATATCATCCTGAGTGAAGTAACCCAGACACAAAAGAACACACATGGTATGTACTCACTGATAAGTGGATATTAGCCCCAAAGCTAAAAATACCCAAATACAACCCTCATACCATATGGAACTTAAGAAGAAATATCAATTATTTAATCCTATAATATAGGGGGTACAAAATAATCACAGGAGGTAGAGAGAGGAAGGGACCTATGAGGAAGAGAGGAGGGGGAGGGAAAAGGGGGACGGGTTCATGTATGGAAAGGGATAGGAGAGAACTAGAGAAAGTTAGAAAGTTGAATAGAAATATGAATCAATTTGAGGGTGGGTAACTGGGGGTAGCTACTAGAACATCTCAGACTGCAGGGAAGTGAGAGGCTCCAGGGACCCAACAGGGATGACTTTAGCCCAAATACCCAGCAAAGTTATGGAATGCTCAGTGTTGTTCCCAGCCTCTGGCTAGTGATTCGGCTCTAGTCGATTCTTCTTGCTTCACTCTGCTCCTTGTGAACCCCCATGGCCTGTCAGCAAAGGGGAGATATAACCTATAGAGACCACCTTCAGTATATAGGCACAGTCAGCAGATGAGGGATGGGGCCACCCACCCATTTCAAAAATTTTAAGCCGGAATTGTTCCTGTCCAAAGCAAAGATAGGGGAAAAAAAATAGAGCAAAGTCTGAAGGAAATGCCATCCAGAGACAGCTCACTTAAGGGATCCATCCCATCTGCAGACACCTAACTGCCCTGCCCTTGCCTTCATGTGCCCTGCCTTGCCCTACACTGCCCAGGCCATCCCGTGCCCTGCCATAACCTGCCCTTGGCTTGCCATGCCCTGCCCTTCCTTGCTCTACCCTGCCCTGCCCTACCCTACCCTAGCCTACTCTTGCCTTCCCACAACCTCCCCTGTTCTGCTCTGCCCTATCCTTTCCATGCCATGCCATGCCCTGCCCTTGCCTTGCTGTGCCCTGCCCTGCACTGCCCTGCTCTTGAATTCCCATTCCATGCCCTGACCTTCACTTCCCTTGCCTTAACGTGCCCTGCCCTGCCATCACTTGCCCTGCCCCGCCCTTGCCTTCCCATGCACTGCCCAGACCTGCCCTGCCCATCCCTTTTTCTTCCCCTTCCTTGCCCTGCCCTGCCCTTGCCTTCCCTTGACCTGCCATGCCCTGCCCCTGCCTTCCCATGCCCTGCTCTGCCTTGCAGTGCCCTTACCTTCCCTTGACCTACCATGCCCTGCCCTTGCCTTCCCATGCCCTGTGCTGCCCTGCCCAGCCATTGCCTACGTACTGAGTCCTGCCCTGCCCTGCCCTTGTTTTCCCTTCTTCTGCTATATCCTGCCCTTGCCTTCCGAAGCCCTGACCTGTCCTGCACTGCCATTGCCTTCCCATGGACAGTCCTGCCCTGCTGTGCTCTTACCTTCCATTCTCCAGCCATACCGTACCCTGCTCTTGCCTTCCTGTGCCCTGCCCTGACTTGCCTTGCCCTACCCTTTCCTCCCTGTGCCCTGCCCTTTCCTGCCCTTGCCTTCCAGTGCCCTGCCCAGCCCTTGCCTTGACCTGCCCTGCCTTGGCCATTGTGTGCCCTGCCCTACCCTTGGCTTCCTGAGCCCTGCTCTGCCTTGTTCTACCCTGCCCCGTCCTACCGTGCCTTCCCATGACCTCCCCTGTTCTGCCCTACCCTTGCCTTCGCCTGCCCTGCCCTGGCTATCCCATGCCATGCCCTGCTCTTCACTTCATGTGCCCTGTCCTGACCTCTCATGACTTGTCCTGCCCTGCCCTTGCCTTCCCATACACTGCCCAAACCTGCCCTGCCCAGCCCTTGCCTTCCTTTTCCCTGGCCTCTCCTGCCCTGCCCTTGCCTTCCTGTGACCTGCCCTGCCCTGCCCTTGCCTTCCTATGCCCTGTTCCGCCTTGCAGTGCCGTTACCTTCCCTTGACCTAGCATGCCCTATCCTTGCCTTCTCATGCCCTGTCCTGCCCTGCTCAGCCCTAGCCTTCCTGAACCCTGCCCTGCCCTTTCCTTTCCTTCTCCTGCCATTCCTTGTCTTGCCTTCCCAAGTCCCGCCCTTCCCTACAATGCCCTTGCCTTGCTGTGCCCTGCACTCCTATTGCCTTCCAATGAAATGTCCTGCCCTGTTGTGCTCTTGCCTTCCCTTCTCCTGCCATACCCTGCTTTGCTCTTGCCATCCTGTGCCCTGCCCTACCCTGAATTGCCCTGCCCTGCCCTTTCCTTCCCGTGCCCTGCCCTTCCCTGCCTTTGCCTTCCCTTCTCCTGCCATTCCCTGCCCTTCCCTTGTTGTGCTTGCCCTGCCCTGACCTGTGCTGCCATTGTCTTCCCATGGAATGTCCTGCCCTGCCGTGCTCTTGCCTTCTTTTCTCCTGTCATACTCTGCCCTGCTCTTGCCTTCCAATATCCTGTCCTGCCCTGCCCTGCCCTGAATTGCACTGCCCTGCCCTTTCCTTCCCATGCCCTACCCTTTCCTGCCCTTGCCTTCCCATCCCCTGCCCTGCCCTTGCCTTCCCCTGCCCTACCCTACCTTTACCTGCCCTGCCCTGTCCTTGTCCTCCTCTGCCTTGCCCTGCACTAGCACACCCATGCCCTGCCCTGCCCAGTCCTTGCCTTACCCTGCCCTGTGCTTACCCTGCCCTTGCCTTCCCCTGCCCTGCCCTTGCCTTCCCCTGCCCTACCCTACCCTGCCCTGCCCCTGTCTTCCCCTGCCCTTTCAATGCCCTGCCCTGCCCTGCCTTTACATTCTCCTCCCCAGCCCTGTCCATGTCTTCCTCTGCCTTGCCCCTTCCTAGTTCCCCAGCCCTGCCCTGCCCGGCCCTTGCCTTACCCTGTCCTGTGTTTACCCTGCCCTTGCCTTCCCCTGCCCTGCCCTTGCCTTCCCATGTCCTGGGCACCCCGGTCCTGCCCTTGCCTTCCCCTGCCCTGCCATGCCCTTGACTTCCCCTGCACTGCCCTGCTTTTACCTTCCCCTGCCCTCTCCTCGTCTTCCTCTGCCTTGCCCTGCACTAGCATTCCCATGCCCTGCCTTATCCATCCTTTGCCTTACCCTGCCCTGTGCTTACCCTGTCCTTGCCTTCCCCTGCCCTGCCATTGCCTTCCTGTGCCCTGCCTTACCCGGCTCTGTCCTGACCAGTGCTGTTCTTGCCTTTCCCTGCTCTGCCATAATCTGCCCTTGCCTTCCCCTTCCCTGCTTTTCCCTGCCCTACCCTGACCTGCCCTGACCTGCCCTTGCCTTCCCATGACATGGTCTGCCATACTCTGCACTGCCCTTGCATTCCTGTGCCCTACCCTGCCCTTGCCTTCCCGTACCCTGCACTCCCCTGCCCTGCCCTTGCCTTCCCAAACCCTGTCCTGTCTTTCCCATGCCTTACCTTGTCCTGCCCTTCCCTTGCCTTCCTGAGCCCTGCCCTGTCCATGTCTTCCTCTGCCTTGCACCTCCCTACCATTCCCCAGCTCTGCACTGTCCAGCCCTTGCCTTACCCTGCCCTGTGCTTACCCTGTCCTTGCCTTACCCTGCCCTGCCATTGGCTTCCCCAGTCCTGGGCATCCAGGCCCTGTCCTTTCCTTCCCCTGCACTCCCCTGCCCTACCCTTGCCTTCTTGTGACCTGCCTATCCCTACTCTTGACTTCCTCTTCAATGTCCTGACCAGTGCTCCTCTTGCCTTCCCCTTCCCTGCCCTGCCCTTGACATCCCATGACATGCCCTGCCATACCCTGCACTGCTCTTGCATTCCTGTGCCCTGCCCTGCCCTTGCCTACCAATGCCCTGCCCTTCCCTGCCCTTGCCTTCCTGAGCCCTGCACTGTCTTGCCTATGCCTTACCTTGCTCTGCCTACCCTTGCCTTCACCTGCCATGCCCTGCCCTTGTATTCCCCTGCCCTGCCCAACCCTTGCCTTCCCCTGTCTTGCACTGCCTATGCCTTCCCCTGCCCTACCCTTGCCTTCCACTGCTCTGCCCTTGCCTTTCCCTGCCCTGCTCTGCCATGCCCTGCCCTTGCCAACACCTTCCCTGCCCTTGCCATCCCATGCCCTGCCCTGCCCTTGCCTCCCCTGCACTGTCCTGCCCTGCCATTGCCTTCCCTTGCCATGCCCTGCCCTGCCCTGCACTGCCTTGCCCTTGCCTTGCCAGGGAAGCCCTGCCCTGCCCTGCCCTGCCATTGCCTTCTTGTGCCCTGCCCTACCCTTGAATTCCAGAGCCCTGCCCTGCCCTGCAGTTGCTTTCCAGTGCCCTGTTCTGCCCATGCCCCTCAGGCTTTGCCCTGCCCTGGGCTTCCAGTGCCCTGCCCTGCCCTTGAATTCCTGAGCCCTGCCCTGCACTGTCCTGCCACTGCCTTACTGTACCCTGCCCTGACTTGCCCTTCCCTGGCCTTCCCGTGCCTTGCCCTGCCCTTGCCTTCCCGTGCTCTGCCCTGTCCTGCTCTTGACTTCCCTAGCCCTCCCTTGCCCTGCCCTGCACTTGCCTTCCCATGGACCTGTCCTGCCCTACCCTGCCCTTGGCTTCCCGTGCCCTTCCCTGCCTTGCTCTACCCTGCCCTACCCTACCCTTGCTTTCCCATGACCTCCCCTGTTTTGCCCTGCCCTTGACTTCCCATGCAATGCCATGCCCTGCCCTTGCCTTACTGTGCCCTGCCCTGCACTGCCCTGCTCTTGAATTCCCATGCCATGCCCTGCTCTTCACTTCCCTTGGCTTCTTGTGCCCTGCCCTGCCCAGTTGTCACTTGTCCTGTCCTCCCTTGCCTTCCCATGAGATGCCCAGACTTGCTCTGCCCAGCTCTTGCCTTCCCGTTCCCTGTCCTGCCCTGCTCTGCTCTGCCCTGCCCGTTCCTTCACGTGACCTGCCATGCCCTGCCCTTGACTTCTTGTGCCCTGCTCTGCCTTGCAGTGCCCTTACCTTCCCTTGACCTACCATGCCCTACCCTTGCCTTCCCATGCCCTGTCCTGCCCTGCCCAGCCTTTGCCTTCCCGAGCCCTGCTCTGCCCTGCCCTTGCCTTCTCTTGCCATACCTTGCTCTCTACTTGCTGAGCCGTGCCCTTCCCTACCTTCCCCTTGCCTTCCTGTACCTTGCCCTGCACTGCCATTGCCTTCCCATGGACTGTCCTGCCCTGCCCTGTTCTTGCCTTCCCATGCCCTATCCTGCCCTGAATTGCACTGCCCTGCCCTTTCCTTCCCATGCCCTACCCTTTCCTGCCCTTGCCTTCCCATCCCCTGCCCTGCCTTTACCTTCCCCTGCCCTACCCTACCTTTACCTGCCCTGCCCTGTCCTTGTCCTCCTCTGCCTTGCCCTGCACTAGCACACCCATGCCCTGCCCTGCCCAGTCCTTGCCTTACCCTGCCCTGTGCTTACCATGCCCTTGCCTTCCCCTGCCCTGCCTTTGCCTTCCACTGCCCTACCCTACCCTGCCCTGCCCCTGTCTTCCCCTGCCCTTTCAATGCCCTGCCCTGCCCTGCCCTTGACTTCCTGTGCCCTGCTGTGCCGTGCCCTTGCCTTCCTGTGCCCTGCTCTGCCTTTTCCATCTCATGCCCTTCCCTTTTCAGTCCTGCCCTACACTTGCCTTCCCTTGCCCTGACCTGCACTGTCCTCTCCTTGCCTTCCCCATGCTCTGTCCTGCCCTGCCCTGCACACTACCCTTGCCTTTTCATGCCCTGCCATGCTCTGACCATGTATTCCTCTGCCTTGTCCTTCCCTGCCCTTGCCTTCCCCTGTGCTAGGCTGCACTGCCCTGCCCTTGCCTTCCCCTGCCCTGCACTGCCCTGCCTTTGCTTTCTCATGTCCTGCACTGCACTGCACTGCCCTGCCCTTGCCTTCCTGTGCCCTGCCCTGCCCTGCGCTTACTTTCCTGTGTCCTGCCCTTCACTTGCCTTCCCGTGGCCTATACTGCCCTTGCTTTCCTATGCCCTTCTCTGCCCTGCCCTTGCCTTCCCTTGCACTGCCTTTGTCTTCCTGTGCCCTGCTCTGCCCTGTCCTTGCCTTCTTGTGCACTGCTCTGCTCTACCAGCGCCTCCCAATGCCTTCCTTGCCTGTCCTTGCCTTCCTTTGCCTTATCCTGTCCTGCCCTTGCCTTCCTGTGCACTGCCCTGCCCTGCCCTTGCCTTCCTGTGCGCTGCTCTGTTCTGCTCTGCTGGTGCCTCCCAAAGCCTTGTTGCCTGCCCTTGCCTTCCTTTGCCCTATCCTGTCCTGCCCTTGCCTTCCCGTGCCCTGCCCTGCCCTTGCCTTACTGTGCCCTTCTCTGCCCTTGCCTTTCCGTGCCATGCCCTGCCCTTGCCTTCCTGTGCCCTACCCTGCAATTGCCTTCTCGTGCCCTTCTCTTTCTGCACTGACCCGCCCTTGCCTTCATGTGCCCTGCCCTGCCCAGCCATTGCTTTTTAGTACCCTGAGCTGCCATGACCTGCCCATGCATACCCCTGCCCTGCACTACCCTTTCCTTCCCCTTTCTGTCCTTGCCTTCCACTGCTCTACCCTGCCCTGCCCTTGCCTTCCCTTGCCCTGCTCTGCCATGTCCTCCCCTTGCCAACACCTTCCTTGCCTTGCCCTTGCCTTCAACTGCACTGCCCTTGACTTCCCATGCCCTTGCCTCCAAGCCATTCCCTGTCCATGCCGTCCCCTGCCCTGCTCTTCCCTGCCCTTGCCTTCCCCTGTGCTAGGCTGCACTGCCCTGCCCTTGCTTTCCCATGTCCTGCACTGCCCTGCCCTTGCCTTCCCTTCCGGTGCACTGCCCAGACCTGCCCTTGATTTCCTGAGCCCTGCCCTGCCTTGCCCTGCTGTTGTGTTCCATTGCCCTGCTCTTCCCTTACATTCACATGTCATGCCCTTCCCTGCCCTTCCCTGCCCTGCCCTGCCCTGCCATTCCCTTGCCTTCCGGGCCCTGCCCTGCCCTGCCCTGCTGACATTGAGGCCACTCACCTATGTTGCCGGGAGCCTTTCAGGTGTGATAAATATATTTCAACATGTTTCAAATAGTCCTAAAATGACCAATGTGGATAAAATCTGGATCACCAGTCACACATATGGAACACGTTATTTTTAACATGTAATTTGATAGACAGGATCTTTTAAAACATCAGTCTGTTGGGAAAAAAAAATTAATGAAAGGTTCAAAATCACTGACCAAAGACTTACCCCAGATAGACATCTGAACATTTTGTCCCACCAAGCACTTCCTGGAGGCACCTTCCTCATTCTAGGTGAGGAGCACAGCACCACTCCACCCCTCCACCCCTCCACCTCCCACCCTTGCTAGTCAGGCTGTAGGCTTCAGAGGCAGGAGGACTACCTTCTGTCCGCAGTCCCTTC
Source organism: Mus minutoides (assembly GCA_902729485.2). NCBI lineage: Eukaryota > Metazoa > Chordata > Mammalia > Rodentia > Muridae > Mus > Mus minutoides. Next base: position 190,915 of record LR750146.1, on the reverse strand, counting down.
TCCCTTCAAAGTTTAAGGAGCCTTTTGGCTGCTCTGACCAGCATCATCTTCCCAGAGTATCTGACGTGATGTGTGCCACGTTCAGTGTGCAGAGTGTAGTGACTGCAGGAACAGGCTGGACTACAGTACTGTGTCCCATAACATCTGCACGATCGGTCACCTGCCAGGCTGGTTTCAGCTGTGGGCAGAGAGGGACTGAATGTGGTATTTAGACTGATGTTGAAACTTCCTTTCAACCTCTGAACACTCATGCAGAGACACAGAAAGCACTGTCCTCATCAGGTTCTGAAAGTCACTGTCAGGCACTGGTAGCACTGTCACTGCACAAGGGAAGGCTAAGGATGCTCTGCTGTGTGCAGGCATCTTGCGCCCCCTAGTGCTCCTTGGGAAGAAAGTGTGGTCGCAGCTGGCTGATTGTACTGGAGAGCTGGGGTGTTGTAGGGAGAGCTCTGCAGCTTCATGGCTCCCTCTCCCGAGTGCAGTCAGGTCTGGCTGCCCTTGTGCAGTCGTACAGGAAGGAAGGGTCCTCTGTCCTCAAGCTTGTAATTACTGTGCAGAAAAGAACTGTCACCTATATTCCAGGTTTACTCGTGTAGTTACAAGCTGCCATTCCGTGGTGCAGCTGTACCTACAGTAGTCGGCACGCTGTCTCCACCCCACAGTTTGTTGTTTAGGGCATGAGCTATGTACAACATTCAGTGTTTACAACTCTCAGAACTCATTAGACAGCAGGACCATGTCTAGAGTGTGGTTACTCTGAAACAGCGCCTCACAGTGGTCACATATCAGATATCAGGTGACTACGTTATGATTCATAACAGTAGCAAAATTACAGTTATGAAGTAGCAACAAAAATCGTTTTATGGTTGGGAGTTTTATGGTTATGAAAACTGTGTTAAGGGGTCACAGCATTAGGAAGGCTGAGAAGCACTGCCTGGGAGCTGAGGCAGGAAGACTGAGTTTGGCAGTAGACTTGACAGTTTAGCAAGGCCTTTTCTGTGTGAACTAAAAACACCAGCCTGGAAATAGAGCAGGGATGGTGCTTGCTTAGTATGCATGAGGCCTTGGTACTGCAGAGGAGGCTGCTAGACCAGACAAGAGCAGGACAGCCTCTCACACGGTAAGCTTGCTCTTTAGGGTTATGTACACTGTGTGGTCAGCACGGGGCACTCTGGCCCACCCACTCTTACAATCCCATGGTGCAGAGGTAGAGCCTCAGCACTGAGCTCTGCAGGCTGCCTGCTGCTTTCATTGCTCCTGAGAGCCGAGCGTTTGCACAATCTGCTTTAGAAAGGACTGCTGTGTGGGGACTGCCAGTTACCATATTGCAATATGGTAATATCAGTGCTGAATGCCAAGAGAAAAGAGGAAAGTCACCTCCTCTTTCACCAAACAGCTCACCATCCTTTTGAAAAACTGAGGAAGGAGCCGGGCTTGGTGGCGCACGCCTTTAATCCCAGCACTCGGGAGGCAGAGGCAGGCAGATTTCTGAGTTCGAGGCCAGCCTGGTCTACAGAGTGAGTTCCAGGACAGCCAGGGCTACACAGAGAAACCCTGTCTCAAAACACCAAAAAAAAAAAAAAAAAAAAAAAAGACTGAGGAATGTTGGCTCCAAACAGTGTAACCTCCTGCTGCCAGGCTGAAAGAACACTGAAACAGCATGTGGTGGCCATTACCCTGGTCCAGGCCACCTCACAGGCCAGCAGAGCTTCAGCAGGACTAGGGAGGGACAGGAGATAGAGTGGGGTTGGCATGCAGAACTATTCCACATGAGCACCCGGCTGAGGCAGGCCACGCTCACACTTCACTGCATCCTTTCCAGATGGATACAAGTTGTTTGGGGCTTTTTTCTCCTAGGGAGGCAAGTACACACAGGCCGTGATTCAGTACAGGAAGATAGTGTCCTGGCTGGAGATGGAATAGGGCCTGTCAGAGAACGAGTCCAAAGCCTCAGAGTCCTTCCTCCTCACAGCCTTCCTGAACCTGGCCATGTGCTACCTGAAGCTCCGAGAGTACAACAAAGCCGTGGAATGCTGTGACATTGTGGGTGAGCCGCACTTCACTCTTCACTTATCTATGTGGCACTTAAACCCCCTTCAGACTGTTTCTCTATGGTCAGCATGAGCTGGGAACCCATAAAGGATGGGGCTTTCTGTGCACTACTTTTATCCTACATTTTACATAAAGTCATTAACAGAATTGATAAGAGTCTTCATCTGTGGTCTTCCTTACCCTGGTCCTTTGTGGGAGAGGAGACAGAGAGCCCTGAGGAGAGAGCCCTGAGGGAGAGAAGAGCCCTGAGGTTCCCTCTTTATCGTTTTGTTTGCAGGGCTGGGGATTGAACCCAGGGTGCTGTGCATGCTAGGCAAACACTTTACCACTGAGCCATACAGTCTACCCCAGTGACACACTTCCTCCAACAAGCCTCATTTCTAATCCTTCTAATCCTTTAAAATGATTCCATTCCCTGGTGATGATGTATTCAAATATATAAGCCTATGGGGGGCATTCTTATTCAAAAGCATTTACCACAATGGTTAATGCCTGTGGTCTCAGAATTTGGGAGGCAAAACAGAAGAATTGGGAGTTTAAGGTTAGCCTGGGCTACATGAGTTCCTGTCTCAAAATTAAGTATTGTCAAGATAGCTCAGCTGGTAAAGGCACTTGCTAGCAAGCCTGATGACAGGAGTTTTTTCCCTAGGACCTATATGGGAAAGAAAGAGCAACTTTGTCATATATCCTCTGGCCTCTTCCTTATTCACAGTATTACATGTGCATACACAAAGGTAATAATAATATATTATTTTAGAGATTTATTGATTTTATGTGTATGAGGACGCTGTACCTGCCCACCAGAAGAGGGCATCAGATCTCATTACAGATGGTTATGAGCCATCATGTGGTTGCTGGGACTTGGACTCAGAACCCCTGGAAGAGCAATCAGTGCTCTTAACTGCTGAGCCATCTTTCTAGCACAATAATGCATTTTTTAAAAACAACAAAAAATAGATATAAAGTAGCAAAAAAACATTTTATAGATAAGAGTTTAGTTTGTTTGTTTATTTTGTTTTTATCACATTAGACTAAATTTTTGCCTTGAGAGGAATATTATTGTTAATTATACTTTTTAAAGTTTGTGCTTTTTTTTTAATGTATAGCTGTTAAGCACACAAGAAAGCCCAGCCATCAAAAAAGAAAGAAAGAAAGAAAGAAAGAAAGAAAGAAAGAAAGAAAGGAAAAGAAAAGAAAAGAAAAGAAAAGAAAAGAAAAGAAAAGAAAAGAAAAGAAAAGAAAAGAAAAGAAAAAAGCCAGGCAGTGATGGCTAGTGCCTTTAATCCCAGCACTTGGGAGGCAGAGGCAGGTGGATTTCTGAGTTCGAGGACAGCCAGGGTTCTACAGAGAAACCCTGTCTCAAAAAACCAAAAAGAAAGAAAAAGAAGAGAAAGCCCAGCTATAAAATTCCCATCAGCATTCTCCCACAAAGCCACTCATTAAAAGATTTACTTTATCTAAAAATATTTGTACATGTGTGTTATCTGTATGTGGCGTGTGTATGTGTGTGTGCAGGTGCTCCCTGGGTCCAGCAGAGGGAGTCTGATTGCTAGAGCTTGAGTCACAGGCAGCTGTGATAGGGTTGCTGGGCTGCTGGGAACTGAACTCGAGGCTTCTGCAAGAGCCATGCTCTCAGCCCTGGAGTGGCTTCTCCAATCCTTTAGACATTTACTATGTGGGAGAGGTTGTCTGCACGTGCATGTGGGCACGTGCGTGGTACACACATGGGCGGCCTAGGGTCAGTTCTCCTTCCTCCATGCAGAAGGACCAAGCTCACCAAAGCTCATCAGCAGGTGCTCTTCCCACTGAGCCTCTCACTACCCTCCCAGAGCATCCTTCTCTATAGAGTCGTAGTTTGTTCAAATGAAGAATAACTGCTTTACTTTTTTCAATCAAACTTTCATATCCCAGTTTGACTTAAGACTTGCTTTGTAGCTGAACTTCTGGTCCTCCTGCCTCCACCTCCTGTTTGTTTTGTTGGTTTTGTTTTGTTTTTAAGATAGGGATAAAATTCAGTATTTTGTATGAACTAGGCAAGCTAAGCTAAACCCCAGCCTTTGCATATGTATTTTTAAATTAAAATATGTAGATTTAGGGCTGGAAAGGTGGCTCAGAGGTTGTAAGAGTACTCACTGTGCAAGAGTATGGGGCTTGAGTTCAGATCTTGGCACTCAACATACAAGCCTGGCCTAACCCACAGAGAATGGGAGCACTGAGTGTCTCAGGATAGAGGATCACTAGTGCTCAATGGCTGCTAGTCTCTCTGAAAACTTGAAAATTGTGAGCTCCAGGTTCAAAAGAAATCAAGCAGAGAATAAAAGGGAAGATACCTGTTGTGTGCGTGACGCGTGCATCTTTACATCCTTGTATAATGCACAACACAAATACATACATATATATATATATATATATATATATATATATATATATATATATATATATACTAAATAGAGAAAGGTTTGGACATAGTTATTATGTGAAACCAGCACCCTTTCCACATCAGATGAGTGCATTCTACAGTTCTCCCTCACAGTGTTTGGTGTGAAAAGACTCACCCTCTTAAGAGCCATTCTATGAACCATGGAGATTTACTTAACTGTTCCTCACAGTAAGAGTTTCAGGGCTTGTATTTATTATAAGGGTCATAATAATTCTAAGAGTTGTAAGAACGGCTATCCAGTGTTTCTCTACAGATGCTCTTGAGTGTTTCCACAGGGTCAGTTACTGAAAGATCCTGAGAAAATGTAACAGGCCTCAAAGACCCCGAAACTAGAAAGAGATTTCATTATTAGTAGAAAGCCTTTACATAGCTAAACATAATAGCCTGAACATTTCTTGAATCTGTGTGCTTGCCCCTACTGTTCTTTGAATGCATGTATTTGCCAACTGCTATAGCTCACTGCCAAGAGTTTGTGAGTTAGNTGTGCACCCGAGCATAAAGATCTTCCGTGTACCCATTTCTTCTGTAGAAAGAATGGATATTGTCAAATCAAAAAAATCCCCTACTCCCTCCTCCTCCTTCTCTCCCTCTTGAGGAACCATAAAAACTGGGTCCTCTTTTCCCTCAGGGTCGACACCCCTGTCCCCTGCGTGGGATACGGGTCGTCCCGGAGCTCCGATTAAAAATCCTCATGCTTTTTTGCATCAAGACCGGTCTCGTGATTCGTGGGGTGCACGAACAGCCCGTGTTTAAAATAGGGGTATTTCTGATTAGATCTTACATTACTACAAGTAGAAGTGCTAGAGATGAGCACATTTGAAACTTGAGGGGTTGAGAAACATGACTCGGAGGGTAAAGTGCCTGTGGTGCGAGTGTGAGGACCCAAGCCCTGTCCCTGGTGCCCACTAAAGCTGTATGAGGAGCTGGAAAGCTGGCTCAGTGGTTAAGGGCACATATTGGCTTATAGTCGTCTGTAACTCAAGTTTCAGGGGATCCAACTACCTTTCTAAGCAGTACACAGACATATATGCCAACAAAATACACACACACACACACACACACACACACACACACACACACATTTTCCAGGCTGCCCATGAGGGTAATATCAGTGCTGGCTTACTGGCTGGCCAGCTCAGCCTAGTTAGCACACCTCAGGCTAGTTAGGGGTTAGCCTAGTCTCAAAAATCAAGGTGGAGCCTGGTGTGGTGGCACATGCTTTTAATCCCAGCACTTGGGAAGCAGAGGCAGGTGGATTTCTGAGTTCAAGGCCAGCCTGGTCTACAGATTGAGTTCCAGGACAGCCAGGACTTCACAGAGAAACCCTTTCTTGAAAAACTAATAATAATAATAATAATAATAATAATAAAAACATCTGGTAGGTGACACCCTCCCCCCAGTGCAGTACGAGCACATTGGGAAGGTGCCTCAGCATCCAATCAAAGCTCTCAGCACCATCAGGGGCTCAAGCTTCACCCCTGAGCTGGAGACATTTTATACTAAAATACTAACAAGTGGGTGGGCTGCCTTCTGATTGTTGCGTGACCCTTATGCATAGTTCTGCTCACCTCCGTGTGATTGCACTGCCTCAGCACTGAGGTGATAGGAGCAGCAGTTGTCCCTTCCAACCTGTGACCCGCCCATCCATCCTTCTATTCCTAGGTGCTTGGACTGGACAGTGCCAATGAGAAAGGCTTGTACAGAAGGGGCAAGGCCAAGGGCAACTTCGAGAAGGTGTTGGCAGTCAATCCTCAGAACAGGGCCGCATGCCTGCAGATCTCCATGTGCCAGAGGAAGGCGAAGGAGCACAATGAGCGGGACCACAGGTGTACGCCAACATATTCAAGAAGTTCACAGAGCAACGCAAAGGTAGTGTGCCCACGGCCCCAGACTTGTAAGGACGCTAGCCTAGGGACAAAGTTGGGCATCTGGGCTGGAAGAAATAAGACTTAGGAAGGGACTCCATGTGGGCAAAGGCACAGGTAGGAGGCCCTGGCATGTCCCTGAGAGCTGAGTGCTGACTCCTGAGGTGGAGCAATGCTCTTCTTGTTCTCTGTTTTGTTCTTAAAATGGTTTCTCTTTGTGGACCCAGCTAGCTTCATCTCAGAGATCCTTCTGCCTCTGGCACATGAGGGTTAAGATTATAGGCATCTGCCACCAAACCAACTTCTCTTGTTATTTTTAAAAAATATATAAGGAGTTGCAGAGACTGAAGGAATGACCACCCAGAGACTGCCCCACTTGGGGATCCATCCCATAAACAACCATCAAAGCCAGACACTATGGCAGATGCCAACAAGAGCTTGCTGACAGGACCCTGATATAGCTGTCTCCTGAGAGGCTCTGCCAGTGCCTGACTAATACAGAAGTGGATGTTCACAGTCATCCATTAGATGGAGCACAGGGCCCCCAATGAAGGAGCTAGAGAGAGTACCCGAGGAGCTGAAGGGGTTTGCAACCCCATAGGAGGAACAACAGTATGAATCAACGAGTAACCCCAGAGCTCCCTGGGACTAAACCACCAATCAAAGAAAACACATGGAGGGACTCGTGGCTCTAGCTGCATATGTATCAGAGGATGGCCTAGTCGGTCATCAATGGAAGCAGAGGCCCTTGGTCCTGTGAAGGTTCTATGCCCCAGTATAGGGTAATGCCAGGGCCAGGAATCTGGAGTTGGTGGGTTGGGGAGCAGGGGGAGGGGGGAGGGATAGGGAATTTTCAGAGGGGAAACTAGGAAAGGAGATAACATTTGAAATGTAAATAAAGAAAATGTTTAGCCCTGCTGGTGGCACATACCTTTAGTCCCAGCACTCGGGAGGCAGAGGCAGGCAGATTTCTGAGTTCGAGGCCAACCTGGTCTACAAAGTGAATTTCAGGACAGCCAAGGCTATAAAGAAAAACCCTGTCTCAAAAAACCAAAAAAAAAAAAAAAAAAAAAAATCCAAAAATAAATGAAGAAAAGTGGAGAGCAATTGAGGGGGCATCACACACGCACACACACACACACATTCACACACACACTCACACTCACACTCCATAATCCAGCCTGTCTGTCAAGTCGAGAGGACTGCAGGTCTACTGCACTGAGCTCAGCTTACAAGTGATAGTTAATAATCTATCTTGCTCTCCTCACCATTTTCCTTCTGTTCGCTCACTGTATTATGTCAATACCTTTGACAAACAGAAGCCGCAGGTGGCACACTGTCTATTGGTAAAGATGTCTAGGCTGAGTTAAGGTCTGAGCACTTCCGGGAGGGAGAGGGGCCTGGGACAGCTTTAGACTGCAGTGAGATTCTGAGGAATTCAGTCAGTCTCAAGGGAGATTCAAAACAGAGCCATGTGATGTTCTGGGTGGGACCAGCTAGCCTGTCATTTCTCTTCTTGCTATGCACAGATAGTGTTGTTTCCTGTGAGGACAGCAGGGGACAGACTCAGTGTGACACTCACACGCACCCACATGCACACACACACACACACACACACACACACACACACACACACATGCACGCACAGGCACACATGCACACACTCACACAGAGACACATACACTCACACATACACATACACATACACAGAGAGACACACAGACATACGTACACTCACACACTCACACACACACACACACACACACACACAATTTCTACGTACAAAAGGAAACTCCAAGAAATAAAACAGTATAAAATCTGGTTATAGCGTATACTAAGGTAAAGCCCTTGAGTGAGCCCAAAACCAACCTGGGCCACTTAGTAAGACTGTGACTGAAAAGGTCAAAAGAACTTGGGGACACACCTAAGCAGCAGGGAGCTTAGCTTGCCTGGNGTTTCTCTTTGTGTAGCCCTGGCTGTCCTGGAACTCCATCCATAGAGCAGGCTGACTTCACAGAGATCAACCTGCCTCTGTCTCCAGTGCTGGAATTAAAGGCATGCGCCACCACCGCCACCTGGTCATTGCCTGGTTCTCGAACCAAAACTAAAGGCAATTATTTTTCAGGTCAGTAGATAATACCTATATGTTGCCCATAGGAAGACAAAGAAATAGCAAAAATAAGTTCATGCTTTAAAAATGAGAAAATGCCAGAATAAAAAATAAACAAAGAAACAACTGAAAGAGTTAAGAATGGTTGTCAGAGGAGGGGTAGACAGATGTGTGGAGACAGGAGGGGAATGAAACAGAGTGTTATCTGCCTTGATATGGGAAGAAGCTTATGAAGCTCTTGGACACTATTCTGATAAGATCACATATTTGCATAGTGAAATGTGTTCAGTGAAACTTGAGATAAGAGCCTCCCCCCCACCCCCACCCCCCCCCACACACAGGTGATGGATAGCACTCAGGAAGCTGAGACAGGTGAATTCAAGGCCACATAGGAAGGTCTATACAGAGAGTTCAAGGACAGCCAGAGCTGTATAAAGAGACCCCACCCAATGTAGTAAACCTTCACCAAACTCTAGTTCTAGCCTGGTCCTTTGTCCTAGGCTCACTTGTCCCTGTCACAGCTTCAGGTTCTGAGCCTCTTTCTCTGCTCAAGAAGACTAAGGGTGGGGACCCTTCAAAGACCCATATCCCAGGGATTCCTGAAGAGACTCCCCACTGTCTCCCAGTCCTCTCCAGCAGGACTGCCGCTTGCTTGTCACCAAGCTTGCTGGCCTCCTTGTCCTGAGACATCATGAGTCCTTAGAGTAGTTACTTGGCTTTTGAATGGCTGAGTGGACAGAGGTAACTGGAGGTCAAGGCCATCTCCCTCACACTGCCCCCCACCTCCTCACCGAACACTCCCATCCCCATGCCCCGCAGCAGCTGTGATACTCACCCTGAAGCCACCTGGGTTCTGAGACAGCTGCCACCGACTCCTGCCACATGCCTTCCTTCCACAGAGCTCTAGCTGGGTGGAATGTAGGCGGAGTGGCAGGGTGGTGAGTGTGCACGTGTGTGTTTGTGTGTGTGTGCAAGTGTCTGCATGAACACTCACACACACGGTCACAAGGGAAACCTGTGTTCATCACATTGCACCAATAGTCACAGATGAGGAAGAACATGTGTGTCTCTCCAGATTTCACACCGAGCCAATGAGGTGCTTCCCCGTTGATAGGCAAGTCTAGGAAACATACAAAACAGCTGGAGCAGTGTCACCTGTATTAAAAAATCCACAGTAAAAATACATACAAGAGGGGCCGGGCGTGGTGGCGCATGCCTTTAATCCCAGCATTTGGGAGGCAGAGGCAGGCGGATTTCTGAGTTCGAGGCCATCCTGTTCTACAGAGTGAGTTCCAGGACAGCCAGGGCTACACAGAGAAACCCTGTCTTGAAAAACCACAAAAAAAAAAAAAAACATACAAGAGATCAGGAACCTCCAAATGCCCACCCGTGACTCCACAGCTTAGCAGCAAAGCACACAGCTGCTTCAGGCAGAGTCAGGGGCCACCCTGCTCAGCAGCAAAAGGAGAACCTACCTAATCATCTTTCCAGTTCATAAAAGAGTTACATGCTCACATGTGTAAAGATGGGACTTTCAGGGGCTGGGTATTTAGCTCACCAGAGCCTACTCAGCATGACCAAGGCCCTAACTTTGGTCTTTGATCCCCAGCCTTGCAAAACAAACAAAAACTTGGACACAAGAAAAAGCTGTAATTACAAACCCAGGGATACTTCCTACTTGCTGTATTTTCTTTTGCTCCTTTTTTTTTCCTTCAGTCTTTTCCAGGACTTTGAAGTCTTGTTTTATGCATAATTTAATATTCTGATTTTCTATTTAAAATTTATCAAATGCTCCTTGTATATTTTGGAGAAACATTCGTAGAAAAACTTCAGACACATTATCTTCATTGTATTAAAGGTGTCAGAAAGAAGAAACAACATAGAAATTCTCAATAAAGGTTAAACTTTTTAACGTTTATTGTGATGCTACTTGAAGATCCTACTTACAGAAACAGGAGTTAAGTCTAATAAAAGAAGGTCACGTCAGGGACTTCATCTCGCTCTCAGACAACTGACATGAACATTTTTTAAGGATAAGTAAACCTTTTTTTTTTCCAAGATGGGCTGTTGTAAAGTTTATTTAATATTTAATACTAGAATGTTTAGATTAAATGAGTAAATGACCAAGTTCATGGCCAGAACACAACTTAGCAAAAATAGCTCATGTACACGGAGAGCACACCTCCCTCTGCTCCAAAGGAAGCTAGTCATCTAAACTTCTGTTCTCAGAGGGGGGTTGTTGTTGTTCGAAGGACTAGAATTTGAACATACAGCCTTGTTCTTAGATGAGAGAAGTTCTGGGTGTAGCCCATTGGGAATGTTTTTTCCTACCATTTGCAAGCCCTACGTTCTTTCCTCAGACCTGACAAAACAGATTCTCACCCAGCATTGAATGTGACCTCTGGGTATTACAGGCACACACACACACACACACACACACACACACACACACACACACACACACACCACTTTGCAAGAAACACATTTATATCACCCATGCTATTTACCCCAAAGCTATGAGAGGTTATATCTTTTTATCCTTCCCATATATTTCCACACATTTCAAGGAGATCTATATACAATGTCTGTGTGGGGTCTCATCGATGCTGGTTCCATATATATGGTCCATGCATAGAGTTTCATTGATAGTTCTAATAAAAGATTTTGACCCTAGCTTTATTTTCATTTTTAAAGCATTTATGTATGTGCATGTGGTATTCATATATACAAGTACGTTTTCACATGTGTGTGATACATGTAGGTATACACATCTGTGCAGGTACAGATGCATGTGTATGTGGGTACAAGTTCTGATAGTAGAGGTTGCCACTGGGTGTCTGCTCTTGTCTCCACCTTAACATAGAGGCCAGAGCTCAGTGATTTGGTTAGTCTGGGTAGCCAGCCTGCTCTCCACATCCTGACACTGAGACTACAAATGGGTCACTGTACCCACCAGTCTTCTATGTGGGTGCAGGGGATCTGAAGTATGGTGCTCACCCTTACAGGACAAACTCTTTACAGGTTGAGCCATCTGCTCAGCCCCTGACTTTACTTTTAGGTGAAAATGAAATGTTCTAAACATGTCAGGCTTGCAATCCTGGCCTCAACCATGTGACCAAAGCAGCTCCACCAATTCTCAGTACAACCTTCATAAAATGAGGGTGGCCAGACGTCTGGACTTGAGATCTGGTGACCCATAACAAGCAGGTGTCCCAGGTGATCCCTGAATTACCATAACCTCAAGTTGCCTATGTGTGTTTGAGATTGAATAGGTCCTGTTTGTTAGAGTTGAAATTTGGCTTTGAGAGGAATTTTTGCACTACCTAGGCATAGACAGTGCTTGATAACTTTCTTATATCATAAATCAAGACTGAATCCTTCCTAAAGGATAGATCCTTGTACTGTGGGGTGTGCCTAGTTGATAAGTGTGCTTGCTGAGCAAGTATTAGAGATCCAGCACCACCTACAGCAGGGATTATATACCTGCAATACCAGCACCACCTACAGCAGGGATTATATACCTGCAATACCAGCACCACATACAGCAGGGTTTATATACCTGCAATACCAGCACCACATACAGCAGGGATTATATACCTGCAATACCAGCACCACATACAGCAGGGTTTATATACCTGCAATACCAGCACCACATACAGCAGGGATTATATACCTGCAATACCAGCACCCTGGAGGTGCAGGCAGGACAATCAGAAGTTCAAAGTGATCCTCTCTATGTAGCAATTTGAAGCCAGTATGGGATACATGAGACCCTGTTTGGGCATCAGTGACAGTGACATTGGTGGCGGTGGCATCGGTGGTGGTGGTGGTAGTGGTGGTTGTAGTTGTAGTGAATATGCCATTCCTCTAAAATGTTTCTCAGCTTCATGCACCCTTTTTAAAGAATCCTTTATTAATGCCAGGTGTGGTGGCGCACGCCTTTAATCCGAGGAGGCAGAGGCAGGCAGATTTCTGAGTTCGAGGCCAGCCTGGTCTACAGAGTTCCGTGACAGCCAGGGCTATACAGAGAAACCCTGTCTCAAAAAACCAAAACCAAAACCAAAACCAAAACCAAAATCAAAAACAAAAACAAGAACAAAAACAAAAACAAAAACAAAAATCCTATATTAGTACATAAAGCTGCTTTAGAAAATCCATGGTCTGAATGATTTATGTCACAGGAATTTATTTTTCCTGCTCTAGAGGCTGCAAGTCTAAGATGACATATCAATAGGATTGGTTATTTCCGGAGCCTTTCCTTCTGGCTTGGAGGTGGCTATTTTCTTCCTGTATGCTCATGTGTCATTCCCTCCATGTGACCATGTCCTAATATCATGTTTTAAAGTCACCCTTCCCACTGACTTGAAATCCACTATGATGACCTCATTTTGACACAAGCACCCATTCTAAAACCCTCTCCACATCAACATATAAATCTGGAATGGTACCAAATCAGTACATAGCAAAGCCCCAAGCTAACCAGGGATCTATAATCTAGTGAGATTCAGAGACTTGAACAGCAGACACAGAACTACAGCTCAAGTACCATGTCACTCAGTCCTCCACATGCCTCTGCCTATTGCCTGGGTGCTGTGTGTGCTGTCCCAAGAGCCTGCAGCAAAGTCCAAAGAGTCACATTTGAGATGACATGAGATGAGAACAGAAGTTCGGCTTTTGTCCCAGCTCTCTGCCGGTATCAGGATGAGACAGAGGGTCCTAGCCATGCTCCAGTTCCCTGAGGATACCTATGTAATACCCGAAGTAACCTCAAGGAGGCTTCATAGTGGCTTCTGGGGAACCAGAGAGTCAATGAAGGGTGCCAGTGTGATCCAGGTCCATGTTTACCTTCCCTCCTCTACAGAGGATGGTATAGGCTGGTGTCTCCTTGAAGTCTTGGAAAATAAAAGGACTTTGGTTACAAATCTTGAGTCTAGAGGCATGTCAGCATCAGGCCTTCTCCTATGACAGTTGTAACAGTGTTGGGGACTCCAGACTTTCCCTTCTAAGTGTGAAGATGTTAGTGTCTCTGCCCCCTCAGCCACAGCCTTCCTTGGAGAATCCTGAAAACATTCATCAGAAGTGAAGAATAGCTATTTGTTTTCACATGTGTATGTGTGTATATACATGTATGTGTGTATATACATATATGTATATGTGTGTGTGCATATATATGGATCTATGTATGTACAGACACTCTTTTTTATTTTCCTTGTTCCGGTCAACCCCGCTAGCTCCAGCCCTCCCCGCTTGCTCCGGACAGCCTTGCTCGCTCCGGTTGGTCTCTCAAGTCCAAGGATTCATTTCTTATTATTCTTCATAAGTACGCTGTAGCTGACTTCAGACGCACCAGAGGAGGGCATCAGATCTTGTTCCGGGTGGTTGTAAGCCACCATGTGGTTGCTGGGATTTGAACTCATCACCTTCGGAAGAACAGTCGGGTGCTCTAACCCGCTGAGCCATCTCACCAGCCCCTGTACAGGCACTCTTGAGTCTACATGAGCTACAGTTCTTGTGTGGAGGTCTCAGAGTTTGTTCTTACCTTTCACCTTGTGAGTTCAGAATATCAAATTGAGGACTTAGCAACAAGTACCTGTTGTAGTAGGTATTTAATCTTAGTCAGTGTTTCTACCCTCCCTTTGATCATTCATTTCCCAGATAAAAGACACAAACCTTTATATTTATAATAAGCCTTCATCAGCACTATCTGAGTTTGAGGCCAGCCTGGTCTACAGAGTTCCGGGACAGCCAGGGCTATACAGAGAAACCCTGTGGAGGACTGAGTGACATGGTACTTGAGCTGTAGTTCTGTGTCTGCTGTTCAAGTCTCTGAATCTCACTAGATTATAGATCCCTGGTTAGCTTGGGGCTTTGCTATGTACTGAATTTGGTACCCTTCCAGATTTATATGTTGATGTGGAGAGGGTTTTAGAATGGGTGCTTGTGTCAAAATGAGGTCATCATAGTGGATTTCAAGTCAGTGGGAAGGGTGACTTTAAAACAGGTATCTATCTTTTAAACTATTAGAATCTACTTCCCCAATAATAACCCCATTATAACTTGTCATGTTCTATCTGGGCTGCTCTTAACTCCATCTGGCCAGCCTTCATGGCCATGTTGTCATGACTCACCTACCCCATGGCATCTTCCTCTCTCCATTCTCTCTCTTCCCCCTCATGGTCCTCCTCAGACCCCAAGCCCAGGAACCAAAACCCTGCCTATCTTTTTTCGGCCCAGTGATAGGCTGCAGGCATCTTTATTCACCAGTCGGGGTACAAAGTTACACAGTATTGCTTGGGTCTGCATGCAGATTCTCTTTTGTCATTGTCTTGGGGTGGGGGAGTCAGTATTTAACATTACAATACATAGCAAAAGACCAAACCTCAACAAGTGCCACTGAGCCATCCTGCCAATCCTGAATCTTACCATTCAAGAATTCTCAACTTAATTCTGGAGGGAGCACATGGAGCTGCTGTCTTTATTTATGATGATTTAATCTCAGGTTTGTTTGCCAAGCTGACATTTTCTGTTTTGTGTGCACACATGCATGTAATTAGTGTGCGTGTGTGTGTTTCCTCTGTTGTTTGTAACACCTCCCAGTTGGGAATCATTTGTAGATTTAGTTAATGAGCATTTAACACATTCTCTTTGATGAAGCTGTTAAACCTGCATTCGGCACAGGCATCCCACCAGACATCTCCCCCTTGCAAGAGCCCTTTGTATTTACCTATTCTTAACTGCTCAGTGATGGTTTCTTATTTGTTGGCCCAGTAGGGAACTAACCTTTAGTCTTCATGAGTTTTGTAAGAAAATGCCTACATCTGTATTCCAAGCAGCTCCACTCTGCTGGCAGGCTTTCATTTTCACCAAACAAAATGAACGGCAGGCAGAACAAACATTTCAGAGCCACCTTCACTGGCCTTGCCAGTGGCACCAAATACAATCCAGAACTGTGTTTTGCAAGAACAAATAGCAAATCTAACACCTGCCGGCTCCACCATCAGCAAGGTTTCCTGGATTTAATTATGGCTTGATCTCTAGAAAGGGAATGTGTGTCAAGTGTGCTTTTCAATCACTTAAAGAAGGCAGAGTAGGCGGAAGAGTGGCCCTAGGATTCGCCCATAAGATGAACCCCGCTCCCTCCCTTACCACTAGCACATCCAGGAAACATAGACTGTTCCAAAACGAAGACTTAACCAGAAGTAGCATACAGGGGCTTTAAAAGATCAGGTACTTAAAACTGAACATAATTGAAAATCTACAAGGAAGTAGAAGGAAAGTCTCCAGCCAAATATTCATCTTTACACAAAACAGGAAGCCATCTCTCGGCTTAAAAACATCTTCTCATGTCATAAATATGGGGGTGTGCACATACAGGGGCAGGCATGTGGGTGCCAGTGTGTGAAGGACAAAGGATAACTTTTTGAAATTAGTTCTCAATTTATACCTTGTTTGAGCCTAAGTCTCTACAGCTGTGCATCTTTCTCCAGGCAGCAGGCCCATAAGCACTTGGGCAACACTCCTAGCTCTGCCCTTTCATCTTGGCACGGGAATGTTGTGCTGGGAGACACCACATGCAGTTTTTTAGCTAGGCTCCAGGGATTGAACTCATGTCATCAGGCTTATGTGGCAAGTCGTTTGACCCACTAAGCTATCTCCCTGACCTCTGACCCCCAGAACCACTGTATTCATACTTGTTTGCTATATACCCATGGTCATCTTTCTCTAGAGTTCAAGAATATTTTAATTCTGCAGGTTTCTACTTCTCAGTAAACTGGATTTCAGTCTTCAAGCCAATATACAGACATACATGGAATGCACATTCCTGAACAAGTGTACCTGAATGTACACACACACACACACACACACACACACACACACACACATCCCACTCAACTTTTGGTCTACTTTAAGGCCAGAAAAATGGGTCTTGGTAGCAGTTAGATTAACAGTGAACATTGCGCATTGACAAAATCGTCTGTAGCCAGGTATGGTTACCCAACAAGACAGGGCACATGGAGTTTACCTTCTGATCTTTAGACTGCTAGGTAGTCAGTCAAAAGAAACTGCCGAGTCTCATGGAAGCACAATTTAAGGGCATCCCTGACCATCTCACCCCCCAACCCCCACCCGCACCTTTGCTTTTTACTACACCAAAGAAGGACAAAGAAAAAAGAAGACAATGGGCAGTGTCAAGTTCTAGGGAGCATTCCTAGCCCAAGTGAGTGCATGATAGGAAGTGGAAGGGACCTGCTACTGTTGGCTCAAGGTGGAGCAAAAGTGACTCACCCTATGCAAACGTTGTGGGCTGGTCGTCCCTTGCTGAGCACTCAGGAGGCAGAGGCAGGCAGATTTCTGAGTTCGAGGCCAGCCTGGTCTACAAAGTGAGTTCCAGGACAGCCAGGGCTATACAGAGAAACCCTGTCTTGAAAAACAAAAAAACAAAAAAACAAAAAAAAAAAAAAAAAGACTTGATTGACCCAAATCTCCCTGATTACAGATTATGTCACTGTCTCCAGAGCTGCCTCTCGCTTCATTTTCTGTCATCACTGTCCTTTTCTATGGCTTTGGGATAGAGTAGTAAGAGGGCAGACTCATCCCTTGCCTGTCTCCAGGCCTCAAGTGCATCTGTCTGAAGGAGCTTCTATGGGGAGCTTCAGATCTTCACGATCACCAGTAGTGGTCTTTGTCATGGGAAAATCAGCTTCTTGATAAGACCAATTGGCTTCAGAGAGCTAGATCTAGATTGCTGACACTAGCAAGGCCCTTGGATTTGGGAAACGTGAAAATAGAAACTAAGGCCAAGAGCAATGGGCTTTCCGTTGTATATGTACACACACACACACACACACACACACACACACACACATGTAAGTTATACATGTCAAGCTGAGAAGACATCTGCTAGGGGTCAGTTCCTTTCTCCTTCCCCTGCCCCCCAAATCTGGATCCCTGACATCAAACTCTGATCTTTAGCCTTGATGGCAAATATCCTCATCTACTGAGCTAGCTCCCTGGCCCAAGGGCAATGAGCTGTTTATGAGGATACCATGGTTCGGTTCCGACACTGGGATGCTGCTTGTTTAATATGTTACCTGATGGTGATTTCAGATCTGTCCTGGCAGCATTCACATGTTAAACACAAGTACGAGCCATGACTGCAGTGAAGAGTCTATGTGTTCATGAAGCCATTGAAAGGACCCCCGTAGGGAGACCTCCACTCAAGTCACGGGATATTGGCGAATCCCCCAAGAACTCACAGAAGACCAGGCTTGCTGCAAATCACATGAGGCTTTATTTGGGGAAAGCCAGAGCTCTGGGGACGACTCATATCCCGGAAGTGGATAGAGGAGTCGACCCTGAGGGAAAAGAGGACCCAGTTTTTATGGTNAACTAACTCACAAACTCTTGGCAATGAGCTATAGCAGTTGGCAAATACATGCATTCAAAGAACAGTAGGGGCAAGCACACAGATTCAAGAAATGTTCAGGCTATTATGTTTAGCTATGTAAAGGCTTTCTACTAATAATGAAATCTCTTTCCCAGTTTCGGGGTCTTTGAGACCTGTTACATTTTCTCAGGATCTTTCACCATGACTATTTTTATCTGAGAGCACAGCCAACACCTTTTAGATGTTAATCTTTGGTTCCATTGTACATGATACCTCAAAGTTAAGCACTAGGATTTGTGGTACATTGTGTCATGACTATTATGGGAATCTAAACAGCCACATTCTATTGAATGCAAGTCCTACTCCATGAGACAGAAGCCATCCCCAACCCTGTTGAGGCCAAGAACCTGAGCTGTATAGGTCAGGGACCCTAGGGGGAGAGACCTACAACTATGATTCTGTCAAATAGACATAGAAATAAAAATCACTCCTAAAGATACATTGCTATACCCATACACCAATGCTCAGCCTGAAAGATCCTGAGAAAATGTAACAGGCCTCATCTGCCCCTCCCCTCCCTGCTGCTGTGGGCTCCAGCCAGAGACGCTGAGAGAGCGCCATTGTGGGACCGTGCGCCCACTGCCCACTGCTCAAGGCGGCGACAAGCGGCAGGGACAGTGGCTTTACAATTCTTAAAGAGATAGCAACTCTTAAGTGTCTGTGTGAGTCTTATGTGTTAGAACTCCGCTGAGGGGCCATAAATAGTCTCAATTTACACAGCAGAAATGTTTTAAGTATAAATCTTCTTTAAGGTCTGTCCAGAAATTAGAGACATAGACAGTCAAATTGTTCCTCTAGAGTCACTAGAGTGACGTCTTCTCTATTAACCCGGTCTTGAGACCGTTATACGAGTCTAATTTTTTATAAATACAGATTCAATTACTCTGTCACTCTGAAGACTTCTGTAATGTTAGACCGGACAGATGAGGTATAACTCATCTTCTTTGTAGATATCAGTTAACAATAGATAACATTAGTCACTATTAATTTTTTAATCGACGTTAAGCTGTTGTGGTGTTATCTTAAACAGCAATTAAACTTTATAAGAAAAATTGATAATTGTTATATTAAAGATAAGTTGTTAAAATTACTTTTAAACAGTCCCTCTTTGGGAGAAAAATATATATGTGATTAGACCACATGTTTATTCCTTTTAATTTTTTCCTGTTTCAGTACAAATAATGGAATTGTGTGCTGTAGCCAGTGTTTTAAAATCATAAAAAAGGTCAAGCTGATATAAAAAAAGAGAGAGGACATGTTTGTGTTTTTTTTTTTCCTGCAAGATGCTAAGGGAGCATACTGTCAAAATGGTTAATGAGACATGCAGATGCTGAGATGAGTTTATATAGTGTCCTGACAATGATGATAGAGAAGTTATATTGTGCCTTCATCCCTGATCCTCCCTTTATTATGAAAAAGCCTAAAAGTTGTGTTAATGGTAACAGCACTAAGTTGAAAAATTTTCTGTCTCTGCTTCAATACGAGAAGTTAGGACTTAGAAATCTTTCAGTGTATAAATGGTATTTTTATACAATAAAGTAGTTGTTACTCCAGAAAAATATCTTTTTCAAAGAGATACTAATTGGTTGAGATTTCATCTTAAGTTTACTACAAAAGAACTAAATGGCTTTACAGATTCATTTTTGTTTGTCTCCAAAAGTTTTAATATCTTATTAGAAAAACTGAGAATCTTGTTTGGTTTAAATAAGCAAATGTATGCAACCATTTCAGTTTTGTTTCTAAATGATTTTTATATGTCTTGGATATAGACTATTGGCTCATAAGTTATTAATTATGATCAGAAGGTTATAACATTGGTAATAGAAAAAGTTAGAATCCAAACCTGTAACAAATAATATTTTTAAGGTTGATTTTTAAAGAAAATAAGTTGTTTACTTTGTTAAGATTGAGTTTTGCTCCCCAAAATTGTAATTGTACACTAGTGTTACAAGAGAATTTGAAAGTGAAGGCTTCACTCGAGTCAGAGTCTCCAGCTGTAGACACTCTTTCGCAACCAAGGAGCAAGAGAGACCCTTTGACTCATCCTGTTTAGAACTACATCATGGCTAAAGGTAAGGAGAGTTTAAAAATCTTAAAGCCAGGCTCTGATCTCCGAGGTACCTCAAGATAGAACTAATTGGGCTAAGGTAAGAGAAGTAATGTAGNAAGAGAGAGAGAGAGAGGCGAGAAGCAAAAGAAAGAGAACAAGACTAGAATCTTGGCCGCTGAGAAAAAGATAAGACAGGATCTAGACAGATTAGACAGATCAGGAAATTTGGGCAACAGAAGAACAGAATTAAGTGAGTTGGGGTGCTAAGCCTCAGCTGAGGAGCTTCACCTGTGTCAGACTGAAGTTGCTTATTTGAGACTGTGAAAATTCCTGGATGCCACTGCTTCTACGGACTCTAGATGCCTGGGTTTACAGCCTTGGATGCCCCACCCCATTGTGCCCCCTGACAAGAAAAAAGAGGTGTTTATATGGATTCCAGATCGTCAGAAAGCCTTTAAAAAAAATTAGAGAGACTTTGCTGATGGCCTTGCCTGGTGAGAGAGGATTTACAGAGGACTCCATGCTCAGACTTTGAGACCTTGAAATAGACCAGTGACTTGCCTATCGAGGTTAGACCCTGTTGCCAGCAGATGGCTTTCCTGTTTGAAAACTGTTGCTGCTGTAGCCCTGCTTGTCAAGGATGCTGATAAGCTCATAGTGACTCCCCATGTTCTTAAAAGCATTATCCAACAGCTCCTGATCAATGGATGACCAATGCTCTGATGTGCTCCCCTGCTGTCCTAATCCCGCCACCCTGCCATCTGAGACTGATGATTCATCACTGTGCTGATATTCTGGCTGAAGAACCTGGTACTCGAAATGGTCTGAAAAATCAGCCTTGGCCTGGGAGTCTGAGCTGATACACAAGTGGCAGTAGCTTCGTGGCTGAAGGTAAGCAGAAGGCGGGGACAGCAGTGGTGGACAGGAAGCAAGTGATCTAGGCCAACAACTTCCCTGAAGAGACATTGGCCCAGAAAGCCGAACTGTGACTCTGATCTGATCTGAAGATGACAAAGGGGACGTCTACACTGACAGCAGACATGCTTTTGCTAAGAGCTGTTGACATCTGCAGTGAAAGACATAAGATGCTATGACTATAGCAGATCTAACCGCCAAACAGGCGGCCCAAAGAGCAGTGATCCTGGCAGTTAAAGAGCCTAAAGACTATCAAGTTAAAGACATATTAAGACTGATAAAAGAAAACTAGTCCTCCCACAGGAAAAAAGACTCTCAGACTTGGCAGAATAGTCAAAAGCTACAAGACCTGTGCTATGACCAATGCAAGATACATTTTATGTAATAGACAAGAAGATCTCAGAAGAAACCTTCCCGAGGCTTGAGATACCCAAGGTAATCTTTGTTGCCCAGGTAAGTCAGTCAGGAAATGGCCAAGATAATAGAGATTAATTAGAAGTTACATTGTACATACAGGCTCCAAGATTCAGGACAAGTTAAAAAAAAAAAAAAGATGGGTAGACCCATTGAAAGAAATTGACAGTAGAGACTGGCTTTAATGGTTAGACAGCTCTCCTACCCTTTGTGCCATTCAGGGTTAAGAACACCCTTAGACAGTTTGGTCTGACCCCCCCCCCCTATAAATTACTCTATGGGGCCCCTCTCCACTGATAAAAATAGCCTCTGTACATAGTGCTGACTGCTGCTTTCCCAGCCTTTTATTCTCTAGGCTCACCAAGGCGCTCAAGTGAGTGAGACAATAAACATAAAGCAGAAGGCCTACTCAAGAGGAGGAGACCAGAGACCTGCATCCCCCACATCTCTTCCAAGTTCGAGATTTAGTCTACATTTGATGCTGTCGTGCAGAAAACCTTGAGACTCTGTGAAAAGGCCACCCTACTCTCTACTCCTATGGGACCCCTTATAATAGTGCTTCTGCTTTTAAAATAAGTGTGTTAGGCTAGTCGCCTTTATTAGAACAAAAAGTAGTGCAGTGCTGCCTTTCGAAAAACTCCGTTGTCATGGTATGGGATTTTTAGTCCATACAGTTCTTTTTCTAGTATTGGGCAGGATTCTAATCCTGATAGATGATCATCTTCACCCCTTACTTTCTAGGACTCTTTTACATTGTCCGGAGTTTCTGGGGCTTTGATCTTTCTCTAAAGTAATAATCATCTTTCGGAAATGTATCGATTTGTATTATCGCTGAACATTTCCTGAATCTGTGTGCTTGCCCCTACTGTTCTTTGAATGCATGTATTTGCCAACTGCTATAGCTCACTGCCAAGAGTTTGTGAGTTAGTTGATAGATTGAGATACAGCTCACTGCCAAGTGTTTGTGATAAGAATTTCACTTTGCAGCTGTGCACCCGAGCATAAAGATCTTCCGTGTACCCATTTCTTCTGTAGAAAGAATGGATATTGTCAAATCAAAAAAATCCCCTACTCCCTCCTCCTCCTTCTCTCCCTCTTGAGGAACCATAAAAACTGGGTCCTCTTTTCCCTCAGGGTCGACCCCCCTGTCCCCTGCGTGGGATACGGGTCGTCCCGGAGCTCCGATTAAAAATCCTCATGCTTTTTTGCATCAAGACCGGTCTCGTGATTCGTTGGGTGCACGAACAGCCCGTGTTTAAAATAGGGGTATTTCTGATTAGATCTTACAAGCCCATGTTAGAGAAGCTTCTTCTTACAGATAATAACTAAACACACACCCACAAATGAACAATGTGCAGAAACAGAAGAAAGCCTTTGGAGCACTCAGCCCTAAATGGAATGTCTATATCGCAGCCCTGCCCTCAAGGCTCAGGGATCTATCTATGTGAAAGAGGGAGTGGGAAGATTGTAAATGCCAGAGGTGGTAGGGTAGGACCACAAGGAAACAGTGTTTTCCAGACACAGTAAGACAGATAAACACAGAGACTGTGATAGACATCGACCTGCCCAAGCTAAAGCCAGACTAAACCTCAGCATAGCAGGCACAAGTAGGCATGGAGCCCCATCCCTAGTGAACGAGCTGCTGGCATTAGATTTCTGCAGTGAGCAGAAAGGTTTGTTTTCTGCAGTGGAGCTACACACCTGGTGTATCCACCACATTCCAGGGCAGGCTCCAGGCCTAAGAGTAGTTGACTAACACAAACTGGACTCATGTTTTGTTTTTTGTGGGGAGGGGAGTATTGTTTGTTTTTCTTTGTTTTTAAAGAGAGGGGATTTGAGGCTGAGTGTCAGGAGGTGGGGGATGATCTGGAATGAATTGGGAGAGGATGAATCTAATCAAAATATATTGTGTAAATTTCTCAAAATATAAATTAAAAGATTAAAAAAGAAGAAGAAGAAGAAAAGAAAAGAACTGTAGGGCTGGAGAGATGGCTCAGTGGTTAAGAGCACTGACTGCTCTCCCAGAGGTTTAGAGTTAAATTCCCAGCAACCACATGGTGGCTCACAACCATCTGTAATGGGATCCAATGCCCTCTTCTGGTGGGTCTGAAGACAGTGACAATGTACTCATATATACATAAAATAAGTAAATCAATCAATCAATCTTTTTTTTTTTTTTTTTAATGAAAGAGGTAAGAGGGACTTCGTTCTTCGTGCTCCCCCTGTTCTGCTTTACCCTCTGCTGGTCTTTGTCACACCATTCCTGTCATCACTGTTCATAACTGCTCAGCTACACAGTGCAGACATGACCATAACACTGCCATTTTTCTATAGGAAACCTGGTGATTAGGACAATTTCCTGGTGCTGCTTCTCTTTACTGCTATTTTTAGAACACTGTTTGACACATGTCTTCAACTCTTTCTCCTACTGAGGAGTGAATATCACAAAAAAACAAAAGAACAAAAAAAAAAAAAAAACAAGGAGCCAGCCTGTGGTATAACACTTACCAGCATATGAGAGGCCCTGGCTTTGATTCCTAACTATAATTAATTAATCAGTCGATTAATTAATTTAAAACATTTTAAATTATATTGTCCACTTTTTGGTCCTTGTATTGCAGAATCAGTGGGAAGTCTTTAGAATACCTTAAAGGGTCTGACCCATGTGGTCACATCTCAGAGCAGGTAGCCCTGAGTACCAGCCTCTCAAAAAAAAAAAATTGATGATGTTGCTTTGAGGGGAGCAACATCTCCAATGTGGGAGATACCCTTACTGCTGTGACTTACCAGCCACGGCTAACACCGTTGCGCTCTCGCTCTCTCTCTCTCTCTCTCTCTCTCTCTCTCTTCTTGATTCAAATTTAAGATACTCTGAAATCTGCTTAGCAAAATGTGCAGATTATAACAGCAAAGAAATTAAAGTCTGATTTCCTTAAGAAATGCTAAGAGGGGCCTTGTATAGCCGAGAGCCCGGTTTCTCCTATGGTTTCTCCTACCTGTAATTCTCATTTGTTGGACAAATGACACAGTTCAGCAGTGATCGTTCAGGCTCCTGAGGATCCTCCGAGAAGAGCTATCACTGAGTTTATAAGCTTGAGTTTCCATTCAATAAACTAAAAAGCCTTGAAAGAACCAGTACAACAGACTTTCTTTTTTTGTTGTTTTTTTTTTTTTTTTTTTTTTTTTTTTTTTTTTTTTTTTTTTTTTTTTTTTTTTTTTTTTTTTTTTTTTTTTTTTTTTTTCCGAGACAGGGTTTCTCTGTGTAGCCCTGGCTGTCCTGGAACTCACTTTGTAGACCAGGCTGGCCTCGAACTCAGAAATCCACCAGCCTCTGCCTCCGGAGTGCTGGGATTAAAGGTGTGCGCCACCATGCCCAGCTCCTGCCTCCTTCTAAAAAGCCTATCTGTATTTTTATTAGACACATCATAGTTGTAGGTATCAGTGGATTAGAGTGTAATATTTCACTATACAGCTGCAATGTGTTATATCCAGGTAATTAGACTTTCATAAACTCAACTATGTATTCTCTTCTTGTATTGGAAACATGAAAGATCCTCTCTGCTACCTTCTCTAAAACACTCAGTAATTTGTTATGAACCGTAATCATCTACTGTGCTCTGGATATGACATTGTCACACTTAACCCTGCCTCCTTTTTCTCCATCCGTATTAAAACCAGACATGACATGACATTTGAATTCTACTCTGGCTACACTTCGTCTCACCTTTGCCTTTTCTTTCCTATAACACTTGCACCAAAGTGCCCCTTTCTGCATCTAGAATTGAGTATCTTTGACCAAAGGCATTTCAATCTGTGAACGGTGGTGCACACTCATAATCCAAGCATTTGGCAGGTAGAGGCAGGAAGATGAGAAGTTCAAGGTCATTCTTGACTATATAAGGAGTCTGGGGCCAGTCTGAGCTATATGAGGTCCTACTATATGAGAGAATCGGTAACTGAATTCACCCCTGATATTCCCATTGTGAGGGCCAATAATCTCCCTTTTGTTTAAACCAATATGAATAGCTAGATACTGTTGGATAACAACATTATCAAAGAAAACCTATCTAAATTCACACCAGTGACACTCATTTCTGTAGGATGCTCCTCACTGATGCCTAAGTGCCGTGCAACATAGCCANGAGAGAATCGGTAACTGAATTCACCCCTGATATTCCCATTGTGAGGGCCAATAATCTCCCTTTTGTTTAAACCAATATGAATAGCTAGATACTGTTGGATAACAACATTATCAAAGAAAACCTATCTAAATTCACACCAGTGACACTCATTTCTGTAGGATGCTCCTCACTGATGCCTAAGTGCCGTGCAACATAGCCATCATGTACATCATTAAGTCTCTGCCAGATTAATTTAACTTCTTGTGTTTTAGTCGATGACATTTATAAACACTATACACATGCACACTCTGGCTTTTCACACTTCTTGCTGCATACAAATCAGTCATCTACTTATAAAACTTTTTTTCGCTGGGCGAGGTGGCACACACCTTTAATCCCAGCACTCGAGAGGCAGAGGCAGGTGGATTTCTGAGTTTGAGGCCAGCCTGGTCTACAAAGTGAGTTCCAGGACAGCCAGGGCTATACAGAGAAATCCTGTCTTGAAAAACCAAAACCAAAAACCAAAAAACAAAAAACTTTTTTTTCTTCAAAGTCCATAATGTCAGTGGATTTATATGCAAGAAAATGAGGGACCAAAGATTGGTAAACAAAATTATCACCCTCATTTTCACAGGGATGTATCATCACTGACTAACTAGGACATGGTTGAAAAACAGAGATTAATAACTTGCTCATACTCGCTTCAAGCAAAATCAGTTTAAAATAGCTTTTAAAAGGGTGAAAGATTAATGCAAAGAGGAGGCAGGACAATGGGGGTGGGACAGGGGTGAGAGGCAGAGAGCAGAACTGCCTTCTTTCAGCTTCTTAGTCTCGGTGTTTAGATCTGTGATATGATTCTGCCTCATAAGATTGGTAAGGGACTAAATGTAGTGTTGAAAATAGTAATTAGGGGCTGGAGAGATGGCTCAGAGGTTACAGACACAGACTGCTCTTCCAAAGGTCCTGAATTCAATTCCCAGCAACCAAACGGTGGCTCACAACAATCTGTAATGGGATCCAGTGCCCTCTTCTGGTGTGTCTGAAGACAGTGACAGTGTCTTATAAATAAATAATCTTTTAAAAAACAAAAAAAAGAAAATACTCTTTAATAAGTACTCAAGATTGTCATGTATGGAAACAAGTAGCATCTGCCTACAGGTGGCTTTTATGTGAAGGGCAGTCAGCCCTGTTCTCCTGCCTGCCTACATAGGTGTTTCCATGAGGATCATGATAGTTCAAACTCATCTAAATACTGGAAGTGCTATGTAGAGTCTCCCCAGTCTTGATTGATGTATCCACATTGTGAGAACCATTGGCCCAGTCTAGTGAGGTAGGCTGCACATTCTCCAAGAATGCTAAATAAAGAGGATTTTGACGAGCTGAGCTGAGAAGGAAGGAACGAGATAGAATTTATCCACTAAGTATCCCCAAATTCATTGAGGACCAAGCGAGCAAAACCCAGGGCTGGGCATAACAGCACAGCCTTGTCCACCAGGTGCTTTGTGTCGTTGTTATTTATATTGTTGCTAGTTTCTCGGGGACTCTGGAGGCTAAGGTAAAACAAAGCAAAACAAAAACAAAACAAAAGTTGGAAATTTCAGACTTGAAGAGGGAAGTTTAGAGCCAAGAAAAACTGATACTGATGTCTGTCTAAGAGAGTTTGATTATGTTAAATTCTTTCTGAAAAAAGAACAGCTAGCATTTTTAACACTGGTCACATAAATCAGGCAGGAAGCATAAAAAAAAACCACTGGCTTGGGACAGGAGAGAACTAACTGTGGGGATGTACTTAGTGGAGTGCCTTCCGGTGTGAGTGGAGATTAGAAGGCAGGCAGATCGGGCTTCTGGAATCCTCTTTTCACTCACACAGCTGGAAGAGACAGCAGAGTCTGGAGTCTTATTGCTTGCCTCGAGGAAATATGTAACTAATCCATCCATTTTCAATTCCTAGCCAGTTCAATTTTTTAAAAGATTTTTAAACCACGGTGTCCCCCAAATTCTGGGGTCACCTGCTGTCTACCACAAGCGGGGACTGAAAGAGCTACTTTTCGGGGGATCCCTTTGCAGAACCCCACACCACTTCTTTCTAGGATATAGGCTGATGGAGACTTCCACAGAAATATGGGGATAGGAAGATTAATACAGATACTATCAGCACTGGGCCTTGAGGCACATACAGGTGTTTTGTACTCGCCTGTGGAGCTCTTCCCCTATAAAAGTCACCACTGGGAGAGGCTCTGCCCCCTGGGAGTGGTGTGGAGGACACACTACTCAGGTATCAAGTACAAAGGGAACTCGGTCACCTAGGATGTGGTCAAAAGCAAAGCTGACTCCTGACAGTTCTGCAGTCCCAGTAAATGAGCACTGGAGCCCAGCAACATGAACAAGTGATATGACAATTACATTGTTGATAAATTCTGTACGAAGTCTTTAAAAGCAGCAATGAGGGGGCTGGTGAGATGGCTCAGCGGGTAAGAGCACCCGACTGCTCTTCCAAAGGTGATAAATTCAAATCCCAGCATCCACATGGTGGCTCACAACCATCCATAACGAGATCTGGTGCTCTCTTCTGGAGTGTCTGAAGACAGCTACAGTGTACTTACATATAATAAATAAAATAAATCTTAAAAAAAAAAAAGCAGCAATGAGAAGTAAATCAGATCCACCATGACCTACAGAGAACCTCAGTCCACCCAGACGGTCCAGAATAAACTGGCCACAGAGGGACCTGCTGATGCAGATGAACCAAACCCTCCAGGGGGCCAGTACTGCTGGGACCCGACCCTGGAGACATTCTCAGAACCACAGTTCCCCTGCAGCAGAGCTTGGCAGACATTGCACTTTTCCTTATGCCTGGCTCTTTGCATACATATCCCCCACCCCCAGGAAATCAGCAGTCAATGAAACACCCTCAATCCATTTGCACTTCCTGAGCAATGGATTTGAGATGGTCTTGACAGCTTGCTCTTCTTTTCAGAGTGTCAGTGAAGTGAACCATCCCAAGGGATTCCCAGAAGTCTGCAGATTAATGTCTACTCTGTTGGTCCCCAATGCAGACTGCATCGTAAGAGGCATGTTCTTTGCTCTTTCTGGAGCTGGAGACCCAGCTCATGTCGGAAAGGGGGTAGAATCAGAAAATTACACTCACATTACTGGTGCCAGATCTGTATTTTCTAAAATACATAAAATAAAATGCTGCATAGTAGCATTCTGTAGTATGTCCACAGAGTACAGTGTGTTAGGATATTCCCCACTTCACTAAACATGCTAATCAGTTCTCTACCCACTACCCTGTAGGTTACTGTAGGACAGTTAGGCCAGCTGGCCTAGTAAGAAAAAAAAAACAGTAAAGGTTCTATGCACTCATTGGACTTGGGAGATATTGGTTATGTTTATATATTTTTTGTGGACATTACCATCCACTGTGCAGTGAGAGGAACCTGAAGAAATGTCCCTTTGCTTAGTATGAGTGGGCCACATTGTTTCACGGAAAACCCTGTGAGTTACAATAGAACAGCAGTTCTCAACCTGGGAGTCACAGCCATGGGAAAATATATATTTCCAATGGTCTTAGGAACTCCCAACCACAAATTTATTTTCGTTGCTATTTCATAACAATAATTGTACTACTGAGCAGTGTCTCAGTTCCTAAGGCCATCAGAAATACGTGTTTTCTGATAGTTGTGACCCACAGGTTAAGAACCACTGCAATAGGGCCTTGGCATGGTTCAGGAAAGCCAAGTGAGGCTCCAGCTTCTGAAAAAGCATGGCGTGTCAGTATCTGCCATACCCAGGCTGGTTCCACCCCAGAATATGGGTGACACTGATCATTAACATGTTTCTAGAGTGATGCACTTTTAACTTCGTAGACAAATTCAGTTCCATGGTCATCATTGTGTTTGCAGATGTATGGTTGGCAACAAATAGAGGCAAGAATATAAACGAGACTACACAGTCAGGAACCTGTCACAGGGTTAGGAAACCCTGACTAGGGCCAGAGATCAAAAAACTACTCTAGAGCAAAGACTAGTGTGGCAAATTTAAAAATGGCTGGAAGCAGGGCGTGGTGGCACACGCCTTTGATCCCAGCACATGGGAGGCAGAGGCAGGTAAATTTCTGAGTTCGAGGCCAGCCTGGTCTACAGAGTGAGTTCCAGGACAGCCAGGGCTACACAGAGAAACTCTGTCTTGGAAAAATATGGCTAGAAACAGACTTCAGAGTCAGTTCACAAATCCCACTCCTTTACCTTAGTGACTCAAAGACACTGACCACGACCTCACTTTCATGGAGAGGGCAATGGGAAGGTCCTCTTCACTATAGTGAGGTCCAGATGGGAGTTATAGCACTAGGTTCTTTTTTACCAGGATGCAGAGAATCAACAACTAGTTACACACTTGCCCAGCACCTGCCTGTAGCCTGAAGCTCCTTAATACGCAGTTGCTGCCGCTCTTTTGGGTATCCTACCAATCATAGGACTGAATTTATCGCTAGTGCCTCGTGCTAATGGGCCATGCTTTCAAATAATACTTTGTAAGCAGCAGTTCTGAGCTGCAGACCTCAGCCATGTGACTGGATCCAAGGCTCTAATTTGTCATAGGGAAAGAAGGAGGCACAATATAATTGCCTGGAAAGTTTGAATTGTGTTTGCCTCATGCTGAATTGGAGTGGGAGGAAGCACCTGGATAAAGCACCAATTTTCTCTCTAAAGTACCTCAACAGCTCCGTAGGGTTTTCCAGTCTCAGCTCTCTGGGCCACACAATGACATCTGCCTTTTCCAAAGAGTGTGAGTTGAAAATCTTAGCAGTCATTTATTAAAATGCTCCAAGTCTGGTTCTCACTTCTAACTCGGGCAGCACAAAAATACATAGATGGGGGCTGGAGAGATGGCTCAGTGGTTAAGAGAGCTGACTGCTCTTCCGAAGGTCCAGAGTTCAAATCCCAGGCAACCACATGGTGGCTCACAACCATCTGTAACGAAATCCGATGCCTTCTTCTGGAGTATCTGAGGACAGCTACAGTGTACTTACATATAATAAATAAATAAATAAATAAATAAATAAATAAATAAATAAATAAATAAACAAACAAACAAACATAGATGCCTGCTAAGTCCATTCCACTGATCAATCTCTCTCCTTCTCGAGCTTGTTCTCTCACCCTCTCTTGTTCCCTCAGATTTGCCCTATTCTGTGGAGAAGAAGCCAAAATAAAGAAATCAATAATAAGGCCCTTTCCGGAGCAGGATAGATATACTGTTCTTTTTTTTTTTTTTAAGATTTATTTTATTTTATTATATGTAAGTACACTGTAGCTGTCCTCAGACACTCCAGAAGAGGGAGCCAGATCTCGTTACGGATGGTTGTGAGCCACCATGTGGTTGCTGGGATTTGAACTTATCACCTTCGGAAGAGCAATCGGGTGCTCTTACCCACTGAGCCATCTCACCAGCCCCTGATATACTGTTCTTTAGGAGACTAGAATCTACCTTCTGACTTCTGTTCTAGCTTTTCCCTTGAAGGAGGAAAGGCGGGGAGGGTAGGGGAAGAAACGTGCGATAACACTCAAAGAAATTCTTTTTCAAGTCCCCTCTGTGCCCTGGTAACTGGATACCTGTGCCCTAGAGTATTATGCCATCTTCTTGGTGGTCTATAGCATGTTCAGACATCACTGATGCCAGCAAAGTGCTAAAGAGAAGCCCTGTCCCTGCGTGAAAATTCTAGTCCACCAAATGAAAAATGGCTCCCAGTGTGTCTCTTTCTACCAGGGCACTGCACAGGTGGATATTGCATAATGACAGCAGCCCGGGCTTCTCCACTAACCACATGTCCTCCCTTAGTGAGACCACCCACTGTCAACATTCCAGGGGTCTGGACTGGGTTCTTCTGCTCCAGATCAGTGCAGACATAGCATTATTTCCCCCCCCCCTCTGGGAGTCTAATTGCTCAGAGTTTTCCCAGGACAGAAAATGTGAATTTATGTAATATTCATATATGTATGTGTACACTATGATGCATATAATATTACCTGTATTAAGCCTTTTGCTAGTTGCCATTAAGAGCTACTGATGCTGTTGGAGAGATGATTCAGGAGTCAAGAGTGCTTTCTGCTCTTGCATAGGACCTGGGTTCAGTTCCTAGCACCCACAGAGATCATAACTCTCTGTAATTCCAGTTTCACGGAATATGATGCTCTCTTCTGGTCTTCGTAGGCACCAGACATGTGCACAGTACAAAGACATACATGCAGACAAATATAGACATAAAATTAAAATAAATGCATTGTTTATAAAGACCTGCTGGAAGTTCTTATAATTTTAAGAGAAAATGCTTGCTAGAATACCAATTTTCCATGTAATAGCTTTGTATACCTAAATACATATTTTACTTTAAACCAGTAACGTTTGATTAGTATTGTTGTTCTTATAGCGGTGTACCTTCTGTAACCATACCACCATAGCACTCTGAATGTGCCCAACCTCATCTGAATGCTTCCATCACTATCTCCTGTAACTAGACAGGCTGCATGCTACTTCTGAGCTCCATTTTAGAGAAGAGAAAATTAAGCCTCTATAGAATTGAACAGCAGGCTCAGCAAGCAGCTTTAAGTGATTATCTCTCAAGACTGACTCTCAAGACAGCAAACCCGGACCTGCAGCCTTCCTGAGTGTTTCTGTTCTGAGTGTCACCTCCTCCCTGGAACATGTCTACCATCTACTGAATTGACTTGAAACAGTAGGAGGAAGGAGCCAAGAACAAGGAGAAGGAAGAGAAAGTTTTCTCAGCACAAAGCACACAAGAGGAAAAATTTACATGATATACTAAAATACTATGCCACAGCTGGGCATGGTGGCGCACGCCTTTAATCCCAGCACTTGGGAGGCAGAGGCAGGCAGATTTCTGAGTTCGAGGCCAGCCTGGTCTACAGAGTGAGTTCCAGGACAGCCAGGGCTATACAGAGAAACCCTGTCTCGAAAAAAAAAATACTATGCCACTCAGCACCAACATTTGAGTGTTGTTGAAAGGGTCCGAGGCCTTCCACAGCATGTACAATACACAAATCTCCATGCCTGTGAAGACAAAGGCCAAGAGCCAAAGGTCTGAAGATGTGGATGTTCTTAACAACTGTATGAGGTTATGTTGATCCCAC
Source organism: Mus minutoides (assembly GCA_902729485.2). Taxonomy (NCBI): domain Eukaryota; kingdom Metazoa; phylum Chordata; class Mammalia; order Rodentia; family Muridae; genus Mus; species Mus minutoides. The sequence continues at coordinate 158,352 of LR750146.1, read as the reverse complement.
CAAGCAAGAATAAGACCACTACCACAATTTTGGAACCAAATTTGTAGCAAACTTTATTAAAAACTGGTCAAGACAATGGACAGCAGCCAAGTCCATACCAGGAAGTCCCAGAGAATGGCCGTGAATTACAACTTTAGCCTTCATACTTAACCTAGCCCAAGAAAGGTCCTTGGGGGATAAAAATCTCTTTTACTTCATTAATAAGATTTTCCACAAGGGCAGGCAGTGCCTTGGGAAGTGGGAGAAAGTTCTGGAAGAACACCCTTACAAAGACAAACCTCTGAAGGCTACAGATGTCCCACCTCTGTCCAATCAGGGCAAGCATACATCCATCCAATCAGGGCAAGCATACATCCTGATCTACTTCCTGCTTGTATATCTCCAGCCTGTGTATGACCAAGCACATCTTGTGCAGTTGGAGCAACCAACACTGTTTATAGAAAAGAAAACACGTGGCTTGTTATCTTACATGAGCAGCCTCCAGCACTCTAGGAAGTTATCTGTCCTTGGGCAAGGACTTATAGGTTAGATGTATTTTTGCTTTTTAGATCTATTCAGCACAGTAATTAAGGCTCAGAACATAACTTTAGCCCTCATACTTAACCTAGCCTCATAAAGGTCCTTGGGGGATAAAAAATTTTTTTGCTTCATTAATAAGATTTTTAGTATTTCCACAAGGGCAGGCAGTGCCTTGGGAAGTGGGAGAAAGTTGTGGAAGAACACCCTCTTGAAGTTCTCTAATGTGAGTCATAGGCATTTGGTTGGTCAACATGGAGAGGAAAACTCTAGGTTACAGTGTGCACAGCCTCAGGGAACCTCTAACCTTAGGAAGCAAAGGAGCAGCCCTGTGGGGCATCACACCAGGGTCTGAGTAAGGAAGTCTTCATTTTCCCCACTTTGTTTATGAAGATAAGATAGTGCAAACTGAGGACACTGTTAGAAACAAGTTCCAGGCTTTCTTTCTTTCTTTAGAGCTGCAGCAGTCAAAATTACCAAAGATATGTCAACTAAAATGTGAATTTCAGGGGGTGTATATGTGTGTGTGTGTGTGTGTGTGTGTACAGATGTGTGTGACTATGTACATATGTATATGTATACACATATAAAATTATGGGTGTATATTTATGGAAAGAGAGAGTACAATATTTAGGATAGAATTATGCCAAGAATGTATGTGTGTGTGTGTGTGTGTGTGTGTGTGTGTGTATATATATTTGTTTGTTTTTGTTTTTCAAGACAGGGTTTCTCTGTATAGTCCTGGCTGTCCTGGAACTCACTCTGTAGACCAGGCTGGCCTCGAACTCAGAAATCCGCTTGTCTCTGCCTCCCGAGTGCTGGGATTAAGAATGTATATTTTTCTGTCCATCCCCATTAAGCAGTCATTTTAATAAAATACTACTACCTTTGATTAAAAAATATGTGACTATAAGTTGCTAGTTTTAAGGAAGATGGTTGAAAGGACCCCCGTAGGGAGACCTCCACTCAAGTCACGGGATATTGGCGAATCCCCCAAGAACTCACAGGAGACCAGGCTTGCTGCAAATCACATGAGGCTTTATTCGGGGAAAGCCAGAGCTCTGGGGACGACTCATATCCAGGAAGTGGATAGAGGAGTCGACCCTGAGGGAAAAGAGGACCCGGTTTTTATGGTT
>LR750146.1:101512-114403 GCA_902729485.2 Mus minutoides | reverse complement strand
CTTGGCAGTGAGCTGCATCTCAATCCATCAACTAACCCACAAACTCTTGGCAGTGAGCTATAGCAGTTGGCAAATACATGCATTCAAAGAACAGTAGGGGCAAGCACACAGATTCAAGAAATGTTCAGGCTATTATGTTTAGCTATGTAAAGGCTATCTACTAATAATGAAATCTCTTTCCAGTTTCGGGGTCTTTGAGACCTGTTACATTTTCTCAGGATCTTTCATTGTCATTAGAATAAATTGTAACTTCAAACTTGTCATAATTTCTCTTTCTTTCTGAGGAGGGTTCTAGGGACCACACCGAGGACTTTGCACATGCTAGGCAAGGGCTCTAGTGTTGAGCTGCTAACATCCACAGGCTTTATACAATATCTCAGGTGGTAATTTTCCACTTTAAACAAATCTGTGGGGCTGGTAAGATGGCTCAACGGGTAAGAGCACCCGACTGCTCTTCCGAAGGTGATAAGTTCAAATCCCAGCAACCACATGGTGGCTCACAACCATCCGTAACGAGATCTGGCTCCCTCTTCTGGAGTGTCTGAGGACAGCTACAGTGTACTTACATATAATAAAATAAAATAAATCTTAAAAAAAAAAAACAAACCAAATCTGAGAGTTTGTTGTTGGGGAAGCAGTTAGGTGAGGTTTTTCTCTTGAGTTGAAATATCATTAAGTGTTCCATAAATGAAAGCATACAGAAAGCATAGCGTGCCTTTGAACTCCTTTAAGCTTTTAGAAGTAAACTCCTGTTGAGCCTTTGCTCGATGCCTAATACTGTTGATGAGATGTGGAAAACAGAAGAGAACAAAGTGATCACCTCCGCCTTCTTGAGACAGACTCTAGAGACAGTTTTCTGAGGAGGGGTAGATCTTTAAGCAGAACCATAAACAATAGAGTCATGCTATACTGTGTGGAGAAATGTCGCATTATAAAGATTCCCATTCAGAATGGTTTTAGAGCTGGCATTTATTTTTATTTGCTGGTGTTGATAGAATTATATATCCCGATCATTGAATTCCTTTGCAGAGGTCTCTGACGTTTTATGCCTGAAGATTATATAAACCTAGGAAGTCGGTGGGTGGGGCTGAGGATGTAACCCAGTTGCAGAGTGCTTTCCTAGCATGTAGGGGGCCTTGGGTTAGATCCCCTACAGGGCATAACAGCTAGGCACCGAGTTCCAGGCCTGTAATCTCAGCACTGTGGAGATGAAAACAGGATAATGGAAGTTCAATGTCGTAAGGGACTGCGAGTGACTTTGAGGCTAGCTTGGGCTATATAAGACCCTGTCTTCAAGAAATAAAAATAAAAATAAAATAAAAGAGTCTTCGGGGTGAAAGGTAAAATTAAATTAGGAGGGTACAAGAAAACTTGTCATAAAGTCTCAGCTCCGATTCAAACATAATTGCCAAATAAAGTAGTCAATTCTTCTCCCCACATTTCTGGACATATGTTTAGAAACAGAAAATGTTGCAGAGATGTTGGGAAGGAAACAAGATTGAAAATCCCTGGCTGCTGTGGCCAGTGCAGCACAGGGAGACTCTTATCTGAAAGGAAATAAAGGGCATGGATGGGGTGGTGACAAATTAGCTCTTTGCTGTCTCTACATCACTATACTCGCTGTCAGACGTGACTTAGTAACATGACTATCAAGGATGTATTCCTCAATACAGTTCTGAGAAATGAAATGACTGACAGCTTGTCCTTAGTCTGATCAGTACCGAGAGGCAGTTTTAGGCTAATGTACGTTATCGTGGTTCCTATAGTCTGCAGCAGTAAACTCAAGGTTGTTGAGTCAGACCTTTCTGGGCCTAGAACATGCTTGCTCCCTCTCTACTACCCTCTCTGAATGCTCAGACCTTTGGCAGAGCCCCAAGAAGAGACATGGCTGCCAAAACAAAACAAAACTAAACGGAACCTGTGCATCCCAGAAAAAGAGTTCTGTTCTTTCATGTAGCACAAGGGATCAAGCTGAAGCTAGAATTTCTAGCTCCCCAGAGTGGTTCTGAGCATTCTGTAATCTGTAATCCCAGGTACTCAAGAGGCTAAGACAGTAGCAGCAATTTTGGAAGTTCCAGGCCAGGTGAAGCAGCATAGCATCCCCCTCAAAAACATGAACAACAAATGCACACCAAAAGACACAAAAAACCATCCAAACAAACAGAAAACCCACTATCACCAAAGTCTTAACTCTGATTTTTTTTTTTTTACTTCAGGGAAAAAAGGAGGAGGATGAAAATCCATTATTAATAGGAATGTTACCAGGGAGCACAGAGTCTGTCTTGCAGAAAGCACAGTTCTGTTTTTCCAGAGCATGGGATCTGTTTTGAGGGCTCTTATTCTTATAGATGAAAGAATTCAAAATGCAGTGCTCGAGGAAACACTAGGAAAAATGTACTGGAGGAAGAAGAAGGAGAAGTAGAAGAAGGAGAAGGGGAAGGGGAGGGGGAAGGAGAGGAGGAGGAAGAAGAGGAAAGGAGGAGGAAGAGGAAGAGGAGAAGGAGGAAAGGAGAAGGAGGAAGAGGAGTAGGAGTAGGAAGAGGAGGAAGAGGAGGAAGAGGAGGAGAGGAGGAGGAAGAGGAAGAGGAGGGAGAGGAAGAGGAGGAGGAAGAGGAAGAGGAGGAAGGGAGGAGGAAAGGAGGAGGAGGAAGATGAATAAGAACCACTGACAGCCAGTCAAGCTGATGACCTCAGCAGCGGTCAAGGGGGTTGAGAGGGAGAATGAGAGGAAGGAAGAAAGCTGTGCTTTGGTGTTAGAGTCTGAGAGTCAGGCTCAGTGGCAATCTGTAAGCAGCTACATGGATGGAGTAAGATCTTCAGAGAGAGAAAATGCCCAGATTTTCAGGGTAGGAAGGCTGCTATCTGAATAGAAAGGCAGAAGGAGAGAAAAGAAAAAAAAATCATTGAGTATTGGGTGCCAAATGTACTAAATTATTTTCATGCAATTTCTCCTGGCATAAAGTTTTTATTAAAAACATTATCATTTAATTTCTATAAGACCTACACAGCTCTTATGTTCTGGGCTGATAGAGATGAGTAAAGCCAGAGGTGGATGCATAAGTAATTTGGCCACCTCCTATACATTAGGAGAGCCCTTTCGAGATAGGGTTACTCTGTATAGCCCTGGCTGTCCTGGAACTCACTTTGTAGACCAGGCTGGCCTCGAACTGGGATTAAAGGCTGGGATTAAAGGCGTGTGCCACCACGCCTGGCTTGCTAATTTTAATATAAAATCTACTTCAGTACTTGTGTCAGAGAGCTAGTGATGAAAATCTCAGGAACCTGCTCTTTCCGTTCCTTCATGGGAAGCTGTAGAGCAAGGCTTGATAGGAGAGTACTGAAATCACACAAACTGAGTTTTCTGACCACAAGGGGATTGAATTATTGTAAGTCAATACCAAAGGGAAATTTGTAAATTTGAAACAATGAACTCTATGATGGCCAAGGTGTCAAAGAAGTTATCCCACGGAAATGAGATGTTTTGAGGTAAAATAAAACAATGTAGCATCTGAGCTGCAGGCAAGGACTGTTATAGGCTGCCAATTGCTATCTCAAAAGGTGGATGTTAGCTGGGTGGTGGTGGTGCAGGCCTTTAATCCGAACACTTGGGAGGCAGAGGCAAGTGGACCTCTGTGAGGTCAGTCTGGTTTACAGAGTAAGTTCCAGGACAGTTAGAGCTATGCAGAAAAACTCTGTCTAGAAACAAAACAAAAATAAGTGGGTACCTCAAATCAAAAAGTAAACCTACTTCAAGAAACCAGAAAAGACCACATATGTGAGTTCACATTTATAATCCAAGCACATGGAAGTCTGCAGCAGGAGGAAAATAACAAATTCAAGACCAGCTTTGGCTACACAGTGAGATCCAGGCAAGCTATCATCCTTGTCTCAAAAAGAAAAAGAAAGGAAAGGAGACATTACAGAAACAGAAAACAGAAAAAAAAAAAAAACCTCAAAATCTAGCACTAAAACCTCTTGGTGTCTAAAAAAAACAAATGTTTCGATTACTTTTGCACTGTGTGCTAGTGAGTTTGTGACTAGACAGTTCTTTGGGATGTATCCACCTTTACTCTCTATCCACTTTGGGTGGTTCTTGCAGGGACGTTTTATATTGATATTTGTGGGGCTGGGCTTATTTTCTCAAGTCCTTTGTCAGTATCAGCCTAACCTAAAGAGGCCATTCCCAAAGAAGTCAACAATACCACTTATTCTTGAGGGAGGTCAGGAGCCATCAAAGGTCTTGCATGGTCTTGGACACATTTACTTTGAATCCTGCTTCTGTTGGGACTCAAGGGATGGTGCTCTCTGTTTGACTATTTGCAGGAGGACACTTTTCAATAGAGGTGTGAAGAGAGTAAGATAATAAAAGACAGAGCATTAGGGACCTTTCTCACCGAAGTGACCAAATGCCTGACCCAAACAAGTTATGGGAGAGTTTCTTCAGCTCACAGTTCAGGGGGTACTGTACATAGCAATTGGAAAGTTAGAACGGTACAGTGCTGTAGCAGATGTCCATACTGCAGTGGAAGCCCTGCTTTATCCACCAGCTAGGTCCTGTGTCCTAAAAGGTCGTCCACAGCTTCCCCCCCAAACAGCAACCCTTGCTGGGGACCAGATGTTCAAACATATGAGCATCTGGCACCATAGCAGATGGCCAGGCACCAGACACTAGCAACACCAAGGCAGCCTCTACTGTCTCCAAACCTGAGAGGACAGTTAGAGGAATGAGTTGTCAAATCAAGAGCCAGTATCCTGGACTAGGTGCTACCCGGATTCCTCATATGTGATGATGGAATGACAACTTCTAGAATATCAACAGGCACGGGATGCAGAGAACAAGAGACATAATGGGATGTTTATAGGCCCTGTCTCTCCCTGGCAGCTTCTGCATCCTCTGCCACTGACAGGACCATTCTCCCCAAGGAGAAGATGGAGATGGTCTGGGAGCAGATGGAGACCAACCAGCTTAAACTCTGGATGCATCAGAGCCAGGGCATCTAAGCTGCAAGCTTTCAAGCGACACCTCAGGAGCCTCTCCTAGACCATCCAAAAGACCTCACCCTCCTGCCACCCCCTCTGCTGCTCTCCTTTCTGATACCTTGAATATCTGAGGGTTTCAAAGGAAGTCAAACAAACAGACAAACACTTCCTAGGCTTCTTCAGGAACTTTGACCTTGCTGAGATAGGGAAATGTCCCTTCCTACTTATAGCCCTTCCTTTACTGGAGTCAGGAAGCCAGTTCTTTACAGTTTTATAGTCTCCACTCCCTAAAATCACAGGCAAGTTTAATCTGAATTGAGTGAGGGTTGGGTTTCTCTGCTAGCTTTCTCACTGAACAGAGGATCCAAAATTCTCTGTCGAGTTCCTGGAGGGGTCTTTAATGGCCATTTGTTATTTCTTTTACTTGAAATTTAGATGTCATGGGAGAAAGCTGTATAAGAACAAGCCTCAGCAGGGCCAATAGGAGGCCTCCGTCCAGAAACTGAAGTGAGGGCACAACTGAGTTCCATCACCAGCACCCATGTAAACAGGAGAGCTAACTCCACAAAGCTGCCCTCTGACGTTCACCTGTGGGCTGTGGCACATACTTGACCACAGACAACAACACACACACAAGCACACACACACACACATACACACACATGAGCACACAAATAAAAACTTTAAGTTAACTTACTTTTTAAAAATTAAGAGAGCTGGGCTGGAGAGATGGCTCAGTGGTTAAGAGCACTGACTGCTCTTGTGAAGGTCCTGAGTTCAAATCCCAGCAACCACATGGTGGCTTACAACCATCCGTAATAAGATCTGGTGCCCTCTTCTGGTGTGTCTGAAGACAGTTTCAGTGTTCTTACATATAACAATAAACACATCTTAAAAAAGAAAAAAAAAATTAAGAGAGCCAGGCAGTGGTGGTGTACGTCTTTAATCCCAGCACTTGAGAGGCAGAGACAGGCAGATTTCTGAGTTCGAGGCCAGGTGATCTACAGAGTGAGTTCCAGGACATCTAGGGCTAACACAGAGAAACCCTGTCTCGAAAAAAAAAATTAAGAAAAGAGTGTCGGGTTGGTGAGATGGCTCAGCGGGTAAGAGCACCCGACTGCTCTTCCGAAGGTGATAAGTTCAAATCCCAGCATCCACATGGTGGCTCACAACCATCCGTAATGAGATCTGGCGCCCTCTTCTGGAGTGTCTGAAGACAGCTACAGTGTACTTACATATAATAAATAAAATAAATCTTTAAAAAAAAGAAAAAAAAAAGAAAAGAGTGTCGGGGCTGGTGAGATGGCTCAACGGGTAAAAGCACCCGACTGCTCTTCCGAAGGTGATGAGTTCAAATCCCAGCAACCACATGGTGGCTTACAACCACCCGTAATGAGATCTGACGCCCTCCTCTGGTGCGTCTGAAGTCAGCTACAGCGTACTTATGAAGAATAATAAGAAAAAAATGAATCCTTGGACTGGAGAGACCAACCGGAGTGAGCGGGGCTGTCCAGAGCGAGCGGGGCTGTCCGGAGCGAGTGGAGCCAAATGGGGACGGCCGGAGCGAGTGAGAGGGGCCAACCGGAGCAAGCAGAGCCGATTGGAGAGAGCGGGACCGACTGGAGCGAGCGGAGCCGGCCGGAACAAGGGAAAAAAAAAAAGAAAAGAGTGTCTTCAGTAGGGTAGGACTGGGCTATAGCTCAGTTGGTAGAGTGCTTGCCTAGTACACACAAGCCCTGGGTTGGCGCTGTGCAAAGCCACATGTGATGCCTTTAATCCCAGCACTTGGGAACTGGAAGCAGAAGCATAAGTTTGAGGTCATACTCACCTACATAGTGTCTTGGAGACCAACCTTGGATATATAGAATCCTCTCCTATAAGTAAATAAACAGGTAAAAAAAAATAGATAAATAAAAAGAATGGCCTCAGTATTTTAAAAATCAATTATTGGCCGGGCGTGGTGGCACACGCCTTTAATCCCAGCACTTGGGAGGCAGAGGCAGCTGGATTTCTGAGTTCGAGGCCAGCCTGGTCTACAGAGTGAGTTCCAGGACAGCCAGGGCTACACAGAGAAACCCTGTCTCGAAAATCCAAAAAAAAAAAAATCAATTATTGTATTTTGTTAGTAATGTAGCAATAACCCCTCGACTACTATCAGGTCAAACTCAATGATGAAGAATCCGCTCTGGGGATTTAAATTCCTTTTCTCACTGTGTTGCTGTCGATGCTTGTAAGCTATTCCCTGTGTCTTTGATCATTTTATATACAGACCTGAGTGGGCTTTCTCATGCTGCCTCTGATGAATATTATACTTTTAGTAGCTTCATCCTAACTTGCAGGCCTTTTCATCTTAATTCTGAGTGTGTGTAAACTATTTGAAGTTGCCAAGAATCTGATCTCCACAAAAGTCCTTGGCTTCACTTAAGTTGTTTCCTTATACGATGGAGCCATCCAGTGATCGCTACATTCTGAAATCCTGTGATGTGTTATGTTTAAAGAAACAAAAGTAGAAAGATCTGAACAGCATCTGTCCTGGTAGGCACAATTCCTAAATAAGCAACAGTCTCCTAAGAACCTGCTAGAACTACTCATCTTCGGACTTGGACCACTTTACCTGGATCAGACCCTCTGGAGCCCCTCAGGGCACTGTAACGGGGTCAAAGTCTGAGAAACACTGGGCAAGGACCTGAGAGAAAGCCCATGAGTGTGCTCTATCTGGGGTCTTTAGAGTGCCTGAATAATGAACATTACCACAGGAAGGCGGCTTTGTATCCTAACTGTTAGGCTCCTTCCCGACTGCTTCAGCGATATTGTATGAAAAGAAGGAGAAGTCGCACTGGGCTCACTGGATGGTTCCAGAGTAATCAGCTCCCCATGTTTTTGGAAACATCAGTAGTCAAGGACTGCGAGCAGAGCATTCCAACCACGGGGTTCAGCCTCCTTAAAGACTTGCTTTGTATAATGTGTTCAACTAGACCTAAGTCAGATGACCTGATATTGGTATTTTTAAACACACGTGGAAAAAAAAAAACTTCTTTTTAGTCATCTTTCCGTGCCTCCATAAAACTGGACACTTTCCACATTCATAACACCACCTTCATAGGCAACTGGAAAGAAGATGAGAATCCTACCCTAGAAGAGCTTACAGTATAATGAGCTGCCAAATCTTCCTGGAACAGGATATTTACGAGCCAGCTTCTGCAGCTGCCCCAAGCTCCGTGCCTCCCATTGTATGACTGCCTTTCCACCCCTTGTTGCTTACAGGCTTCACAAGATGATGTATGGTTTGCACAGAGAATGTGGCCCTACCAGAATTACCTGTCGCCTCCCTGGTGTCGCTAATGGCAGCTGCCTGGTGAATTAGGTTATTAAAATTTTACCCAGCCTCTTAGGCGATTTAAGTTGGCTCTGTTTTACTGGAAAGCAAATCGCTTGGTTGGTAGGAATGAGTCAATCGGATCACTTGGCTCATGGTTTAATGGGTTTTCTATTGATATTTATACAACAAACATATTTTACTTAATTTTACCCTGAAATAACTCAGATAGTCTGATGGTTTGGGTGTAGAAAGGGAAGGCTGATTCCAAAATGAGTTCTGAATATTAGGACAGAAAATATGTCAGGAGATTGGCTTTTATTGCTTTTTGAATATCCACAGATAACTGCCACCACATTGCCAGTGTTGATTTGTGGGTTACAAATGAATCCTAATTAGAAGGCTGGTGGTCATAAAATTCTGAATCTAGGAATAAGACAGATGATTTCTGTAATACCATATTTTTTGTAAACCAACCTTTATCTTAGCTCTATTTCTTTTTTATCTTATTTCTCATTTTCTGAATTTTAATTTATATATATAATATATATATATATATATATATATATATATATATTAAAAATTCCAGTGCTGGGCTTCTTCCTGGCCTTAGACCATTTATGATCCCAGATGAAAAACACACAACCTTAATATTTTTAAATAGCCTTAGGTAGCCAATAGCTGGGCATCTGCCTTTCCCTCCATGTTCTTAGAGTCTATTTTTTTTTTTTTTTTTTGGTTTTTCGAGACAGGGTTTCTCTGTATAGTCCTGGCTATCCTGGAACTCACTTTGTAGACCAGGCTGGCCTCGAACTCAGAAATCTGCCTGCCTCTGCCTCCCGAGTGCTGGAATTAAAGGCACGCGCCACCACGCCAGGCTAGAGTATACTTTTTATAACTGCAAGTTATTACCTACTATTTACTATGTTTAACCCCAAGTTATAACTTACTATGTTCCATCTGGACTGCTCTTAACCCAGTTTGGCAGCCTTCTGGGCCATGTTCTCTTCGCCATTAGCGTATGGCGACTCTCCTTTCTCCTATATGTTCTGTTTCCATGGTGGATTTTTACTCTTTCCTTGTGGTGCTCTTTCTCACAAGCCCAGGAAACCTCAACCCCACCCATGTCTCTTCTGCCAAGCTATTGGCTGTCAGCATCTTTATTCACCAACCAGAATTAATTTGGAGGCAAGGTCCCAAGGGCTAAGTGCAGACTTGAGGTCTTGTGGGACATGCTTAGAATGACAATAGACAGCAAAAGATAAAACCTCAGCCCATATATTTTGCCTGTTTTTAGAAAACTGTTTCAAAACATTTAGGGAATGGTATAGGTAGCAGGTGGTTTCATTCTATCCTTCAATTAAGGGACAGGGAAGAGTGAAGAGCAAACCAAAGGTGAAGTTCATTGCCAAGCATGACAGTTCCTTCAGTAGAGGAGGGGACCTCGCAGAGCTAGAGAGGCCACTGTCTCAGAGGGCATTTGGGTTTTTATTTGAGTTTAGTGTGTCTAACCCAGGTATTTCTCTATTCTCGTTCTTCATCGGTCCATAGATGTCTACAGTTCTCTTGTATAACATGGAACTTACATGGCAGATGACCTAAAGGAAAACAATAAACCAGCCAGACCCTTCCATCTTGCTGTCAACAAGCTATCTGAGGGAAGCTAACTGAAAGAGAATGTACATAAATGTGATATCCCAACTCTTGCAATTCCCTGCTGGAAATGATAAGAATGCAGTGGCTCTGTAGCCAACTCTAAAGGGTTGCCTCTAGTGATCCCAACTTCCATATAGTTGCAGGTTTACTTATCCTGAAGCCTCCCATCTTCAGCTCTTTTTCCTCTTCAAAGGAAGCATCAGCGTTATACCCAAAGAAAACTTCACCACAAGCATATTCCCAGTAGATAGATTAATAGGCAGTTTTAATAAGCAAAACTTAAATGTCTATCTTCAATTTCCTCATTAGGTGCAGAAATATATAACTGTGGAGACGATGTTGGTGATAAACTGCTCCACCAAATTATTCATACTGGAGAACATGTTGAAGAGTCACTTTCCTGAATCACTCAAGGTAGTATAAGCCTGATAATTCTACTAAGTTTTTCTGTTGGGTTAACCTATTGATAATGTCAGACTTGTTTCCTGCTCTTCTTAGATGAAAACATGTTGGTTTCCCAGTCTGCTCCTATCATCCTTCTGTTTCTCTAGAGGACACTTTAGGGAAATTTGGGCAATGGTAGACCATCTTATTTCCAAAGCTAAGTGTTTCAAATGGTAGAAGACTCCCCTTGCCTCCTCTATTCTCTTCACAGTATTTATCACAGCTCTCAAGAGATTTGTTTATCCTTCATCCATCCACGTACAACATACACATACACACACCACCATGAGCTTGAGGGCAGGAAGGCCTGTTGCTAAAGGTCGATTCAGATTGGGCCTTGAAGGCCTAAGAGGCCTCCTGGGGAAGAAATTGCCTGCAGCAGTTTAGAGGCTCTCAAGCCTTAGGAGAAGCAGGGAGGTAGGTGGCGCAGGCCTTAATCACAGCACTCCTGAGGCAGAGGCAGGCAGAGCTCTGAGTTCGAGGCCAGCCTGGACCGTCCAAGTCAGTCCGTTTGTCCATCCAGGTCCTTCCGTCCGTCCAGGTCCATCAGTCCAGGTCCCTCTGTCCATCCGAGTCTGTCAGTCCGTCCGTCCGAGTCAGTACATTGGTCTGTCCGTCCTTCTGTCTACCCCTGCCTGCCTGCCTGCTTTCCCGTCTTTACGAGTCAGTAAGTTCATCTGTGCATCCATCTGTCTCTCTATGCCTGCCTGCCTGCCTGCCTGCCTTCCTGCCTGCCGGCCGGCCTACCTCTCCAGAGGGACTGATGGACTGACGGACGGACGGATGGAAGGATGGTTAGGGACAGACGGAAGGATGGAGAGGGTCAGACAGAAGGAAGGAGAGGGACGGACTGACAGAGGGATGGAGGGACGGACAGAAGGAGGAACGTGGACAGATGGACGGACGTGGACAGCCAGATGGACTGACAGAGGAACAGACGGACGGACGAAAAGACAGGGACGCGGACAGATGGACGGACAGACAAACGGACAAACGGACGGATGGACAGAGAGACGGATGGACAGACAGACAGACAGAGGTAGACAGACAAACAGACGAACAGGCAGAGGTAGAGGAGGCCTCCTGGGGAAGAGATTGCCTGCAGCAGTTTAGAGGCTCTTAAGCCTTAAGGTGTTAAGAAGAGGCAGGAAGTCAGGTGGTGCAGGGCTTAATCACAGCACTCTGGAGGCAGAGGCAGGCAGAGTTCTGAGTTCGAGGCCAGCCTGGATAGGAATGAGGGGAGATAGAGATAGAGGTGGAGAGATAGGGAGATAGAGGGGGAGAGATAGCGAGGTAGACAGACAGACAGACAGAAAGGGTCCTATGTTTTTTGGCCATTTAGGCCAATTCCCCTATAGCTATGAAAGCTTGTGTATGTACATCACCCATGTGCTATATTGTTGGTTAACTCAGAAATTCGCCTGCCTCTGCCTCCCGAGTGCTGGATTAAAGGCATGGGCCACCACGCCCGGCTTTATTAAGTACATTTCTTTCTTACCTTTTCATCAGCTTTAAAGCCAGAATAAGCCTGATACAATACTATCTGTGGAGCTGACTGAAATGAAGGAAAGCATTGACTGTCATTAGATGTCCCCATGGCAATAGGCATAGACTACATACACAAAAGCCTGGAAATGAAGAACCAATGCTGATGTGTACTGAGAGGTAGAATCTGTAGGTAGCAAGATGCCTTCTGAGAGGTAGAATCTGTAGGTAGAATTGCAATATTGGTAAGTTAAGGTTCTCCTCAAGTTAGAATACAAATTTAAAAGCCATGCTTGCTTGAATGGAAATGCCTCCCATAGGCTCATATGCTTGAACCCTTGGTCCTCATTTGGTGGGACTGTTTGGGTAGGATTAAGCATTAAATGTGTAAAGGGAGCATCCTGTTTGTTCTTACAAATTGTTGTTATTATGCTTGAAAAAAATCTAAACAATATATATTAAGTAGAAAGAAAACTCTATATATTCATTCCGAATAACTCAATAACTGAAATATCATTGTGTCCATGATTCATACATCTCCATACTTCAATTTATGTAGATAGGCAGTAGGCCTATACATTAAATAAAATTTAAATCAACCTTGTACCTTAGTTATCCAATGTCTGTACACTTTTACCATGACTAACCATTTTTTAACACCCCTTTCACATTTCAAAATAGCCTGTGAGGCTGCTCTAAGAATTAAATAAAATAATAAGCAGAAAGTGTCTTGCCGTGACAGTCTTCACCTAGAAAACCAGTCCATTACCTGTAGTGATTTCAAGCACATAATGGAGGACTTCCATATACTTATTTCAATTCAAAATAATCTTCACAATCCAAAAATTTAATTAAGCCTGTATCCCTCTAGGTTTTACCAATGACATTGTGCAGAATGAGCAGATGCCTTTGCCTGCATTCGTTGGCAGCAATCTTAGAACAGCTCTCAGGATATTTGGAAACAGAGACAGTGTTGGGAATGAATTGAGAAAGTGATATGTGTTGTGATA
>LR750146.1:70820-101412 GCA_902729485.2 Mus minutoides | reverse complement strand
ATGGTGTAGGGACCACTGAAATAGAGTGGTACTACTGAAACTATAAAGTTAATAAATTCAGCTCCTGCCTGGCAGTGGTGGCTCGTGCCTTTAATGCCAGCACTTGGGAGGCAGAGGCAGGCAGATTTCTGAGTTCAAGGCCAGCCTGGTCTACAGAGTGAGTTCCAGGACAGCCAGCGCTATACAGAGAAAACCTGTCCCAAAAAACAAAACCAACAACAACAACAACAACAACAACAACCAACACCATAAATTCAGCTCCTTCTCCTTCAACAACAATTAAAAGGATTTTATAGGGAGTCCCGTGGATGCCCTAGCCAGAGAGGTGTCATTCCATAGCTGCTGAGTTGGCCTTGTTGCCAGGTAGTTTCTCTGTACAATAAATAAGGATGGCTCTGAAAATACCAGGGCCTCCCGACCTATGAAAAATGATTAAATTATTTTTATTAATACTAATTGTAAAAAAAAAAGGACTCCTATTTTCTGGAACAAATGCCATTCCTTCAATCTAATGTGCACAGGATATTTGGAAACAGAAAGAGTGTAGCACACGAGGTTCTATAATTGGTCCAGCATTGTCCAGTTGCTTTGATGAGATTGGAGAAAAGAGGCAATGACTAGTGATTGATAAATTCACCAGAGTTGCACTGTCAGAAAAGTCTACATGATGGAGCATCTAACTCTAGGCTTCTCTATCTCTCTCTCTCCCTCTCTCCTGGGGATAGACCAGCACGTGCTGGTCTCAGCCAGCACAGATTTCTGATCTGAGTGGTGTGTGAAAGGATCAAGGAGCCTGCCAAGTATTGATAAACCAGAGCTGCCTCAGAGGCTCAGGGAAGCAAGGCAGGGTCTGGGATTGAGTATGTGGCAGAGCTGGACTGCCGACTGACATGGCACTAGCGGACCTCTGCTGCCACCCAAGGGATACCACCCACTGGGACAATTGAAATAGTGTTGGTGTAAGAAGCTGGAGAAGCACAGCAGCCAAAGTCGAGTGCATCAGTAGAGCAAGCCTTCATTTTAGAATCCATGGAGTTGCTGCCATGTGGCCTCAGATGAGCTGCATCACTGCTGTGGGCATTTCTAGCTTTGAACTCCATGGTTCCTGACCAACAACAGGACTCTCTGTGAATTCAGATGGCTTTTCCTATGCAAGTTTTTGCTTCTAGTGGAGGGGCTCTGGAAGCGGCTAGAAAGTTCAGATTTCTATTGGTTTGAACCAAAATGGCTCAGTCCAATCCAGCAAGCACTTCCTAAGATTCCTGGGTCAAAGGCAAGCCACCATCCTCTTTCATGTGGATAGTTACAGCAGCTTCCTGATCAGGCTTTGGGATCAATACAGTAACTCCCAGAGCAAAAGAACCAAGAGGCAAAGAGGCAGGTTCTTTATCTCCAGCACCACAAATAAACAGCTCATGTGTACACTCTGCCATAACAGGCCTTTGTGGGCCTAACTTCTCCCCCAAGCGATGTTGCTGGTGTTTTGTTTTGTTTTCTTTTGTTTTGTTGTTGTTTTGGTTTTTTGTTTTGTTTTGTTTTTCGAGACAGGGTTTCTCTGTGTAGCCCTGGCTGTCCTGGAACTCACTTTGAAGACCAGGCTGGCCTCGAACTCAGAAATCTACCTGCCTCTGCCTCCAGAGTGCTGGGATTAAAGGTGTGCGCCACCACACTTGGGTTTTTTTCTTTAGGTTTTTTTTTTTCCTAGACAGGGTTTCTCTGTGTAGCCCTGGCTGTCCTGGAACTCACTCAGAAATCCTCCTGCCTCCCTCCACCTCCCAATATTTATTTGTTTATTTTATACATATGAGTACATCACCATTGCTTTCTTCTGACACACCAGAAAGAGAGCATCAGAACCATTACAGATGTTTGTGAGCCACCATGTGGTCGCTGGTAATTGAACTCAGGATCTCTGGAAGAGCAGCTGGTGCTCTTAACTGCTGAGGCATCTCTCCATCCCCATAACTGGGTTTTAAAGAAAGCCAAATTCTCACTACAAGTGCTTGCAAGTGTGTATTTAGACCCTCAGCACCCATGGAAAAGCTGTATGTGGCAGAAAAAGGGTGCCCATATTCCCTTGCTCTGATTCCTAGAGATCACTTGTCAGTCTAGTCAAATGGGTAGGATCCAGTTTCAATCAATCCCAGCCCTTCCCTCTCACTCCCCTTGCCTCCTCTATTCTCTTCACAGTATTTATCACAGCTCTCAAGAGATTTGTTTACCCTTCATCCATCCATGTACAACACACACATACATACTCACACCACCATGAGCTTGAGGGCAGGAAGACCTGTTGCTAAAGGTGGATTCAGATTGGGCCTTGAAGGCCTAAGAGGCCTCCTGGGGAAGAAATTGCCTGCAGCAGTTTAGAGGCTCTCAAGCCTTAAGGTGTTAAGAAGAGGCAGAGGAGCAGGGAGGTAGGTGGAGCAGGCCTTAATCACAGTACTCTGGAAGCAGAGGCAGGCAGAGTTCTGAGTTCTAGGCCAGCCTGGACAGTCCAAGTCCATCAGAGTCTGTCCAGATCCGTCCGTCCAGGTCCCTCAGTCCATCCGAGTCCGTCATTCCGTCCGTCCCAATCAGTCCATCCGAGTCCGTACATAGGTTTGTCCATCCGTCTGTCTACCCCTGCCTGCCTGTCTGCCTGCCTGCCTTCCTGTCCTTACGAGTCAGTCAGTCCGTCTGTGCATCCATCTGTCTCTGTCTGCCTGTCCAGAGGGACTGATGGACGGAGGGAGGGACGGAGAGGGAGGGACGGAGAGGGAGAGACGGAGAGGGAGGCACGGAGAGGGATGGACTGACGGAGGGATAGACATAAGGAGGGACATTGACAGATGGACGGACGCGGACAGACGGACTGACAGAGGGACAGATGGTTTGACAACCAGACAGAGGGACGCAGATGGACAGACAGACAGATGGACAAAAGGACGGATGGACAGACAGAGAGACAGAGGTAGACAGACAGACAGACAGACAGAGGTAGGCGAGGCCTCCTGGGGAAGAGATTGCCTGCAGCAGTTTAGAGGCTGTCAAGCCTTAAGGTGTTAAGAAGAGGCAGTGAGCTGGGAGTTGTGGCTCAAGCCTTTAATCCCAGCACTAGGGAGGCAGAGGCAGGTGGATTTCTGAGTTGGAGGCCAGCCTGGACTAAACAGAGAAAATCCCCCTCCCCCCCCCAAAAAAAAGAGGCAGGGAGTCAGGTGGTGCAGGCCTTAATCACAGCACTCTGGATGCAGAGGCTGGCAGAGTTCTGAGTTCGAGGCCAGCCTGGAGAAGTAGATAGGGATGAGGGGAGATAGAGATAGAGGGGGAGAGATAGGGAGATAGAGGGAGAGAGATAGGAAGATAGACAGACAGACAGATAGAGAAGTGTTATAGGGACACCCATATGCCATATTGTTTGGTAATTTTGATAGAGTAAAGAAAACCAATCTTTTCATATTAGTTGTCGATTATGTTATGATGTTGTTAAAAAGACCTGCTTATGTTTTGCTGCCTGTAGAGTTAAGAAATGTAGGCAAGCCATCTTGTAATGCCTGTGTAAGTTAAGTTTAAACCTTATTATGAACCTTGTAAATTGTAAACCTTGTAATGCCTGTGTAAGTTAAGTTTAAACCTTACTATGAACAACACCTGGGTAGATCTGAAACAAATGTTTAGCTAAAAAGAAATCCCCCTGAAGGCAGGGAGGGGTGAGTTCCCAATTACTTCCTTAGTCTAGGTTTGCAAATCACAAGAAACTACCCATAGGTCCCTATAACACACCTTCCCCCTAGACCATTGTAAATACTTGTATCTGGGTATAACTCAGCTAGCTACTTCCCCTACCTACCTACCTCCATCTACCTCTGTCTGTCTACCTCTACCTACCTACCTCTGTTTAGGCAAATACAGTGGATGCTCACAATCACTTAGACCTAGTGTTCACTCTTAGCCCCTTGTCACGGTTACTCCCTCACTTTATTGTTTTTTATCTTTGGGCTCTCATGACAAAGAAATTACTCATATAGCTGTGCTGATTCAGCTGATATTTCACTGGGGTGATCCCATGGGAGGACAACAGAATGGAAGGGATTGTTTTCTCTCTTGGACTTAGCCTCCAGCTTACATAGTAGCTAGATATAGGTGATTAAAGGCTTCCTGGTACTTTCATTTTGGCTTTCTGTTTTAATCAGATACTCCTAAAACCTGGCAGGTATTCAGCCATCCGAGCTCCCGAAAGACTGACAATGTGTCAGTGTCCTTAAGCACAGTGTGGCATTCTAGAAAAATCAAAAGACTGAAGGTCCAAGAGGACACTTTTGGGAGGATGTTGAAGTGTCCCTTAGAGCATTTTAGAGGAGTGTACTTTATTAGGTTGCAGAGGCTGTGAGGGTATCTTTGGGCCCTTCATGAATGGGTCTCCAGAAATGTCAATGTGATTTCTTGATCATAACTTTAGCCCTGGGAGTGGATCTCAGGAAGCCAGTAAAGGAGCAAGAGGAACCAAAACAGAAAACTGGACATAGTACTACCGAAAGATCCAGCAATATCTCTACTGGGCATTTACCCAGAAGATATTCCAACTGGTAACAAGGACACATGCTCCACTATGTTCATAGCAGCCTTATTTATAATAGCCAGAAGCTGGAAAGAACCCAGATGTCCCTCAACAGAGGAATGGATACAGAAAATGTGGTACATTTACACAATGGAGTACTACTCAGCTATTAAAAACAATGAACTTATGAAATTCTTGAGCAAATGGATGTATCTGGAGGATATTATCCTGAGTGAGGTAACCCAATCACAAAAGAAGTCACTTAATATGCACTCAATGATAAGTGGATATTAGCCCAGAAACCTAGAATTCCCAAGATACAAGTTCCAAAACACAAGAAAATCAAGAAAGACGAAAGCGTGGATACTTCATTCCTCCCTAGAATATGGATTAAAATATACAAGGAAGGAGCTGCAGAGACAAAGTTTGAAGCAAAAATGAAAGGATGGACCATCCAGAGAGTGCCCCACCCGGGTGGTCCATCACATAATCAGCCACCAAATGCAGACACTACTGCATTCACCAGCAGGATATTGCTGAAAGAACCCTGATATAGCTGTCTCCTGTGAGGCTTTGACAGTCCCTGACAAATACAGAAGTGGATACTCACAATCATCTATAGGGAATAACACAGGGTCCCCAATGTAGGAGCTAGAGAGAGTACCCAAGAGCTGTAGGTGTTTGCAGCCCTATAGATGGAAAACAATATGAACTAATCAGAACCCCCAGAGCTCATGTCTCTAGCTGCATATGTATTAGAAGATGGCCTAGTTGGCCATTAATGGGGAAGAAAGGCCCTTGGTCTAGCAATGTTTATATGCCCCAGTACAGGGGAACGCCAGGGCCAAGTAGTGGGAGTGGGTGGGTAGGGGAGCAGGGCAGGGGAAGTGTATAGGGTACTTATGGGATAACACTTGAAATGTAAATGAAGACATTCTCTAATAATAAATAAATAAAGAAAAAAAAGAAGAAACCATTAAAAAAAAAAAGAACAACAACAAAGTCACTCCCATACATAGGAATTTACAATGGCAATGGTAGACTATAAAATAGACAAGAATTAGAACTATGACAAGGGCATGAAGCCCTTGCTCCTGGCTTCTAAGATTAAGCTGACCTTAGGTGGGGCTGCTTTTGATCCCAGTTGTTAACATTGATTTTTATCCCAATTGGCTCCTGTTAGCTTTTTGTATGCATTCCTCTGTTTTGTATAAAAGTCACTTATAAGTCTGATGCTCACTTTGAGAAATTATATTCAGATACAACACTCCCTTGTGTCCGTATTTGTTTGTCACTTTTATGCTGACTCCCTGCTCACCTGTACCAGGACTCTGATTCTCCTGTGGATGGAGGGCCCCACATTGATGCCAGTCCGAGGCACTACTCTACCACCCACGCTACCTGCATTAGCCAAGCTTCTCTAAAGGAACTGTTATTATTAATATATACATTAAGAGAGACTTTATTAGATTGCTTTATACAATATGTTCTGTGTAGTCCAACAGTGGCTGTCTCACACTGGGTAAACAGAGACTCTGGTAATTACTCAGTCCACAGTGCTGAATGTCTCCTCTATCTCAATAAGAATCAGCACACAAGAAACATTCCTGGAGAGCTAATGGTCTTCAGTAAAACTCAAAGAATCTGGTTCTAACATAATCAAAGAAATGCCACTGGAACAGAATAGATGAACTTTCCATAAATAGTGAAGGCAACAATCAAAATTTTCTTTTTATCTGGGCCACCATCATCTAGAGTGAAGATACCTACTTCAAAAACTTGGATGAAGAAAACTCCTCATTGAATGTGCAGTGGCTTATGCTTTAGTTTATTGCAGATCCAGGCGAACTAACAACAAAGATTTACCATAGAAAGTCCAACCTTTGTCATCTTAATATCTAATCACATCTCCTTATGTCATGTTATAATTTCCAAATGAAAACAATAACAAGGTCATAATTCTCCTTGAGACAATGTTATGATTTGAAGGAGAAATACCCCCCAGTAGCTCATATTTTAAACATTTAGTTCTCAGTTGGTAGTGCCATCTGGGGAGGTTATGGAGCCTTTAAGAGGTGGAACATTGCTACAGGAAGTATGACACTGAGGTGGGTTTTAAGGGTTTATAGCATCCCCCTACTTCCTGTTTGGCCATTCTACTTCCTGTATGCATGAGAATGTGATCTTTGGTTGTTTTCTATTCCTTCTGCCATACCTTTCCCCACCATTATGGATTCCATCCCCCTGGAGTTCAAAGCTAAAATAAAACTTTTCTTCCTTAAGTTGGTTTTGGTCACTGTATTTTGGCAAAGCAACAAAAACATAACTAATATATTTCCTTATACACTTGAGATTGGGTCTCTCTTCTCGCTGAACCTGGATATAGGCTGTTGTGTCAGTGAGCTTCTTGTCTCATCTCTGTCTTCCACACTTGTTGTGTTACAGGCATACACAAGATCATGGCAAGCCTTTTATGTAGTAGGGATTTGCACTTATATTCCCATGTTTGTCTTATAAGAACTCTTACCCACTGAGCTCTCTTCAGTGCTCGGATACTGTCTTGCTTACTACCCATATAACCTGAGACAGAAGCATCAGGAAAATTGTATTTTTCTGAGCTTCCTGTGTCCTGTAATTTTAAAGAGATTCCTAAGCCTCATGATTTTCCTGAGCTTCCTGAATCTTGTGAGTCCTGTGAGCCGCCTTCTTCCCTATAGAAGTAATCTTTCAATTAGAAGCTAAGAGTTAGGAATTTTATAAATAAGTAGCATCTCCACATGTAAGATAAATGAATCTGCACAAAGATACAATAGTTAAACTGAAATTTTTGTTTCCTATGAAAATACAAGTCAATAAATATGTGATCCCTATACAAATACTGATCAATTAAACAGTTAAGAACTAAGTGGTATGTAATAGGAAACAGGTTTCTCATTGTTTGAGTATGTGTGGAAATGAGAGTGATGAAGTGGTCTGTTGTAGTGGATTTGAGTTAGGGGTTCATGAATAAGAATTGATTTCTACAATATACATTAAATGGTTTTCTAGAGGAAAAGAACCAGGGAGACTTATTAAGTTAGCTTTAAAATATTAGCAATGACCAAATTACACCCCAAACACTAAGCACTGAGTACTGAAACACCAGTGCTGGACCCTAGAGGCCAGTTGGTGACTCATGAATCAGAGGAGTTCCAGAATAGTTCCAGTCCCTCACTGGAGAATGGGGGTGGTAAGGATCAGCAGTCACTCCATTCACAAAGCAGGTTCTTAGTAGTTCTAGCCTGGCACCTGGGACATCTACTGGTTCCTTTTCCAGGACAAAAGCTTGGAAATTCTGATTCTACCATTAGTGAAGGAATAACCAAGAAACAAATCAACTCAGTTGAAAGAGAGAACTATAAGCAAGCAAACGGCAAGACAAACTCGTTTCTAAAATACTCTTTTGTATCTGGCCTCCTACCGAAAGGTACCAGCTACAACTGGGATGAGCATTCCCACATCAGTCAGGATGATTAGAACAGTGCTTCAGGTGCAGCTCCTTATTCAGGTGCTTGGAATTTGTGTTCAGTTACAGTAAAGCCAACTATAATATGCTTATACACTGAAATATACAAGTTTATACAAAAATATGAAATGTTTTTATGAGTATAAATATATGTGAAGTCAGAATTTAAGAGCTTAAAAAATACCACTCCAGTAACCTTAATTGAGGACTGGTAATCTTGATTCAGTGACCAGTTGCTGACAAAATGGACCCTAGGGGTCAACTCTGGGTCCGGAATAGTAAATATAAAAGTTGATACTAGAGTTTTGGGAAAATGCTCTCAAAGTTTTAGATGTGTTGGCAGACACACTTTTAACCTAAAATTTGAAAGCCAAGGTTCAAATTTGTGAGTTCATAACTAACCTAGGGGCTAAGACAATCTTTGAAAGAAAGAATAGGCTACCCTCTCCAGTTCAACAATGGTAGGAATGTTATATATTTAACCGTGATATCCCATTGACTTAAGATTCAACCAATATCCCAATGTCTCAACATTTCCTTTGGGTAACTTTCAGAAAAAGAAATGTCTCAAAGACAGCTGCATTGCCAAAGCTCACCCCAGAGTAAGTGGCTACTTGTGAAAGCTGGAAACCAGGAATGTAGTACACAACTTCAACAGATTGGAACATGTCCTGACCAGGTATTTAGTTGGTCTGAGTCTTTGAAACATCTCCATTGTTTAAGAGTCATTTAGGCTGCTTGGCTGGTGGTGTTCTTTTTCAGGTGGCTTGGTTGTTCTCAGAATATCTCTGGGTTACTGATTACTGCTAATGATTCTAATAAATTCCAGGGACTTCTTGTAGCCATTGAGTTGTTTACTTCCTGAATTTAAGTGTTTTCTCTACAGGTTGGAATATTTCATATTCATTTATATAAGTGGTTCTCAACATTCCTAATGCTGTGACCCTTTAATACAGTCCCTCGTGTTGTGTTAACTTCCAAACATAAAATTATTTACATTGATACTTTGTAAATATAGCTTTCTACCACTATGAGTCATAATTTAAATACTTGTGTTTTTCAATGGTTTTATGTGACCTGTGTAAAAGGGTGATATGACCACCAAATGTTCATAGCCCACAATGTGAGAACCATTGCTCTAGAAGGCCCTTATTGAGATTCCTCCCTTACAAGATGATATGGGACACATGATGATAAAATAAATATGGTTTCTCACAATAGCAACATTAGATATCAAGTAAGAAAACCAAATCAAGTATGAATTTTAAGTAATGATAATGAATCACTCTTATCAAATTATAACAAATGCTGACTCTTTTGTATGATATCAATAAAAGAAATAGAGTTTATATATATGGAAAGTCTGGATTACCTTTAAGATTATCTGAATACATAGGAGGGCCAGTTTGGTTTGAGAATGTGTTGCTCTTACAGAAGACCTGAGCTTAATGCTTAGAACATGTGTGTGTGTTTGTGTGTGTGTGTTTGTGTGTGTGTGTGTGTGTGTGTGTGTGTGTGTGTTCAATGAGTCCATGGAAATCACTGTCACTCTAATCCAATCCCCTGATACCTCCTAGTGCTTTTATTTTCTAGATTTATAAAATATTGTCTAGTACTGCTAAACAAGGTTCCCATTATCCACAAAATATTTACAACTTTATGAGCAAAGAATATAAAGGATGTACAGAAATGTTAATGTTGAGAATTCTTTCCTTTGCAAAGAAAGAAGCCTATTAATAAAAGGTCATTGATCTAAAAATATATTTAGATTGTCTCATTACTAGGGACATTTTTGCTGAGTGTAGAAATATATTTTGACATATTTTTAAAGATGTGTCTGCTTTCCTTAAGTGTGAAATTCTTTCTGATTATGTTCTCATTATTTAATCTTTGCTAAATTGTGTAGTATATGCTACTAATTGTGGGCACCTTTCTGTCTTTAATGTTGATTTTCAATCATTATATAAGAGCCATTTTCTTGGCATGTTTAATTCTTGAGGTTCACTGAACTTGTAAAAGTATGCTAACTTATATTCTCAGAACATTGGATAGTTCTGTTATTTTCTTTTCCAGTATCTTCTTGTATTATTTCCCTCTTCTTTCAAGGCTTCAGTTTTCAACAAAGGAGCACAAATCCAGCCAATTCACTAGTGATGACAGTGTATCTNGCCTTTACACTAAGGAAGTGAAAGATCTGTATGATAAGAACTTCAAGTCTCTGAAGAAAGAATTTGAAGAAGATCTCAGAAGATGGAAAGATCTCCCATGCTCATGGATTGGCAGGATTAAGGTAGTCAAAATGGCTATCGTGCCAAAAGCAATCTACAGATTCAATGCAATCCCTATCAAAATTCCTCCTAAATTCTTTGCTGAGTTAGAAAGGGCAAATTGCAAATTCATCTGGAATAACAAAAAACCCAGGATAGCAAAAACTATTCTCAACAATAAAAGAACCTCTGGGGAAATCACCATGTCTGACATTAAGCTGTACTACAGAGCAATTGTGATAAAAACTGCATGGCACTGGTATAGCGACAGACATGTAGATCAATGGAATAGAATTGAAGACCCAGAATGAATCCACACACATATGGTCACTTGATCATTGACAAGCAAGCTAAAACCATCCAGTGGACAAAAGACAGCATTTTCCACAAATGTTGCTGATACAACTGGTGGTTACCATGTAGAATAATGTGAATTGATCCATTCTTATCTCCTTGTAAAAAGCTCAAGACTAAGTGGATCAAAGACCTCCACATAAAACCAGAGACACTGAAACTTATAGAGGAGAAAGTGGGGAAAAGCCTTGAAGATATGGGCACAAGGGAAAAATTCCTAAACAGAACAGCAATGGCTTCTGCTGTAAGATCAAGAATTGACAAATGGGACCTCATAAAGTTGCAAAGGTTCTGTAGAGCAAAAGACACTGTCAATAAGACAGAAAGGCCACCAACAGATTGTGAAAGGATTTTTAACAATCCTAAATCTGAGAGGGTACTAATATCCAATATATACAAAGAGATTAAGAAGCTGGACTCAAGAAAAATCAAATAACTCCATTAAAAATGGAGTACAGAGCTAAACAAAGAATTCTCAACTGAGGAATACTGAATGGCTGAGAAGCACCTCACTCAAGAAAAATCAAATAACTCCATTAAAAATGGAGTACAGAGGCATTTTCCCACTTTCTCCTCTATAAGTTTCAGTGTCTCTGGTTTTATGTGGAGGTCCTTCAACCAGAATCTGAACTGGAATCATGTTCCTCTATTCTTACCTAGTTAAGGGTCAGAAGATGTACTATCGACGGTCAACACGGTCGTGGTAAACAACTTTTCCGACAGAAAAAAGGTGACCTATCAAAATCGAGGGTTGTCAAAGATCAGGTGACCATAGGTGTGTGGATTCATTTCTGGGTCTTTGATCATATTCCATTGATCTACCTGTCTGTTGCTGTACCAGTACCATGCAGTTTTTGTTACGATTGCTCTGTAGTACAGCTTGAGGTCAGGCATGGTGATTCCACCAGAGATTCTTTTATTGTTGAGAAGAGTTTTTGCTAGTCTAGGTTTTTTGTTATTCCAGCTGAACTTGCTAATTGTCTTTTCTAGATCCTTGAAGAATTGAGTTGGAATTTTGATGGGGATTGCATTGAATCTGTAGATAGCTTTTGGCATGATAGCCATTTTTACTAATTGATTCTGCCAATCCATGAGCATGGGAGATTCTTCCATCTTCTGCGATCTTCTTCAATTTCTTTCTTCAGAGACTTGAAGTTCTTGTCATACAAATCTTTCACTTCCTTCATGAGAGTCACTCCAAGATATTTTATATTGTTAGTGACTATTGTGAAGGGTGATGTTTCCCTGATCTCTTTCTCAGCCAGTTCATCCTTTGTATAGAGAAAGGCCATGGATTTGTTTGAGTTAATTCTATATCCAGCTACTGCACTAAAGCTGTTTATCAGGTTTAGAAGTTCTCTGGTGGAGTTTTTGGGGTCAGTTTTATATACTATCATATCATCTACAAATAGTGATAATTTGAGTTCTTCCTTTCCAATTTGTATCCCCTTGACCTCCTTTTGTTGTCGAATCGCTCTGGCTAGGACTTCAAGTACTATATTGAATAGGTAAGGAGAAAGTGGGCAGCCTTGTCTGGTCCCTGATTTTAGTGGGATTGCTTCCAGTTTCTCTCCATTTAGTTTGATGTTGGCCACTGGTTTGCTGTAGATTGCTTTTATCATGTTTAGGTAGGGGCCTTGAATTCCTGATCTTTCCAAGACCTTTATCATGAATGGGCGTTGGATTTTGTCAAATGCTTTCTCAGCATCTAAGGAGATGATCATGTGGTTTTTGTATTTTCTATAGGCACCTTTATTCATTAGTCAAGGATAATTAGGGGGGAGTTACATTGTTTCACTTGGGTAAGTAACCTGGTTACATGGATTCTCTCATCCCTGGATCAACTAGGTCTTTGGGGTTAATATTTTGCATTATAATAGAAGCAAAACACTAATCTTCCACATGAATATCTCTTTAAGTGTAACATAATGCATGTATAGCAAAGTATATTATAACTAGAAGCATTTTTTTTTTAATTTTAAGGACTTTGGAGGCAGGGATTGACTGGAAAAGAGACTATGGGTTCCATTGCTCCTTCAAAATGTGGTCTCTTCCATGGATGGATCCTTCTCCAGGTCAACAGCTCAGGAGGGAAATTCAAGAAACACATTTAAACTTGGTGTCTTAAATATATTGCATTTGTAGTGTAACATAGAGAGGTAGAAACATGGCAGAAATTTTAGAGGTATGTGGGGAATGCATGTACCATGAAAATATATTATAGACATTAAAGTCTCAGGATTAATTAAAATATGTTAAATTTTGAATAAGATATTACTCTAATAGATATGTCATTTCCCTTAAACTTGGAATTTTGATGTACTTATATTGAATAAATTTACCCTGAAGATTTTTAAAAGTATCATTTTGGAAGAATGCAACTTTCTGGTCAACTAATTAGTGTTAATTAAAATATAGTCATAGCTTTTTCCAATAACATGAATTTTTTCCTTCATGAAAAATAAAAAGCTACCTACCAGATAGCTCAATAAGAATGATGTTTTTTCATATGTAGGCAAGTATGTGATGGACTTTGAGAAATTGAGACACAAAAGCATAAATATTAAACCTGGGATGCTGAAATTACTGGTAGATTCCTAATATTTTATCATGTTTTCCCACAAATTTAATTTTTAGGATTAATATATTTATTACTAGGCATATATTTTTATTGTATAAATATGCATTTGAGCACTAAAACTCAACTCAGTAAAACAATTTCACATTTTTTAGAAGTATCTTTACTTAAGAAATTGATCACAACATTCAGGATCACAGATGACACCACAACATTTGTCCCAATATGCAGTATAACTGAAACTCCTGAGATTCAAGGACATAAGGACACCAGTTTGTACTGGTGCCCAGAGCAGACCTGGAGTGCTGGTTCTCACCCACTCATACAACACCCAGAGGAAGCTCAACTCCCAGGAGATTTGACACACCAAGTATCACAGGTGAGGCTACAACATCTGCCCCTGTAGAGAGCCGTGCCCAAGCCGGTTCTGCCGCCATTCCAAGTTGGCGCCGAAATCCTGTCACCACCCCCAACTTGGGACAAACAAACAAGTTCAGTGCGCATGCGCTTGTGACGAAGCCACATAAGTCACCGCCCATCCCGGGGCATAACCTGAGGTAATAAGCAGTCAGCCAATCCTGATGACACACGTCACACTGAGGTATATTTAAGCGGGACCCATCTACACCTCTTTCTCTTTCTCCACATGGTGTAATAAAGGTATGCTTGTAGAAGGATTCTGGTGGTCCACGTCCATTCTTGCCGGCGAGGTGGTAACGTGGCCATTTACAGCTGGTGCCGATAACCCGGGAAATTGACCATCGCTGGCGCCGAGAAAGAGCCCCCACACGGGGAGAATTCAGAACTACAAGCAGGACAAGGGTAAGCTCTGAGAGGTATGTTTGGTCTTGATTTATATCATTTACCCCCTCATTTGAGAAGCGTAGTGGAAGTTTTCATCACTGTAGTGGCAGTGCTCGCTCTCCTTAGACTGGTGAGACCATACTTAGAGGATGAGAAATGCCGCCCAATGGTTAAGGCAAGGTAGGGGGCATTAGAAAAACCACAGGACCACATATCAGAAACAGAGCGGAAAAAGATAATAGGAGCTCAAAGAAACATAAGCATGCTTAAGCAGACAGGCCTCTCCAAGGATCTTAGATCTAAGGAGATGAGAGGAAAGGGAAAGGACGCCCTGGGAGAGAAAAGAAAAGAAAGGAGAAATAAGGGAAGAAACAGAAAAGAAAGGAGAAATAAGTGAAAAGCCCTTGGGAGAGATACAGAAAAGAGAGGAGAAAAGGAAACCCCCAGAGAAACCCATTTATTCGGTAAGAGAGAACTGGAAGCTTTAAAGCTCAGTAGCTCTGAGTCAGAAAATCTAGCCCCTCTGAAGAGGAGGACTTAGAAGATGAAGCAGCCCGCTTTGAGGAGGAAAAAAACCATCTAGATGAACAGCAGCTGCAGCAGAATTGTAAACAAAAGGAGGCAGGAGATAGGAACCACGTGGATCCTCGACCCGTGACAAATGCTGCTTATGGAATTCTTAGGAGAATTAAGGTAATTGGATCCGGGAATGGATCGGGAGAGAAGAGAGGAGAGTGAATTTTTGAAAGAGGATTCCTGGGCGCACCTGGGTGAATTCTCTCTCTCTGGAACTCAGAGAAATTTTTTCTTTATATGTACGATACATCGTTTGTCTACATTTGTGTCTCATGTCTTGTCTGGATGTTTTGTGTTCTGTGTCGAAAAAAGAAAAATGGTTACAAAAGGTGTGTCTATTAGTCTCTGACTTCTTAATTTTAGTATGAGCCTCCACAGAGGCTAAGAAAGGCAGGCAGGTTTGCCCAGGATCTAACAAGGCCACACATGGTCTTGGGCTTTGCGCCGGAGGAAGGCCCTGTAATATAGATTGTTAAGTTCTTAGCCCCGGGGATGAGAGACTAAAAGTGTTTGTTCACTGCAATTGGGTCTAAGAATTGGCAGAGTGTTTATCTTGAAATTGTGGCTAGAAAAGGTTGAATTGTCAGTTTTATGAGACAAGCTTCGCCACGTGATTCAGATTCCTGACCAGTCTTAAAGGTAAAAAATACATGTTATGGGTATTAGTCATAAGATAAAGGCTTACAATTAATGGGCTTGATCAAAGGATGTAACAAAGGTTTTGAAAAGGTTAACTTTAAGATGTCTGCCCAGGCTTAGAGCAGCCTTAAACAGCAGCACATGGCAAGAAGCTGCACCGGAAAGCTAGGCCACCAGAATATTTAATAATGTTTAAATAGTGCTGAGGTCGTTTCAAGCACGGGATATGAACAAGTCCGGAAAAAGGGTCTCAGAAATTTTTCTAATTGATACAATGTTTTATGGATTTTTATCCTAAATGGTAGTCTTCTGGAAATAGGATCTAAGTTAAACATTAAGATGTGCATGGTCATGCATTCATAAAAATGTAGCAAACTCCTGTGTTCTAGGAGATAACAGATTAGGGGAGTGAGACCTTGGGGCAAGATCCTACCCAGCTAAATTTAGATCCATGAGACAGGCATGCTGATCTCTGTGTTCAAGGTCAATCTACAGAGCAAGAACCAGGATAGCCGAGTTTAGGCAGTGAAGGATTTAGAAAACATAAAGCCAGTGACAAGGGGATCATGTTCTAGTTCCTGTAAACAGCAGAACTCTGCAGCTTCAGCCATGTGGCTCTGGCTCTAGAGTTAAGAATGGAAGGAACCACTGGGACAATTGATGCTGGTTAGCTGGAGCTAAGACATAAGCAATGATTAAGAAGAGACCAGCATCACTGAGTTGAAATCTGGGAGTTGTTTTCTGGGAGCACAGAGATGCTATATTCCAGAGATAGCCAAGGTTGTACCTCATGCTACAGCTGGACTTGGTAATGTATAAGAATTCTTACCTGTGCCCCATGTGGGAATTAACCCACGAGGAATCCTGCCACTACAAATTTGGCAAATGGATGTTACTCACATCCCATCCTTTGGCAAATTACAATATTTACATGTTTCTATTGATACTTGTTCTGGATGTATTTGCCTCTCCATTAACTGGAGAAAAGGCAGCACATGTTATTCAGCATTGCCTTGAGGCATGGAGTGCTTGGGGAAAACCAAAAATTCTTAAAACTGACAATGGCCAGCTTACACTTCTCAGAAGTTTGGACAATTCTGTCGCCAAATGGAGGTAACCCATCTAACGGGTCTACCATACAATCCTCAAGGACAGAGCATCATAGAATGGGCCAATCGCACTCTCAAATCTTATTTAATAAAACAAAAAGGTGGAGTTGAGGAGGCTCTACCCTCAGTGCCAAGGGCAACCGTTTCTATGGCTCTCTTTACACTTAATTTTTTAAATCTTGACAGTCAAGGCCATACGGCAGCTGACCGTCATTGTCTAGAGCCTGACAGGCCAAAAGAAATGGTGAAATGGAAAGAAGTCTTGACTGGTCAATGGAAAGGCCCAGATCCTATTTTGATAAGATCCAGGGGAGCTGTTGTGTTTTCCCACAGAAAGAAGACAATCCATTTTGGTTGCCAGAATGACTGACATGAAGAATCTTGGCATGTGAAGATGATGCCCAGATGGACCTCCCAATGACCAGTTCTGCTCATCCTGCTGAATCGAGGGATGAAGCCGTCTTCTTTAGGACTATCTCGGAAGGAGTTGGTTGTTGAGGATGGAGCGACTCTCCAGAAGGCTTCCCTTGCAGATTGAGCGACTCAATGGGACTCAGCTGAAACCCATTGCCTTTGGGGATTTCCCTTCCTGGATATCCTTAGCCTTTTCTTTCTTTAAGGAGTGGGTGGTAGTTGCCTTATTCAGCATTATCCTCAGCTGTGGTGTTGTGCTTGTTTTGGGTGGTTTGCAAGCTCAGAACCCAACAAAAACGTGACAAAGTGGTGATTGCTCAAGCGCTCGCAGCACTAGAACAAGGAGCCTCTCCCGATATGTGGCTCAGCATGTTAAAATCATAGAACAAGGAGCCTCTCCCGATATGTGGCTCAGCATGTTAAAATCATAAAGGTTAAAAATTGGCACTTGCCCTAGAGTAATTTTGCAGAGAAGTTGTTGCCTGCCATTTCATGAATGTGCACACTAGACCAACCTAAGACAGGGACCTAGTGGCGAGAAGTTTTCCCAGTGACGGTTAAGGCTAGTGACGACATATCGTGGTGGCACCCTTTCTCCTTTTCAGCCCTTGCACCCAGAGGATTTGATCCATTGCACCTGGTAGGGTGAAAAGATGCCGTAAAAGTTGAGCCCATGATCACTGACACTCCCAGCAAAAGGGTATCAGCTTGATCGGGTTTAAACTCCATATCCTGGCAACAACTATGTACTGCTCATCTCTAGGCCAGACCTTTAAATAAAATAGAAAGGGGGAGATGTAGAGAGCCGCGCCCAAGCCGGTTCTGCCGCCATTCCAAGTTGGCGCCGAAATCCTGTCACCACCCCCAACTTGGGACAAACAAACAAGTTCAGTGCGCATGCGCTTGTGACAAAGCCACGTAAGTCACCGCCCATTCCAGGGCGTAACCTGAGGTAATGAGCAGTCAGCCAATCCTGATGACACATGTCACACTGAGGTATATTTAAGCGGAACCCATCTACGCCTCTTTCTCTTTCTCCACATGGTGTAATAAATGTATGCTTGTAGAAGGATTCTGGTGGTCCATGTCCATTCTTGCCGGCGAGGTGGTAATGTGGCCATTTACATGCCCCAACTCCAGACATAACTGTGTGCCCCAGGATCCAGGGACTCAAGAAACCTACACAGCCAGAATCACAGGTTCCTTCTGGTTTCCACCTGTGCTCAAATCAACCCAGGGCTCTGGCTCCCTATCTACTCTTAAAACACTCAGAGGAAGCTTGACTGCCAGGAGATATGACACACCCAGAATTACTGGAACTCTGACACATGCAATATCACAATAGAGGCCACAGCACCTGCCCCAACACCAAGCATAAATGTATCCACCAGGAATTAGGAAAGCAGGAACCCACACCCAGCCAGAGGCACACAATCCTTCTGGATTGCATATGTGCCCAGAGTGGACACAGGAATCTGGCTCCCCACCCACTCCTGTAACACCCAGAGAACGCTTGACTCCCAGGATTTCAGACATACCAAGGTCTCAGGATCCTAGACAGGGCTTGACTCCCAGGAGCTCTGCCACACCCAGGATCTTATGATCCCAGAATTACATGATCACAAAGACAGTTGGACTTCCAGGCCCACTCAAGCAATAGGCTCTAGTCAGAGACAGCATGGGCAGTTAGCACTAGAGATAACCAGATTGCGAGAGGCAAGTGCAAGACCATAGGCAACAGAAACCACCAATGCTACTTGATAAAATCTTTACCCAGGTCTCCCACAATACCCACTGGAAACTTCAACACATCTGAAAAGCAAGATTCAGATCAAAAATCCTATCTCATAATTATGATAGAGGACTTTAAAAAGAACATAAATAACTTCCTTAAAGAAATACAGGAGAATACAGGTAAACAAGTAGTAGCCCTTAAAGAGGAAACACATAAATCTCTTAAAGAAATACAGGAAAACACAATTATACAGGTAAAGGAATTGAACAAAACTGTCCATGATATAAAAATGGAAAAAGAAGCATAAAAGAAAATACAAAGGGAGACAACCTTGGAGATGGAAAACCCAGAAAAGAGATCAGGAGTCACAAATGCAAGCATCACTGACAGAATACAAGAGATAGAAGAGAGAAGAATCTCAGGTGTATAAATTACCATAAAAGACATTGACACAACACTCAAAGAAAATACAACAAACAAACAAACAAACAAACAAACAACCCCCCAAAGCTCCTCACTCAAAACATTCAAGACATCTAGGACACAATGAAAAGACTGAATCTAACAATAATAGGTATAGAAGAGAGTGAAGATTCCAAAATCAAAAGGCCAGCAAAAATGTTCATCAAAATTATAGAAGAAAACTTACCTAACCTAAAGAAAGAGATGTCTATAAACATAAAAGAAGCCTAGAGAATACCAAACAGATGTGACCACAAAAAATTCCTCCTCTCACATAATAATCAAAACACCAAATGCACCCAACAAAGAAATAATATTGGAAATGGTGAGGGAAAAGGGTCAAGTAACATATAAAGGGAGACACATCAGAA
Source organism: Mus minutoides (assembly GCA_902729485.2). Classification (NCBI taxonomy): domain Eukaryota; kingdom Metazoa; phylum Chordata; class Mammalia; order Rodentia; family Muridae; genus Mus; species Mus minutoides. The sequence goes on along the minus strand of LR750146.1, from coordinate 82,061 downwards.
TTACAGCAGACTCTAAAAGCCAGATCTTGGGCAGTTGCCATACAGACCCTAAGAGAACAAAAATGTGAGCTCAGGCTATGGTATCCAGCAAAACTCTCAATTACCACAGAGGCAGAAACCAAGATATTCCATCACAAAAATCAAATTTAAACACTACCTTTCAAAAAATTCAACCCTACTGAAAAAATATAGAAGGAAAACACCAATACGAGGAGGGAAACTGCACCCAAGTAAAAACAAGAAAGTAATCTTCTCACAACAAACCCAAAGGAAGAGAACCACACAAGCATAATTCCTCCTCTAAGAACAAAAATAACAGGAAGAAAGGGTCATTAGTCCTTAAAAGCTCTCAACATCAATGGATTCAATTTACCAATAAAAATAAATAGACTAAAAAGATACATAAATAGAACCCAGCATTTTGCTGTATATAAGAAACACACCTCAGTGACAAAGACAGCTGTTACCTCAAAGAAAAAGGTTAGCCAAAAATTTTTCCAAGCAAATGGTCCCAAGAAAAAAGCTGGAGTAGCAATTCTGGTATCCAATAAAATAGACTTTCAACTAAAATTTATCAAAAATATGGGGGAGGTCACTAAAAATTCATCAAAGGAAAAATTTGCAAATGAGAACTCTCAATTCTGAATATATCTCCAAATGCAAGGGTACCCACATTTGTAAAAGAAACATTACTAAAGCTCAAAGCTCACATTGAACTTCAAACAATAATAGTAAGAGACTTTAGCAGTCTAACCAATAGTCAGATCATAGAAACAGAAACTAAACAGAGACACAGTGAAACTAAAAGAAGTTTCGAAACGAATGGGTTTGATAGATATCTACAGAACATTTAACCCTAAAATAAAAGAATATACCTTCTTCTCAATGCCTCCTGGTACCTTCTCCATAACTGAACATATAATTTGACATAGAACAGGCCTTAGCAGATACACAAAGTTTGGAATAATCCCATGCATCCTATCAAATCAACATGGACTTAGCCTGGTCTTCAATAACAACAACAACAAAATAAATAAATAAATAAAAACAGAAATCCTGGACATAGAAGCTGCACAACAATCTACAAAATGATAAATTGGTCAGGAAATAAATAAATTAATTAATTAAAGACATTTTGTAATTTGATGAAAATGAAGGCACAACATCACTAAATTTCTGGGACATAATGAAAGCAGTGCCAAAGAAAATGCATAGCTCTGAGTGCCTCCCAACCACAGTTGTTGAATTAGGGAAGGATGAAAGAAGCTGAGGAGAAGGATGATTTTGTAGGAGGACCAGGAGCCTTAATTAATCTTGACCCCCAATATTATTCAAACACTGGACCACCAAATAGCATACACCAGCTGATATGAGGCCCCCAACCGCATAAAGTAGAGAACTTCCAAGTCTGTGTTTATTCAGAGATGATACGCCTAACTCTCAAGAGACTAGAGGCCCCAAAGAGTTTAGAGGTCATGTGGGGTGGGGGGTAGGGGCATCCACGTGAAGATGGGGCTGGGGTGGTGTAGAGGTGTGGGATGTGGAGCAGTCAGAGAGTAGATGGGAAGGGGCAGAGAATGGAATATGGACTGGAAAATTTGAATTACAAATAAAATTAAATAAAAAAAAGAGATTGGAGAGAACATACATTACCAACTTAACAGCACATCTGAAAGCTCTAGAACAAAATGACATAAATAAATCCAAGAGGAGTAGTGGCAAGAAATAAACAAGCATAGGGCTGAAAACAACAAAGTAGAAGCAAAGAGAACTATGTAAATAATCAACAAAATCAGGAGAAGGTTTCTTAAGAAAATCAACAAGATAGATAAATCCTTAGCCAGACTAACCAGAGGGCACAGAGTCAATATCCAAATTAACAAAATCAGAAATAAAAATAGAGACATGGAAATAGAAACTGAAAAATGATTTAAAAAGTTATCAGATCCTCCTATAGAAATCTATACTCAACAAAACTGGAAAATCTAGATGAAATGGATGATTTTATAGACAGATACCAGGTAACAAAGTTAAATCAGGGTAAACCATATAAATAGTCCTACAGCCCCTAAGAAGATAGAAACAATCATTAAGTTTTCCAACCAAAAATTTCCCAGAAGCAGCTGGTTTTAGTGCAGAATTCTATTGGAACTTCAAATATGATCTAATACCAATAATTCTCATACTATTTCATGAAATAGAAAGAGAAAGAACACTGCCCAATACATTTTGTGAAGCTGCAGTTACACTGATACCTACAGCACACACAGACTCAACAAAGAAAGAGAACTTCAGACCAATTACACCCATGAATATTGATGCTAAAATACACAATAAAATTCTTGCAAACTAAATTCAAGAGCACATTAAAACAATCATATAGCATGATCAAGTAGGCTTCATCCTAGGAATGCAGGAATAGTTCAATATATAGAAACCCATCAACACAATCCACTATACAAACAAACTCAAAGAATAAAAAGCCCATAATCATCTCATTAGATGCTCAAAAAGTGTTTGACAAAATATAACACCCATTCATGCTAAAAGTTTGAAGAGATCAGGAATTCAAGGTCCATACCTAAATATGATAAAAAGCAATACACCACAAATGAATAACCAATATTAAACTAAGTGGAAAGAAACTTAAAGCAATCCAATGAAAAACAGGGACAAGACTGGCTGCCCAATCTCCCTCTGTCTATTCAATATAGTGCTTGAGATTTTGGCCAGAGCATTTAGCCCACAAAATGGATATAAATTGGAAAGGTAGAGGTCAAAATACCACTATTTGTGGAAGTTATAATAGTATACGTAAGTGACCCAAACAATCTACAAGAGAACTCCTACATAAAGATTTTGACCATAGTGTTTGGATACAAAATTAATTCAATCAAATCAAAATCAAGTAGCTCTTCTCTATTGAAAGGATAAACTGTCTGAGAAATAATTATAGAAACAAAATATTTCACAATAGTCACAATTAATATAAAATATCTTGGTGTGATTCTAACCAAGCAAGTGAAAGATCTCTTTACAAGAACTCCATGTCTCTCAAGAAGAAATCAAAGATCTCAGAAGAAGGAAAGTTCTCCTATGCTTATACATAGAAAATAGATTAACATAGCAATATGGCTCTCTTACAAAAAGCAATTGACAAAGTCAATGCAATCCTCATCAAAATTCCAATTTAGATCTTGACATAGATAGAAAGAGCAATTCTCATATTTATCTGGAATAACAACAACATCAACAACAGAAGCAGGATAGCAAAAACCATTCTCAATAATAAAAAAATTTCTGTGGGGTATCAGCATACCTGACTCAAGCTATACTAGAGTGATAAAAAAATTGCCTGGTATTGGTACAGAGACAGGCAGGTAGATCAAGGGCATAGAAATGAAGACTCAGAAATGAACCCACATATCTTTGGTCACTTGGTCTTTCACAAAGGAGGTAAAACCATCCAGGGCCCAAAAACAACATTTTCAATGAATGCTGCTGATTCACCTGGCAGTCAGCATGTAGAAGAATGTAAATTGATCCACTCCTATTTCTTTGTACAAAGCTCACATCCAAGTGGATCAAGGGCCTCCACTTAAAACCAGATACAGTGAATCTAGTAGAAGAGAAAGTAGGAAAGAACCTTGAACACATTGGCAGAGGGGAAATTTTTCTAAACAGAACACCATTCATTGGCTTATTCTCTTAGACCAATAATTGGCAAATGAAACCTCATAAATTGAAAATTTTTGTAAGGCAAAGAAAACTGTCAATAGGGCAAAATGGCAACCCACAAACTGGGCAAAGATCTTTACCAACCCTACATCTGATAGAGGGCTAACATCCAAAATCTACAAAGAATTCAAGAAGTTACACTCCAGAGAACCAAATAAGGCTCTTAAAAATGGGATCCAGCAATACCTCTCCTGGGAATATACACAGAAAATGTTCCAACTGGTAATAAGAGCACATGCTCCACTATGTTTATAGCAGTCTTATTTATAATAGCCAGAAGCTGGAAAGAACCCAGATGTCCCTCAATAGAGGAATGGATACAAAAAATGTGGTACATTTACACAATGGAGTAATATTCAGCTATTAGAAACAATGAATTTATGAAATTCTTGGGCAAATGGATGTATCTGGAGGATATAATCCTTAGTGAGGTAACCCAATCAAAAAAGAAGTCATTTGATATGCACTCACTGATAAGTGGATATTAGCCCAGAAACCTAGAATACCAAGATACAACTCCCAAAACACAAAAAGATCAAGAAGAACGAAGACCTAATTGTGGATACTTCATTCCTTCTTAGAATAGAGAACAAACCCCCCATGAAAGGAATTACAGAGACAAAGTTTAGAGGTAAGATGAAATGATGGACCATCCAGAGACTACCCTACCTGGAGATACATCCTATAATCAGCCACTAAACCTAGACACTATTGCAAATGCCAGCATGATTTTGCCATAAGGACCCTGATATAGCTATCTTGAGTGAGGCTATGCCATTGCCTGGCAAATACAGAAAGGGATGCTCATAGTCATCTATAGGGTGGAACACAGGGCCCCCAATGGAGGAGCTAGAGAAATTACCCAAGGAGCTGAATGTGTCTACAACACTTTAGGTGACACAACAATATGAACTAACCAGTACCCCCAGAGCTCATGTCTCTAGATGCATATGTAGCAGAAGATGGCCTAGTCAGCCATCATTGGGAAGAGAGGCCCCTTGGTCTTACAAACTTTATATGCCCCAATACAGGGGATCACTAGGGCCAAGAAGTGGGAGTGGGTGGGTAGGAGAGTAGGACAGGGAGAAGTTATACGGAACTTTTGGGATGGCATTTTAAATGTAAATAAAGAAAATATTTAATAAAAAATAATAAAAATCGGGGGCTGGTGAGATGGCTCAGCGGGTAAGAGCACCCGACTGCTCTTTCGAAGGTGATAAGTTCAAATCCCAGCAACCACATGGTGGCTCACAACCATCCGTAACAAGATCTGGCTCCCTCTTCTGGAGTGTCTGAAGACAGCTACAGTGTACTTACATATAATAAATAAAATAAATCTTAAAAAATAATAATAATAAAAATAAAATAAAATGAAGAAACTTTAAAAGAAATAATCATCCCAGCAACATAAAATAATAATTAAAAATCTTAAAACTACAAAAATAATGAGATATAGAGCTAAACAAAGAAATCTCAAGTGAGAAATGTTGAATGGCTGAGAAATACTTAAAGAAATGTTCAACATTTTTAGTCATCAGGGTAATGCAAATAAAAATGTTCCAAATGACTATGATATAAAACTCAGGTAACAACAGATGCTGGTGAGGATTTTGAGAAATGAATACTTCTCCATTGTTAGTGGGATTGCAAGCTGTTATGACTATTCTGAAAATCAGACTCCCAGTTCCTCAGAAATTTGGAAATAGTTCTACCTGAGGACCCACCTATACCACTTCTGGCCATATACCTAAAAAATGCTCCATCATATAACAGGATCACTATGTTCATAGCTGTCTTATTTATAATTGCCAGAAGATGGGAACAACCCAGATGTCCCTCAACAGAAGAATGGATACAGAAAATGTACATTTATACAATGGAGTATTACTAAGCTATTAAAAACAATGACTTCCTACAATCCTTAATCGAGTGGAACTAGAAAATACCATCCTGATTGAGGTAACCCAGTCACAAAAGAACACAGATGGTATGTACTCACTGATAACTGGATATTAGTGGAAACGCAGCTCAGAAAACCTACCATACAACTCACAGACCATATGAAACCCAAGGAAAAAGAAGACCACAACAACCTGTGGATGATTCAGTCCTACTTAGAAGGGGGAATAAATTAATCTCAGATAGTAGACGGAAAGAGGGATGTGGAAGGGGGAAAGAAGGAGGAGGAAAATAGGGGGACAGTTTATATACTGGAGAAGATGGGTCAGAAGTAGAGGATCAGTAATTTAAATGGAGGTGTGTAGTAGTGGGGAAGGAGGAACTGGGTGTAGCCACTAAAATGTCCCACATGCCCGGGAACCAAGTGGTTCCTAGTACCCAACAAGAAGGCATGTGGGTTTCCGAGGAGTGGATGCTGGTGTTAGGGACAAATAATGCATTGGGAGAAGAAATTTGGACGAGAAAATCTGTATTATAAACAAGAGAGGCAGCAGTAGATGCTCTGGTGCAGAACAGCAGATGAGACTGGAGGATTAATTGAAAAACAGAAAAGTTAAGATCTGCAACTAACATACTTGCTTCCTTACACAGTATTCTATCACTTCCCAGGGAATGTCTTCTGGAGTAAGGGGTGGGACAAACAATGGGTTTGGGAAAGTAATTTAGAATGTGTAGATCTGTGAGATCTGTGAGATCTATCTGAAATGAAGTGTCAGGGTGGAGTGCCTGCCACAGATGTTCTGTTGAGACCAGGAAATTAGATTTGGAAGAATGGAGCAAGAGGTGAAGATCTGTAGTTTGTCCTACCTGCTTTCTTGGCAGAAGTGCTACTTTTAAAATTTGAACCATTATATTTGGTGTTGGTTAGTTATATTATATATATATGTTTTTATATACAATGCTTCTGTAACATGCTAACTTATGCATTTTATGAATTATGATTATTAAATGTTACAGTACAACTATGTGTTACTGTTATGCATAGCAATTATAAAATGACCACTTTTATTTGCTTACTCATCATACTTTAGAAGTTGTTGAATATATCATAGATGGCCTATCTATTTGCCATAATCCATGTGTATTATTAGACCATATCATCCTTTTTTATTTGTGTCATCAGTATATTTTCTATTCATTCATATTAGCAAGACACAGATCTAAAGATATATTTTATTTTCATTTTTAAATTATAATTACATCATGCTTGTATTCTCTCCAAACTTGTAGTCTTAAATATATTATCACAATAAGCTGTCCTTTAATGATAGGACCAAAATTTGCTGAGATATGCAAGATACTTTTAATGACTATGTCAAAAAAAATACCAGAGAATGAAAGAAAACAGTTTCTTCCTATCCTATTTTTGTGAGCTAATCAGCAAAAGTTTCTTCCTCAGGATGTTATCTCCTTAAGGATTTGTGTTCTCTTGTAGCCAGCTGAGGAGCCAAATAGAGAAGGCACTATTTAATGAGAACCTTCACAAACCAAAGCCCCTTGGGCCACCAACACTACATACAATAAACTTGTTTTCATCACTCAACTATATTTCCCAATAAAGTAGGTACAACACCAACACTAGACTCAGTAATAATTATTACTGAATAGCAAGCAAAAGTGCTCTCTGGAATCCCTGTGTTTACACAAAGAACAGTTTCTCTTATTCTATTTAAAAGACCAGGAAGAGCTGTATGCCACTCCTTAGTACTAGTTCCCAGGTAACCTGAAAGACTTCTTGTTTATCTTTTGCTGCCACCATTTATTTGAATAACTGCATTCTGATAATATCATATACTGAAACTATAATTAATTTTGTATTGCAGCCTATTCTTTCTTAGTTTTAAAGAATCTTCTAGAATTCTCCATGTTTTTCTACATTATATTTGTCAGATCAAAAATTTCAATAGCCTATATGTAGTACATTGTAATATTTAACTTTCTGTATTATACTATCTATTTGCAGAACACATATTTTGTAAGTTTTGGTGTGTGTGCTTTGAGGATGATGAGGAAATCATGTCTGATATGGATACAATGATCTTATTTGCCTTTTTTTGAAATTATTCAAAGATTATGTAAAATGCACAATGTAGAGTATCACAATGAAAAATAAATATATTTAATTTTGCCATTTTGGAATAATTTATTTTCCAGTAAAATATGATATGTTTTATATGTGCTTTATGTTACCTCACTTATATATGTGTGGGGGTGATGAATATTAGAGTCTTGGAAGAGTAATAACTATCAATTTCAGTTTTAAGATGCTGCATATATATAATTAAAGTCAGGCACAATGCAGATGCATTGTTTTATTTATTAATACCAAATGCTAGATAGTAATGTATTTTAATTTATTGACTAATGATGATCAAATATTTTTAATCATGATGTATGTTATGCTTTAACACATATGGATATCAACTTGGGATGTCATAATGTCTATTAAAATAGTCTATAAACAATTTAAAATTATTTTTCTCTTGTTTGTTTTGTTATTCTCATTTAAAATGCTTTTCTTTATTCATATGTTTGAAAGTATTTATGTGTGTATGTCTGTGTGTGAATGTATGTATGCATCTGCAGTAGTGTACATTTGGTGGTTAGAAATTATCCTTTGTTAGCTGATTTTTGACTTACACCATGTGAATCACAAAGTTCAAACACTGGATGTCAAACTTTACATCAGTCTTAGATTTGGTAATTTGTGTTCCTAAATACTGATTAATTTAACTTAATATCTATGTATTTCATTAAATGTATGTGAGGAATTATAGTGTTGTTAATTTACATAAATATTTACAGGATTTTGTCTTCTATATATATATTGGCTTCTAAAGTGAATTTATAGTCCATGATTCTTACATTGAATATGAGATTATAAATTCAAGACTTCACTATTACAATTTTATTTTTTAAACATTATTTCTTTCCTATTATGAACGCTCAAGACAGTATATCATTTCCATGTCATTAATAATAAGAAAATTATGATAAGTGCCTCACACATTAAGCTCGGTTTTTGAAGATTCTTGAAATAATACATTAAAGATTGATTATGAATCACAATCCTACATATTATGACAGAAAGTTTTATAGAGTAATTTTATGTTTTACTTACACAAAGAATAATGGACATAAATTAATATTAATTATGGAAAGTTTGATATTAATTCTATTCATCTGTATGCTATAAGTCATTTTGTTTGATTTGGGGAGCTAGATTCAGAATTTTGAGAATATTCTTTTTTATAAACAATGTTTTATATAATTATTATCTAGTGTTTCCATGATAGAAAAGAGAAAGCATTCAAAATATCTAACATAGTAGAGAGCAGACAAAAAACAAAAGGGATGATATGATAGGAAATAGAGGAAGAACAAGATTGAGAATTAATTCTAATTATAATATAATTATAGTTAATATAATTAATATTATATAATTATTATTTTTCTATAATTAAGTGTTGTTAGGAAATCTTTTTTACGTCTTAACATCTGTTTTTCTCCACAAGTCTCCTAGTTAACATGGAATCCACCAATCAAACAGATGCAATAGAATTTCTGCTCTTGGGCCTTTCAGATGATCCAGAGTTGCAGCCTTTCTTTTCGGACTGTTCCTGTTTATGTACCTGGTCACATTTCTGGGGAACCTAATTATAACCGTGACCATCAGTGCAGAGTCCCATCTCCATACCCCAATGTACTTTTTTCTCTCCAATCTATCCGTGGCTGATATCTGTATAAGCTCAACTACAGTCCCAAAGATGCTCTTGAACATCCAAACACAAGATCACAAAATAACTTACTCAGGCTGCCTCACCCAGGCTTGCTTTGTCTTGCTTTTTGCTGGATTAGAAAACTGCTTGCTTGCAGCAATGGCCTATGACCGCTATGTGGCCATTTGCCACCCTCTGAGGTACACAGTCATCATGAACTCATGCTTCTGTAGTATACCTATTGTAGTTTCCTTGGCTATTAGTGCTGTCAATGCACTACTGCTCAGTCTCATGGTGCTGCATCTGAATTTCTGCACGGAGGTTGAAATCCCACACTTCTTCTGTGAACTTGCTCAGATCATAAAGCTTGCCTGCTCAGATACTCACATAAATAATATTTTGGTTTATATCTCAGCTTTCATTTTGGTGCTATTCCTTTCTTTGGAATATTTCTTTCTTATATTGAAATTGTTTCCTCTGTTTTGAAAATTCCATCAAAGCAAGGAAGGTATAAAGCATTTTCCACATGTGGCTCTCACCTGTCAATAGTTTCCTTGTTTTATGGGACAGGCTGAGGAGTGTACATTAGCTCTGCAGTTACTCAATCTCCGAGGAAGACAGCAGTTGCTTCAATGATGTACTCTATCATCACTCAGATACTGAACCCTTTTATCTATAGCCTGAGGAACAGAGACATAAAGGAAGCTTTGAGGAAACACATTGGAAGGATAGCTTCCATTGTATAGTAGATTTACTTGATACAATTATGCCATAGAGGCTGGATTTCAAGGGACTCAGCATAACTAAGTATTTCTTTTACTAATCCCAAATAAACAGGTAACATAAAGGCTAATAAGATTGACTCTGTCTCTTTTTTTTTCTGACTATGATTTTAGATTTTTTTTTCACTCAGGCATAAAATTCTTCTATTTTTCAAAAGCAGGTTAACCCACCATGTCAGGGACCTATCCCCTTTCTTATTTACAAAATCTGGGCTCCTTTATTAAATCCAGAGAATTCTTCCAGGAAAATAATGAAACATGCACTCAAAAAAAATTCCTTCTGAGGTCTATCTGTACTGTGATGGCTTTGAAAAGAAAATGGTATTTTGGACTAAATTCAGTTATTTTTCCCTGCCCTATCTGGATTTCCATGAGTGGACATAGCACTTGCTATGTCCCCTATAGATGCCTAGGAGTTCTTCAAGATGAATGTGGATGAACAAACTCTTACTCACACATCTCTCCTATTTATATTGACAAGCTATATATGAATGTTTATGCAAATCTATGAACTGATTATGAAATAAATCTGAGGATTTGCCTGGATTTTATTTCAGTGCTCCTAATCTTTCTTATCTATAACCTGACACACAAGGTATTTTCTTTGTTGCCTAAGATAGAAATTGGTAATTGGTATAATGAACCTTCTATTATATTAATCTACAATTTATAAGATTGTATATAAATAAAATAATTTGCTTATTAATATATTAGAATATTTTAAGCATCAAAATTAAACAAGTTTATTCCATTTATCAAATCCTTCAAAAAGATTTTCTGTGGGTTTATTATGCATTTACCCCATTGTAAACAGAAGCACAGATGTTATTACCTTTTTTAAAAAATTTTTTTAATTAGAGAAATTTTTCATTTACATTTCAAGTGTTATCCCAAAAGTCCCCTGTACCTCCCGTGCTCCCCTACCCCCTCCCACTATTTGGCCCTGGCATTCCAACGTACTGGGGCATATAAACATTGCTAAACCAAGGGCCTTTCTTCCCGAGTAATGGCCAACAAGACCATCTTTTTTTTTTTTTTAAGTT